>CM061228.1:40974418-41574418 GCA_030844895.1 Ambrosia x helenae
CATTGCCTCCTTCGTTCCATTCACTCTAAAAACCCCAAAATTCATTCCATCCAACCCCTTATTTTTTTTCTATTCCATTCCCTATGTCACCATTCATCACCAATGACCACCACCCACCTCTACCACTACCACCCATCGCCACCCACACCACCTAAGCCACCACGAACCACCTCTATCGCCGACCACCACCGCTACCTCCAAGCACCGACACTCTTCGTCACCGAGCATTGCCATCCACCAACACCACCACAACGATGCCGCCACACTCACTACCGCTATCACTCTCTATCGCACCACCGTCACCGACCACCACCACTATATCACCACCAAACATCGCATCCACCACCACCACCCATTGTCGTCGCCGCCACTGACCACCACTACCACATCATCGTCACCATTGGTGCCACCAACCATAGACCACCACCATCTCTACCTGCCACCACCAATCACGTCACTGGCACACAATGCAAACAACCAATGCCACCATCGCTGCCGCCAATTTTATTCTTTGTCATTTTCCTACATAGAAAACAATACAAAGTAATTATTCATTCCATTTTTACGTTTTGTAACCAATAAGACCATGGAATGATAATCATCCATTTAATTCATTCATCCATTCCATTACCTTCTCCATTCCATTCCTCTTTCATTCCATTATCCATACTGTAACACCCCAAACCGATGGCGAAAAATATCGAGGTGTCACATAGTGACGATTGTTCCATAGCTCATGGTAAATATTAATACATTGATTAAATAGTTTATTACATTGAAATGAGATACAATGATTCAAACTAAAAATCTAAACTTTAAATGCAATGAATCCAAAATCTAAGTATAAATCTAAAGGCTTAAAAGTCGTCTAAAAAATAACTTGAAACATGTACGGAAAATAGTATAGGTCAATACAAAAAAGTGTATTGGTGAACATACCCTGTTTTGAATACATATAGTAGGAAAAATGTTTGCAAGTTATGTGCTATGATATTTGCAATATGTGAAAGGGTCAAAATCAAGCTCTAACAGCATTCACAAGCGTTCAAATATCGATCATAAAAACCATAACAATGACCAAGGACTCAACACATTCACATAAGTCAATCAAGAGAAATAAATCATAGTACTACTCATTGTTATGTTCGGCGCACAGTGGTTAATGATTTTGATAAGCGTTCAAAAATTCACATAAGCATTTCATAAAGCAATCGCGCTATAAGAATATACATAAGTTTAATAATAATGGTACATGATTCACCCAAAAAGAGTAAAACAGTAAAAGGGGGTTAGATATACTCACAGTTTTGCTAAGTGGTGAATCCAACAAAGTTCAACATCAAAAAGGCTTGGGAATTCCAAAGAACTCAACCTATATGTATAAGAATACTAATGTGGAAAATGACTTAAAAAGTATAAGGAATCTATAATCAAAGGCATTAGGTTTTGCTAGTCTAATGTAGGGAAGATGAAGTTTTATGGTAACTCGAATTTAATAATATAATTTTAAATAAATATATCATGATTTAAGATCAATATGTGTGGCTAAGAAAAGCTAAAAGTTATGTTTTCACACACTTAGGAATATTTATGTTTTAATTAAATAATTTATTATGACTAATTAAATATAAATAGCCAGAAATATAAAATATGGTCCAAACATAAATATTTTATGAAAAAATGATTATTCTCTGATGTTAATAATGAAAATAATTTTTTCATACTTTTTCTCAATTTATTTGCATTTAAAAACATTTTAATGAATTTAAATAGTATTTTAATGATTAAAAATGGTAAAACAGAAAAAAATAACTATTTTCTGAGAAATAAATATTTCAGTTTATCATTACTTAGAAACAATTTTCCCAAAATTTTTGAGTTTAAAATCATTTAAAACGAATTTTTAAACAATTAATTATGATTAAAACAATTTAAATCGATAAAAATACGAAAAAATTTATTTTCCAAAAAATAAAAATGTTGAAAATTTTCTTTAGGGTGTCTGTAAGATGTTACACCTAAATTTTGATTCTTTTTTTGTAAAAAATGGATTTGTTATGGATATTTTGAGTTTAATTGATTTTAAATGATTTAAAATAAAGAATTAATAAAGGAAATATAAAAAAGAAGAAAAAAAAATCAGAAATGGGGGGTTGCTTGGGTTTCAAACACATGACCCTTGGTTCATAATATATGTGACTCAACCACTAGACCAGGTTATGACTTTGTTGTGTTTAAAGAAACAAAATTATATTTAAACAATAATCCAAGGTCATCTTTTTCCCCAATATCCTAGCCAAGAACCTAACACTAACCCCAAATTTAATAATTCAAATACTGATAATATTAACGCCAAAAATAAGGGGCTTTCACTTGGAAATGATTAACTAATTAAATTGCAATATAATTTCAGACTTACATAATTGTTTTGGGATCGAAAACGTGCGGGCAGCAACTAATCAATATGTAAGAACCGATTTAGAGAGTTTTAGATAGTATTTTGATGCTTTGAAAGTTGGTTTTATACAACAACTTTGACTAACTCAAGTATTTGAAAATTTCATAGTAACTTGTGGAGGCGTGCTTTAGCCTATAAGTGACTGCTATCCAAAGAGTTCCCAGGTAGGTATTACGGGTCCTCGTTGATGGGGATTTATACAAAAATATCAGGCCTAGACAGAAAACTCAGGATACAGGGCTCACCTTCCAGATTGTACGTGCCCCCGCCATAGGAATTCCAAAACTTTGGCGAGATTTAAAACCGAGGTGTAGAAATTAACCTTTGGGTATGGATATCACTTCTAACTCAAAGATGTATTTTAAATGAACTACGGAGTAGTGGAAATAGCCACTAAGTTAAAAGGATATCACTCCTAGCTTAGTGGTGAAAGTTTCTTTTTGGAGGAAATATTCTTTGAAGTGTGGATATCATTCCATCTCAAAGATATATTCCAAAGATAAATAATATATAGAGAAGTGAAACTAATTATCAAGGTAATGGATACCACTCTTAACTTTGTGATATCGTTTCATTGTGAAGTACGAGGTCTTCTTCTCAAGTAAAATACCGGAAAGAATAACGAGAAAGAATCATTAGCGAAACATCTTGAAAGAAAATATTTGGATAAAGAGAAATATACACGAGAGGACTCGTAAATGCAAGCTTAGTTATAGATTAGGCTAAAAGGCATTCTAATAACCTAATTCCTATAAGCACAGCTTGATACTCATCTGTAACACCCCAACCGATGGAGGAAACATCGAGGTGTCACGTAGTGCGATTGTTCAATAGCTCCATGGTACTAAAGTGTAAAAATTGATACATTGATTAAATAGTTTATTACATTGAAAAGGAGATACAAAGATACAATGATTCAAACTAACAATCTAAACTGAAATACAACGAATCCAAAGTCAAAGTATAAATTCCAAAGGCTTAAAAGGCATCTAAAAATAACCTGAAACATGTACGAAAATAGTATAGGTCAATACAAAAAAATGTATTGGTGAGCATATCTGTTTTGAATACATATAGTAGGAAAAACGTTTCACAATTTATGTGCTATGATATTTGCAATATGTAAAAGGGTCAAAATCAAGCCTAAGGCATTTGGGTTTTGCTAGTCTTATGTAGGGGAAGATGAAGTTTTATGATAACTCGAATTTAATAATAATTTTAATAAAATATATCATGATTTAAGATCAAATATGTGGTTAAGAAAATATAAAAAACTTATGTTTTCCACACTTAGGAATATTTCTGTTTTTTTTAAATATTCATAAAACAATTAAATAATTTATTATGACTAATTAAATATAAATAAGCTAGAAATATAAGATATATAGTTCAAAAATAATATTTTATGAAAAAAAATGATATTCTCTTATGTAAAATAGTGAAAATAATTTTTCTATAATTTTTCTCAATTTATTTGCATTTAAAACAGATTTAATGAATTTAAATTTTTTAATGATTAAAACTGGTAAAAACAACAAAAATAAACTATTTTCTAGGAAAATATATTTTATTTCAGTTTATCATACTTAGAAATTAATTCCCAGAAATTTTGAGATTAAAATCATTAAAACGAATTTTTAATCAATTAATTATGATTAAAAAAACTTAAATCAATAAAAATACAAAAATAATTTATTTTCTAAAAACTAAAAACTGTGATAATCTTCTTTAAAGTGTCAAGATGTTACATCTAAATTTTGATAATTTTTGGGTTAAAAATGGGATTTATTATGAATATTTTGAGTTTAAATGAATTTTAAATGACTATAATAAAGAATTGATAAAGGAAATATAAAATGAAGAAAAAAAATCATAAATGGTGGGTTGCTTGGGTTTCGAACCCGACCCTTGGTTTAGAATATATGTGACTCAAACCACTAGACCAAGTTATAAATTTGTTGTGTTTAAAGAAACAAAATTATATTTAAACAATAATCCAAGTTCATCTTATTCCCCAATATCCTAGCCAAGAACCCTAACCCTAACCCCAAATCTAATAATTCGAACATTATAATATTAACGCCAAAAAATGAGGGGCTTTTCACTCGGAAATGATTAACTAATAAAATGGCAATATATTTCCGAACTTACATACTTGTTTTGGGATCGAAAAGTTGGCAACAAATAATCGATATGTAAGAAACCGATTAATAGAGTTTTAGATCGTATTTTGATGCTTTGAAAGTGGGTTTTAGCTAAGCAAAGGGTGCAGTAACGATATGGAATCAACAATTTATAGGATTGTTAAGTAAAACGGACGATTTGATCAACATTTAAAGTTTCGGTCGGTTACATATATAAAGTCCGGTTATCTCTTGATTAAGACGCATTAACACTAGTCAAAATGATAGGAATTCGAAGGTTTTAAGTGAAGAAACGTATAAAAACTAATTATTACACGTTAATGGCCTTAAATCATCATTAATCGTTCGCCGGATAAAAACTCCGGTTTGTTTGGCCGAATAAAAACTCCGGTTTGTTTGGCCGGAGGGAAAAGCGACCAGAAAAGAAGGAGGAGGAAAATTCTTTTAAAAGTTTCACAATATGGCAGTTTTAGTCCCTCATGTTTGAACTAGGTTAGAAATATTATTGTGTTGGTTAGTTTTCCTTGTAAAAACTTAACTAGACTAAACCCATTTTAAATCAAAACTTTATCTTTTTAAATGAACATAAAATAAATAGGACTTTTATAGATCACATGATTATACAACTATGGCACTTTTTATATGTTAATACATACGTATACAAAATGTGCACATACATTTTTTTAAATACAATAGATAAAATAAATAAAATAATAATCGATGAAGGCTAAAGGTGAAGCTTCAAAATATATAAAGGGCTAAAATTAATAACTTACTAAAAGATGAAGGTGTAGGTTGTCACACATACCAAACAGTCCCTTGGGGTGTTGAAGGTTTTAAAGGATTATACTTGTGTTTTAATACTTATAATTATTTAAAGTCTTAATTTTTTGTAAATTTTTTTTTTGCCCACCACTTATACATTATAATATTAATATAGTCTAGATATATACACAAGTATTAATATTAAAACACGGTATTGTACTTTAATACATTTTAATATCTTCACTTCTCTACGCAAATAGAGTATTAAATATTTAAGATGTGTGACCCGTGTGTTACTGCGGTAATCTGTTGGTCGACATAATTTTTACAAATTTGTGAATCCTTTCAATATATATAACCTTTGGTATATTTTTAAAAAGTATAAAATCAGTATGTAATATAAATATCAATTTATAGTCTATACTATATTGTATAGTGGGTTGGTCGGCACTATGCTGTAGTTATCATCGAGACTCTTTTGAATGGCGCAATATAACCAGACATAACTTAACCTCTGATATATTATTAATTATTATTATGTACTTTAAAATATTATTATTATTATTTTCATTTAACTTAAGTATTTAAATAGTATAATGCTTAATTTATTTTAAATAGTTGATGTAGTGTGAATTAATTAATGTATTAATTATGAGAAATTAATTAAATGAGACTTTTTTATTTATTTATTTATTTTTTTTGAACGGCCAATTATGGAACCATTAAACTAGCGAACCCAAGACCCCCCCCCCCCCCGGACTATGCAAGGGGCTGGCAAGGGTAGCCAGGCCTGCCCACGAGGTTTCCGAACCGGGGAAAACCCGATCCCCCACCCGTCCGAAGACCGTTGTGGAGAACCGTTAAAAACCGGGCGAGATCAGGACTTGACTTCTGTCCATAGATAGGAGTCATCCCTTATTTCTCTTAATGTCCTCAAAACGTAGCTAGTGAGAATTAAACCCAAGCCTCCCAAAGGAAACTTAGGCCCTCAACCAACTGGGACGCGGTGCCCTCTACTCTAGGAGCCAAGAAGCTCGAGCCTTCGCTCAAACCATGACCCAACTCCAAACTTGGAACGGGCAGGCCAGATATTGCAAACGCTTGAACCAACCAATCTAGGCTCATTCACAGTCCAACCCACTTTAATGCCCTCACTCGAGTTACAGGCTCGCGTTACCAAGCCCGGCCTTACATTTGTTACACCATAGTTTCACCTCATCTTGCACTTGTAAGGATTTGAACTCACAGCCTTACATTTGTAAGAGGGGACATCATACCACTAGACCAAGAGGTCATGAGTAATGAGACTTCTTAAAAGACACACTTGCTCTTAAAAATTAATTAAATATGCATCAAGGTAATTTTTTAACGATAAGTGGTGCAGTCGGTAGAGTCCTCCTAACACCCTGGGTCAGTCTGTACTGATTATCCATTCCACCTGAATTAATAATCTTCTCAGGTGAACCCCCATACGTAAAAAGTATGACTCCGACTAAAATCAAACCTCAACCTCCACATCATGATTTATGCCCTAGGTAATTAGACTTGTCCTTCTTCAATCTAAAACAAAATCCTTAAAAAATGCTTTATAATTTTATATTACTGCATAAATCTAGATATATGTCAAACTAAATGATAAAAGGTGAACAAAGATAAATGATTTCAATTTTTTAAAGAGTAAAATAAGGGTTATGGGTTTCATACACCCGTGACATCACATTTTAGGGGGTATGACATCACATTCTGGGGTATGTGACAGTCTCCTATTGGTGTATGATGTGGGCCAGGGTGTATGAATCCTAAATAGATGGTGTATGGTTCCTAAATACCGTAAAATAAAGCAATATTCATTGATATATATTTATTGTCATGTTGACTGTATATAAATTTATTGTTATCGTTGGCAATAATCAATTCATTACATTTATTAGCTACGCATTAATATCAAAGAAAAAATGTTCATATAGTCAAAAATATTTTAAAGCCTAGATATAAAAGTTGAACCGGATGTTCAGATAAAACAAAGGATAAATTGTAAAGTTCTTGTTATATGTGTTCTCCTTATAACGTACAAGAAGTGACCTGCCTCGTTTCGTGACAGGAACAGACCGATTTTAAGCGAAATTTAAATGGAAATAAGGATTACATAAAAAAATTAATTGCTGCAAACGCAATAAAATCCCAAGTAACAATAGACCTTTAACCGAAAGCCAGTAAATAAACATAAATATAAAACAATTTTAGTTTTTTATATATTTTACTAATCAAATGGTAAATAAAAGTAACACTTGGTGTGGAGAGGGGTGACATTTTCATGATGGGCCGCCACGTATGAGTGGGAGGAGAGACATCTTGATGATGGGCCTCTAAGGGTGGTATGCACTATGATGACGGGCCTCTCATTGGTCAGAATTATTAAAAATAATAAAAAAATCAATTAAAAAACAAATAAGTGGCACGGCATAGAAGGCATTTCATTGCCGCAATTGCTATTGCCCACTCTAGGGAGGCAGTGTAGCCAGGGGACATCAACTCATTACCAGCATCCATATCATCATGCTGTACCCCATACCATATGGTCTTAGTTTTAGGACAAAATTCCACTTTTGTCCTTTATGACAAATATTATGAAATGTCACATTTATTATTTTTTTCAATTTATCTGCAGTTTTGTTTCTTTTTTCGTGCATTTTCTGTCCTTTAAGACCCCTGTAGTGGGGCGTTATTTACCAATTTTTTTTAAAAATAGCACCCAGAACACCACCAGGGGGGGGGGGGGGGGGGCGCTATTTTCTATAAACCACCGGGAGTGTTTTAAATATAACGCTATATAACAAATCAACCATCCAATCACTATATGACACGTGGCGAAGTGTAAGAAAAAAAACGGTCAAAAACATTTGACCGTTGGACATTTATTTTTTTGAACGTTTAATTTTTTGAACGGTAACATTTATTTTTTAGACTTTATATATATACACACACATATAAAAACAACACACATACAACTTAAACTAAAAACACACACCACAACACAAACAAACCTACAACACAAACATGTTTCCATATGGTTCACCGTTCGGGGTCCCGGTCGCCGGGTGCGAGGCCAAACACTACTACTCCGCTGCCACCCAATTGGGGCGAGTTTGACGCGAACACAATGCAATACGCGCAACTTCTTGGCATGCCCGGTCAATTTTATCCGGGCCCAAACATGCCCGTTCAATTTTTTCCTCCACCAAACTATGTCCAACCTTCTTAGGAGGAGCCGATTCCGTACCAGAAACTCAAGACGAACCCAAGGGTTCTCAACGTGGGAGCGGGCGCAGGCGCGGGAGACACTCGCATAAAAAGAAAGACGCGAACGCTCCTCGTCAAAAAAAGCAACAGGAACGTTGGGAAAGAGATGAGGAGTTCAAGTTAGCGCGAGCCTGACTCGACATATCCGAGGACCCGGAAGTTGGTTAGTATTTTTTTTTTTTTTTTTGTGTTTACATATATATATACTTTTTAGAATGTTGGTTTAGTATTTTTTTTTGTGTTTACATATATATATATACTTTTTAAAATGTTGGTTTAGTATTTTTTTTTTGTTTTTAATCGTATGATATTTTTTTTGCAGCAAACTATCAACATACCCAGTGTTTTGGCAACGGATTCGAGAGCTATTTTTTGCGGCCATGGGTAGGGGGAGTATCGAGAGCAAGACTCGATATCTGGATGGAAAGTGGTCGGACATTAATAATAAATGTCACTCGTTTTCGGAGGTCTACCAACGTTACAAGGACAACAGGGCCAGCGGGGAAGGTGATGACGGTTTGTTGGCCAGGGCCTTGGACGAGATGAGAGATACCCGCGGGCCGTTCCCGTATTTGAGGATATGGGAGATGTTGAGACATAGTCCTAAGTGGGCTGATGTCCCGCCTATGGGGTCGGGTAGTGGGGCGCAAGATTAGGAGAGGAAGAGGATCAGGAGGAGGACCGTCAAAAAGAAGCAAAACCACCTCCACGTCGCGAGATCCGGATACACCGACATCCGATGCTCGCTTTGTGAGTTTAGATGATCCTGTTGATTTGGAGGATGAGGAGGAGGAGTTTGATATTCCAAGACCACCCGGTAGACGATCAAAAAAGGGTGGCAAGGCGGAGTCGTCTTCGACAGGAGGTGGTGCGTCGAGGGAGGAGTTTGATGAAATGAATCGACGACTACAGGATCTTCGCGACCTAGGCCAAAGACGTTTGCAAACTATGAACCAGAGAGTGGCCGAGAATAAAAGGTCCGTCGACATTCAAGAGGCGAGGCAAAGGGAAAAGGACATTGAGTTTTTGTCCAAACCGATCGACCACCTCGAGGGAGAAGCCCTACTCCTCGCGATACATCATAGGCAACAAATCCTTGGGAAATATAACCTCCAGTAATTTATTTAAGTTTTTTTTTTTTTTAATTTGGTATTGTAGTTATTTAAGTTGTTTGTTTTTTTAATTTAATTAATATTAGTTGTGAGTTTTTATTATTATTTGTAATTTTTTTATATTTATTTGCATTTTATTTTAATTATTTTGAATTAAAAGATTAAAAAAAAATCAACCAATCACAATCAGGGGCTTTATAAATAAAGCCCCACCACTACACCCCTTTTTCAGTTTCTCTCTACACGCTGACTCAGCAGCCACGTGGACCAATCAGGAAGGGGGCTTTATAAATAAAGCCCCCCACTACGCATGGTCTAATGCAAACATAGTTAGTAAGAGCATTCCCGTCACTATCCCCATCTTCTTACAACCAATCACAATCATATATTACATTAAACATCATTACAGTTTTTCTCTCCCCCACTTAGAACCACTTTCAACAAATATTTAAAAATTAAATACTTTTTCGGTTTTCTCCAAAAAAAATTCCCAAATAACCCCCATTTTACCGATAAATAATAGATTCCCAATTTTTCTTTACTCACAACCCATCAAAACCACCCATATAATTTGGGGGAATACACTCACAAAAAAATAAGGGCCAAATGTGAATGCTCTAAAGTAGTTATCCTCAATTTAACTAAGGGCAAATTGATCCATTCACATGCCATTACTTGAAACCCTTTAAAAATGATTTATTATTTTTTTTTACCGGCCAACTCGAAGCCCTGTGTAGTACTTAGGCAAATTTCTGCGTATTAGTCAGGATTCGAACTTGCAATCCCAGGGTAAGAAACAGGTTAAGCCTTAAAACCTCCACCTCTAACACTCCGTTGTGGCTTCATTGGCAAAATGAATTATTATTATTATTATTAAAACCCAATGCAGCCCCACCTACCCCCTCTCTCTTTCTATCTCTCTCTCTCTCTAAAACATTTTGATTAGCCACCACAACCAACCCACACCATAATATCACCGCCATCACTTACACTTCATATTTGTGATTGTTGCAGTACTAAATTGGTAGGGGGGGGGGGGTTGGTGGAGAACATGGTTGTTGGTGGTTGATTGCATGTTTGGGGTTGGACGATTCTGTGGTGGTTGACAATGGTGGTTCTTGTTGTAGCTACCGAAAAAAGGAGATCTTGACGGCCGAGAATCAACAATACGGAGGAAACGAGATCTATTTTGTCCGTGAACTTGAGTCAGAAATTGAAACGGGGTTTTGTTATGTGTGTCGGTTTAGAGAGAAAATTATTGAATATGGGTTTATATGTCTCTATGTGTGTGAGAAAGAGAGAGAGATATACCATTATAGCTACCAGTCATGTCACAGACACTCCGATGGTGGTGAACCATGTAGTCAAGAATTTTTTTAATTTGTGTGAGTGAAATGAAAAATTTAGGGTTGCTTATCAAGTGGAAGGAGGTCTTGTCGCCATTTCACTTTGGTTGTATTTTACCACAACACCATCACTAATCAATTTTTGTCAACGTTGTTGAAATAGGCTAGATGCCAGAGGCCACAACCCATCTCCTCTTCTAATCATCGTTTATCTCTCTCTCTCTCTCTCTCTCTCTCTCTCTCTTTCATTCTCTCTCTCCCTCTCTCTCTCTCTGTAGGTTTTTCCCTCTTTAAATATGGAAAGTGGATGTAGGGATACGTGTTGGGGAAGATGAAAATTTGATAGGTGTGTGTGTGCAGCGGTGATCAAGAGAAGAACCATGGTAGATAAATGGATAATTTTGCCCTTGGTTAGATTAAGATTAACTGAGTTTACTAATTGTGTCACACCCTCAAATTTCACTTGCGGGGTTTTACCGCGAGGCGCGTGACATACCAGGATCCAAGTCAACGAACAGAATAAACAAACACTAAATATATAGATTGAAACCAAAACATTATGCTTTGAGCCATAAATCAGCAGCGGAAGCATTTCTTGTTTACAACCAAAAGGCATATTATAGTTTACAAAACATTGTTTAATATGCGACAAAACTCTAGACGCTGTGCAAGACTCCATGCGCCTAGTCCGTTAACTGCTACCTTAGCGACCGGAGAAAACATGCCAAAAATGTCAACATGTAATGCTGGTGAGTTCACAGGTTTTCTTTTATAAAAGAGTTGTTATAAGTTTGAAAAGATCATTCCCGTTAATACTATGTTATCACAACGTTAGCTAGACGTTAAGTATTTTTACTACTACGAGCGGGAAACCATTACTGACACGTTTTCCTGTTTTTGCCCAGCCATGAGCCACCGTCATCAACGGTGACCCTGGTAGTAGAGACAATATGCACCCGCCGGCTCCCAGCCGTCGAGTGGGGTTTACCCATCCCAATAGATCTATCCAAATTTCCGTGATATGTGTTCCCACATACTCATGGTTTCCCCTGGGAGTCCCTGATGAAACGCCCGTATAGTAAATAACCATAACCATAGTATAACATGACCTTTAGAGTGTAAGTATGTAGCATCTTTCTCCCCGAAAGTAAAACAGTAAAAGCGGGGATGTGACACTAACCTTAGGTTGCGTTACTTGAAAACAGTTAATTCAGTAAGCTATGATAACCCTAAATAGCGGCGACCTATCATGAAATGTATATAAGTACCCGGACTAATAACCCGCAGGTTAACTAGTCCCCGAATGTCCAGACCATAACCACGTATGTTTGAAAACACTTTTGACTGTTAAACCGACCGTACCAGACAAGACTGATGAGCCGGTCGTTACGGGTCATGCAAAACTAATTAACCTAGGTAGTAGAGTAAATAGGGTATCAATCCAAGGAGCGTGTGTGGTTAGTGAATGTTGTTTAGTTGATTAGAAAATGTTGCTTATGAAGTTGCTAGTTTAATTATGAAGAGTGCAAGTTATCATTTAAGAGTTTGATTTTTAAAAGATTTTGTTTATTGTAATAGAACTTGAATATTGTAAGAGTAAAAAAATAATATGGGTTGTAAACAATTTAATTAAAAATATCACACTAGGGGTTCAACAATTGAACACTAGGGTTTCAACAAATGGGTAAACAATAATATGCGATTGGTGTTAACGGAGTGATTGTTCAATTGGCTTAGGTGTCAAGTTTTATCAATATCCAAGATAGAATAAACTACACTTCATTACCTAGAACATACAATCCTATGTTTGTGTTAAAGCAAGGAACCATGTTCATATCATTAGAAATTGGCACAAGATCAATTAACTAAAATGAGTTTAACATAAGGTTAATCACAATTCAACACAGTTAATTCAAACACACAAAAACATAATCAATAGTTTAAGAACAATACCCAATTTGTTTAACCCTAGATCTCAAAAGTTTACATCCCTAGTATGATACAAAGGGATTAGCCACTCATGATCATGGAGCTTGCTTCTTCAAAGGTTGGATCTTTAATCCTCTCGTCCCTTTTTTCTTACTTGCGTGCGTCCTCCAAAAATCTGTTCCTCTCTTCTTAAGCTGCTGTCAAAAAGAATAATAATCTCCCTTGCGAAAAAAAACTCCTGCCAATAAATGTCGCCGTCCAATTAAATCCCTCCCAAAACTTTTGGACCGACTTCCGTTTTCATTTCAAGATGGGCCTTTGACTTTATTATTATTATTATTATTATTATTATTATTATTATTATTATTAATAATAATATTATTTAATATACTATTATTATAAATGGTATTATGACCCCGTGCTCTAGACTCGGGTGTTCGGGTCTCAAATATAATTTGTACTGTTTTAGCCCCGCTCAATGCGATCACCTACCAAAATATAAAATAAACAAATTAATAGTAAAAAAAACCAAAAAGTAATAAAATATATACAAAACTAAAATAATAGATTACAAGCCTAAAACTAACAAAAATATTATCTAATCGCCTAAAAAATATACAAAAGTGGCAAATAAGCATGATGCGTGCAACCGCGCATCACCCCACACTTATCTTTTTTTTCGTCTCGAAAAAATTATATACACTCTGCTCAAGACATTATCATAGACTAGCACCTCAGTCGCCCTATCATACCTTAGCTAAGGTCCAAAGTCATACTCCATTTACAGATTAGCATTAGATGTGTTAATTCAGCAAGTCAAATTGATTTTCATTTAAAAACAGAAATTTACCCGACTAAATCTAACATGCTTCTGGTTTTTATTTTCATGCAACACCACCCCTCGCAATTTTTAAACTCCACTCAATATCTGGACTAGCATGTAATGCGCTAGTATTAATCACTCAAAACCAAGTATGCAACTCTGTTATTATAGGCTTGTATGACAATCACACCTCAACTGTAGGCAATGCACATATCTAAAGGACTTACGGGTTTTGGGCTTAGGGTAAAGGTCGAATAGATTTGGCTAATAAGTGGCTAAAACGAAGACAGGTACCGACCCATGACAATCTTTTATTCATACTAAACACAATAACTAAACCGCGGGTTATTTTCGACCCGTATTACATAATACTCACAATTTTTTTTTCTTTTCTTTTCTTTTTTTTTTTTCAGTCGCCTACTTTGATATATCGGCCTCATGAACTGACTGATTTTTTTTTTCAGCGTATAAATACTATACATCATAATAACTACATTTAGATTGTCAAGTAACACTGGTGACCCAAAAGGTTGGTTCAAGAAACTGATTTGGGTTTAACAAACGAATAGGTAAAGGCTCAACATGGCTTCTAAGGGTAATATTGTTGGTAAACAGGTTAATCACGTAGACAAATACACTGGTATCAAACGAAAAGGGTAATCCTAAATTGCCTTTATCATCTATGTGCATATATAGTCTACAACCTCGGCATGTATCAAACCACACAAGTTCTGCAACAGAGAAACATCTGGCCTACTCTCACAAATGAAAATATATAATTCAATCTATCAACTAGTAGCCTCATGATCTCACAAAAGTGGGGGAAATGGGTTACGATGTGTGCATGCATTTATTACCAATAGCTTGTTAAATCTAGTCAGACAATTCTAAACCCTTTTCTTAAAAACACCTGCTGAAAACGGTTCATACTACTTTTCCACAAATTAGACCATGACTAAGGATCTACTGCCAAAACAATCAAGAAACAACTAGTAGGTACCGAAAAAACTGCTTTTATGTCTGATTAGAATGATTTTTTTTAGGAACAATTTTCAAGACATTTTCAATTTTTTTAGACACAATTTTTTTTTCTTTTTTTTTTACGTCACAAAAGTAAATAAAAACGAAGTTTCCCCACCCCCACACTTGAACGACACATTGTCCTCAATGTGAGCTAGGAATAAAATAAAGCAGAAATAAAAATAAAATACAACAGTAAAAGGAACAGACTCCCCTAGATATAGGCAGTGCGCGTATGAGTCTCCCAATCGAACCGTATAGCATTTCATTCGCGGCCGATAGACAAACCTGAACTAACACTCAAAGAAAAATAAAAACGTAAAATTCTGGGATGCATAATACACCGATGGTGTACAGATTTACCTGCCTGAATGGAGATTGAGTACAGGCAAGTTATCTGATTGCAAGTTAAACTCAAAGCATTCCCAGAAATCAAAAGAGACTCAAAATACTAACTAAAAATAAAAGAAAATAAAACAAAATAAATAAATATACAAAATGTACAAGAATCGTACCTGATGTTCATTCATGGTGGTCTCAAAGAACATTTGCCTACCGAGTTTCCAATGTATGCTCGGCAGTTTACCTTCCATGCCCCAATCTGTTCAATCTCTTTCAACTTATCCATCGAGTGCAAGCATGAAGGTTTTATCCCACATTTTCCTACCGAGTTTCCAACATACACTCGGTAGTTCACATGCCAAATCCACAATTGCTTCCAAGTTATTGGCATGAGAATTGAGTCATTCTTGTTGCGGGGCCGTTTTACAATAAAGTGCCCAATGTCCTCCCAGCTCACCTTCCTCTTCTTCATCTTTGAACCTTCATCCTCCTCTTTATTGGGTGCCTTAATCAACACGGGATGCGATTCGTGATGAACTTTCACCTCAGCCACCAAATCTTCATGAGGTGCTAAGTCTTCAGTTGGGTTTAACCATTCAGAAAGACTTGCAGTATCTTCATCTATATCAGCATCTACCACTACACCACTAGCCAACTCATCACGCTCACGTTTAAGTAGGGCAAATTCCTCGGCTAGTTGATGAACCTGCATGACCAAAGCTTCATGAGCTCTGTCTCTCACTTCATTTCGCAGTTGCGACTCTTTCATCATATTTATGATAGCATCAAACTTGGAATCTACTGAGTTTTGAGGTTCTTCATATGCCGGTTGAGGGCTATTAGTATAGTAGTCATCATATTCCTCATGGTTTCGATATTGTTGCGTCCTTTGGCTAAATGAACTCCCTTGATACCTGTTATTTAACTGATAATAGCCTTGGGAGTTTGAATAGCGTGACTGACGATGTGAAGAAGATAAATGTGAACCTCCAGGTTTTTCGAGCCCAAAAATAATACGATCTTGTCATTTTTTGAATGCTTCCATTTTCTTACGGGCCACTGCACAATCTCGCCACAGATGATATGGGCTCCCACAACAAGGACAAGTATTATCATCGTCTTCCCAATACATTGTGATGATGACGATCAAGTCTTGCTAAATTCCCAATCTTCAGATTTTACACAAGTGGCATGCATGCATTATCTGTCACCTGCACACTTCACACACCACGCGTAAAAACGAACAAAAAGAAGTAACAAAGACAAATTAAACATTTAATCACAATAATCAACTAATCTCTAAACACTAAGCGCACTAGCTCCCGGCAACGGCGCCATTTGATGAGCAGGTCGTTACGGGTCATGCAAAACCTAATTAACCTAGGTAGATAGAGTAAATAGGGTATCAATCCAAGGAGCGTGTGGTTAGTGAATGTTGTTTAGTTGATTAGAAAATGTTGCTTATGAAGTTGCTAGTTTAATTATGAAGAGTGCAAGTTATCATTTAAGAGTTTGATTTTTAAAAGATTTTGTTTATTGTAATAGAACTTGAATATTGTAAGAGTAAAAAAATAATATGGGTTGTAAACAATTTAATTAAAAATATCACACTAGGAGTTCAACAATTGAACACTAGGGTTTCAACAAATGGGTAAACAATAATAATGCGATTGGTGTTAACGGAGTGATTGTTCAATAGGCTTAGGTGTCAAGTTTTATCAATATCCAAGATAGAATAAACTACACTTCATTACCTAGAACATACAATCCTATGTTTGTGTTAAAGCAAGGAACCATGTTCATATCATTAGAAATTGGCACAAGATCAATTAACTAAAATGAGTTTAACATAAGGTTAATCACAATTCAACACAGTTAATTCAAACACACAAAAACATAATCAATAGTTTAAGAACAATACCCAATTTGTTTAACCCTAGATCTCAAAAGTTTACATCCCTAGTATGATACAAAGGGATTAGCCACTCATGATCATGGAGCTTGCTTCTTCAAAGGTTGGATCTTTAATCCTCTCGTCCCTTTTTTCTTACTTGCGTGCGTCCTCCAAAAATCTGTTCCTCTATTCTTAAGCTGCTGTCAAAAAGAATAATAATCTCCCTTGCGAAAAAAAACTCCTGCCAATAAATGTCGCCGTCCAATTAAATCCCTCCCAAAACTTTTGGACCGACTTCCGTTTTCATTTCAAGATGGGCCTTTGACTTTATTATTATTATTATTATTATTATTATTATTATTATTAATATTATTTAATATACTATTATTATAAATGGTATTATGACCCCGTGCTCTAGACTCGGGTGTTCGGGTCTCAAATATAATTTGTACTGTTTTAGCCCCGCTCAATGCGATCACCTACCAAAAATATAAAATAAACAAATTAATAGTAAAAAAAACCAAAAAGTAATAAAATATATACAAAACTAAAATAATAGATTACAAGCCTAAAACTAACAAAAATATTATCTAATCGCCTAAAAAATATACAAAAGTGGCAAATAAGCATGATGCGTGCAACCGCGCATCAAAGACCCGACATCCCATTGGTGACCCGACATTCCACGTGTTAGCCGAATACAAGATATCATGCAATATATGTAGTTAAACACTTAGTACGCGTATGAGTTCACCTAGTCTAGCATAACCCTCAATTAATGCATAAACGAGTCCGAAAACGTGTTACTAAGTTGTTAGGCATGTCACGGGGTTCCTATCATGTTCCTAGGTGTCAAATCATGCTTCGGGATGTCAAAATACGCTTACTACAGCAGCACACGCGATTAGGCTATCATACATGCATTTAGGAAAGTCAACTAGTGATTCGGATGGTCAAACTAGCAATTAGGAGTGTAATTTCATGTAGTATACACGATTGGGAGCCCAATCGCCCCTAATGTCTGTGACGGGTGGTTCAAGGAACGACCCGTTATAATGTTAAAACGCATATATTAATCACAATTAATCATGATATTGCTTGGAGTTGGATAACTACGGTTGTTATGGATGCAGGTATGATAAGGGAGCTAAAATGGCGGAAAACGGGCTTTTGAAACGAACCGGAAGGCATTGGAACAAGATGGAACAAAACAAAGAAAATTGGAATTTAGGCCCAGACCCACCGTACCCCTACGGCATGGGCGTAGGCCTACGGTGGCCTCAAGACATGTTTTCCACCGTAGGGCAGGCTTGAACAGCCGTAGGCCTTCCACTCTTGGCCGTACCCCTACGGCCATGCCGTAGGGTTACGGTGGCCCTGCATTAAATGTGTAACTCATCCATTTAAGGGCACTTTGATGGAGACTTATGGCATCTCTTTCATTCAAAACGGTTTCTATCAACTTTTGGGCGATTTTTGGCTGCAACTTATCGTTGGAAACATTATTTAATCATTGTTTTGATGTTTGTAATCCTCATGAACAATTGCTTGAAGATGATAATGATCCACCAAGCTATGTTAGGCTAAACAATTGGTGATCATTCATGGTGAAGGTTTCTCTACAACTCTTGTGTGTGTTTTTCTTATATTTCTAGGATGATAATTTAGTACTCATGCTTGATTATTATGATGTTTGAACAATTGATTGTAGTGTGTTGATTATTTTACCAATCTTTAGTCTTTATCGTTCGTTCTTGGTGTTGCTAACAACCGAGATATCACGGGAAGGATTGGGGTTGGTTATTGATTAATTGGTCATCGGGAAACAACCTCGCGTTAATATAACCCGAGTACTTTGTTCTCTTTTACCACAACAATTGTTTTCACATGAGTTATGTCTATGTAACTCTTCCTAGTTGAAATTCACACATGTGTTTAGAGAAACCGGATCCTTGAATGGTTATTAGCTCATAATCTGAAGAAACACTTCTAAGTTTGAATTGATAATTAGTCGTTATTTTAGTTTAACCCAAAACAATCAAAAAAATCATAATCATTTACGTTTTATTCAAGTAGTTTAATTGTAGTTAATCAACAAAGCTAGAATTTACACATTTTCCACAAACTCCCTGTGTTCGATACCTTCTTACTACTATACATTAGTTGTAATTGGGAAATTTAACGTGTACCACGACAAGCACGTCAAATTTTGGCGCCGTTGCCGGGGAGTAGTGCGCAACGTGTGTTAAGCTTTTAGTTTTGTTTTGTTATTTTCGGGTTTACACTGGTTGTGTTTAGTGTGCAGGTACTTCAAGTGTATGCATACTAGGGGCTCTCACGAGTCATCACCACTTTTGTTTGATCCGGAGATTGAAAGAACCTTGAGAAAGAACCGAGTTTTGATTTGAAGAAACAAAATCATTGATTCACCTACTTCACCGTTCACCCCAAGAAACATAATGCAAGACCCTCACATACCAACAACGGGTCAAACGACCTCACCATTCATGCCTACTTCTTCACACATTTCACCCAACACCACATTACCTAACTTGTCCACTAATCCTGAAACACCAAGCCATACCACCCAACCGAGTTCCACCCAATTTGATCCAAACCTTAACTTTAATCCATCATGTACCATTCCACCATTTTCCCATTTTTTTCCAACTACGGGTCAATCATCTTCTACCATTCCACACCCACAAGGACAAGGTTCAACAATTGTCCACACCACATCTTCTTATCAACCACCTAATCAATCGGGTTTTTACCATTCATCTTTTCAAGGTGGTCTAAATTCAAGATTTCAAAGAGATGTGTATGACGAAGGGTATGATGATGAGGAGTTTAGTGGGTACAATGAAGAGGGTTATTACTATGGAGGACAAGGTGCATATGTGGGTTCGCAAGCTCAAACGGGTCAAGCAAGTCAACCACTTTTACAATACCAAGACCCGTCAAGACTACCGGTTGGTGTGCAACATGTTAGACCACAAGGATTGCAGTTTCAGCATCCCACGCCACTCAATCAAATGCGGCCTCCAAATATGCAAGCTCAACATCAAAGGCCAAATCACCAACAACAACCGATGCATCCGAATCAACATCAACAATTTGCACCACAAGGTGCAATGCAAGGGCAAATGGGTCAACCAAGAGCGCCATTGGGAGCACCTAGAAGACTCCACCGTGATGTTGTACGGGGAATTGAGGCACATTTTCGGCCTATCATCACTAATAATCCATCACCCATAGTGATTCCACAAAATGCAAATGGAAGAACTTTTGAAGTTAGAACAACCGCACTTCAAAGTTTACCAAAATTCAAGGGGCTAGCAACGGAAGAGCCTTATTTCCATTTGGAAACTTATGATTCAATTTGCAACACTATTGGGGGCCAAGGATTTACGCCGGATGATGTCAAGTTGGTACTTTTTCAATTCTCATTGGAAGATAAAGCAAAAAGATGGTTTCACACTCTACCATCCGCATCAATTTTCACATGGGCCGATATGCAACAAATCTTTTTGGATGAATTCTACAGTTCGCAAAAGACCAATGATGCAAGGAGGGGGTTGAGAAGCTTTCAACAACAGTCGGGAGAGATGTTCCATGAAGCATTTGAGAGGTTCAACATGATGCTAAGAAATTGCCCTCACCATGGTATCCAACTATGGGAATTGCTAAATGCTTTTCATGAAGGTTTGACATCGGAGGATGCACGGGATCTTATGTCCATCACAAATGGTACTTTTGGTACAAATTTTGAACAAGATGATTGGGCATATTTATAGAGCAAATGGCGGTGACTTCAAAAAGGAAGGCCCAATCTTCAAGAAGGGCAAGACATGTGATTCAAAGACCACAGGTACATGCAGTTGAGGGAGGTAATGTGCAAAATACTAACCAATTGTATAATGTTTGCAGCACTTGCCAAGAGATAGGCCACACGGCGGAGGTTTGTGGAGTGGGTGTGCAAGAAACACCAAGTGAAGAAGTGAATGCTATTCAAGGGGGTGGGAGAAACTATGACATGAACTCCAACACTTACCACCCCGGGTTACGAAATCATCCCAACTTTAGATATGGGAATGCTTCTAATCAAGCTAACCCGAATTTTCAAGCTGCTCAAGGTAACTTTGTGCCTCGTCAACAATACAACCAAGGGAATTATAGAGGCGGATACAATAGTGGCTATCAAGGGCAAGCTCAAACTGGACAACGAAATTCGGGTCATGATTCGTCAAGTGGAAATGAGGTCATGGAGATGCTTAAAGCTATGCAACAAGATATGCAAAGGCGGAACCAACTTGATGAAGCACGAATACAAAAGGATGAAGTTCGTGATAAAAGCATTCAAGCATTAACAACTCAAATGGGTCAATTGGCAACCGATGTGGCGGAGTTGAAGAAAGGTAAAGGCAAACTTCCTAGCGATACGCAGGTAAATCCGTCACATGGCTCGTCACGAGGTAACAATGTTAATGTTAATCATGTAAGTGTTTTGAGAAGTGGGAAAGAATTTAAGGCAGACTTGTCACCAAGTTTTGTCGAGGGGGTGGTTGAAGATGTCACGGGTGAGGAAAGTGACAATGATGAGGTTTCACCGGTTTTACAAAAAGAAATAAATGTTAAAAAACCGGAAGCGAGTGAGATTGAGAAAACTGAAAATGAGCCGAATCAAGTTCCATTTCCATCGGCTCTACTTGACCCGGTAAGAAAAATTTTATTGCATCAAGAGGTCCCCAAAAAGAAGAAATGTGGGACATGTTTAAACAAGTAAAAATAAATCTTCCTTTACTTGATGCAATAAAACAAGTACCCGCATACGCTAAATTTTTGAAAGAATTGTGTACACAAAAGAGGCAACAAAAGAAAAAAATGCCTAAGCGGGTAAATGTTACGGGTCAAGTGAGTGCAGTTTTGAACGGGGAGCTTCCTCCTAAGCTCCAAGATCCGGGCACGCCATTAATAAATATTCAAGTTGGTAATTTTCAAATGGCAAAGGCGTTGCTAGATCTTGGAGCCGGGGTGAGTATTTTACCGGGTGGGTTGTATGATCAATATGACTTTGGTCCATTAGCTAGGGTGGAGACAACGGTTGTTTTAGCCGATTTGTCTCATAAGTTACCCGGGGGATGGTTCAAAACGTCATTGTTAAAATTGATGAATTTTATTACCCGGTTGACTTTTTGGTATTGGATTATTCATCCACCGAGTCAAAACAACAACAAAATGTCATATTGGGTCGACCATTTTTGAACACCGCACATGCGGTAATTGATTGTAGATTTGGTACGGTCGACATGACATTTGGAAACCGGAAAATGCGTTTAAATGTTTTTACTAACAATACTAATGATTCCGGTGTTGAAGAATGTTTTATGGCAGATGTTATTGAGGGATGCAATCCATGTGAGTATGAGAAAGATGGAATGGAACTTTGTGCTTGTAATTTTTCTGAACAGGTACATGCGGTTGATTTGGAGGATGAAGAAGAAAAGCAAGATGTGCTAGCTTTGAAGGAGGGTCGACCACCATGGTCCCACCAGTTTGATAGTTTGCCAGTGGAGATTGATTCGGGCACCAAACCCTCATTAGAAGTGCCACCAAAGTTGGAGCTGAAAGACTTGCCAAGCCATTTGAAGTATGCTTTTCTAGGGGATAATGACACATTACCGGTCATTATTGCCTCTAATTTGGAGATGGCTCAAGAGCAAGCTTTGTTGGAAGTGTTGAAGGAGAATAAAGAAGCTATTGGGTGGACGATTGCCGATCTTAAAGGAATTAGTCCATCCATTGTTATGCACAAGATCATTACCACCGAGGATGCAAAGCCCACGAGAGAAGCGCAAAGAAGGTTGAACCCGAACCTTAGGGAAGTGGTAAAGAAAGAGGTAATTAAGTGGTTGGATGCGGGAATTATTTATCCCATTTCGGATAGTGCTTGGGTAAGTCCTACTCAAGTGGTCCCTAAGAAGTCCGGCATTCAAGTAATTAAAGACGACAGTGGTGACCAAATTGCTACCCGACCCGTCACCGGGTGGCGGGTGTGCATTGATTACCGAAAGTTGAATGCCGCCACTTCCAAGGACCATTTCCCACTCCCATTTATTGACCAAATTATTGAAAAACTTTCGGGTCAAAAATACTATTGCTTTTTAGATGGGTATTCGGGGTATAATCAAATAGCAATTCACCCGGATGACCAACACAAGACCACCTTCACTTGTCCTTATGGTACTTTTGCCTTTAGGCGGATGCCATTTGGATTGTGTAACGCTCCGGCAACTTTTCAACGATGTATGATGAGTATTTTCTCGGACATGGTTGGAGAGTCGCTTGAAGTGTTTATGGATGATTTCTCAATATTTGGCACTAGTTTTGAATCTTGTCTCAACGAGTTACAAAAAGTTTTAAAAAGATGTGTTGAGAAAAATTTAGTGCTTAGTTGGGAGAAAAGCCATTTCATGGTGCAAGAGGGAATTGTGTTAGGTCATGTGATTTCAGAGAGAGGTATAGAGGTGGATAAGGCAAAAATCCGGGTTATTTCATCATTGCCACCACCAAAGAATGTGAAAGGGGTAAGGTCATTTTTGGGACATGCGGGCTTTTATAGACGGTTTATTAAAGGTTTTAGTGTCATTACCAAACCTTTATGTAATTTGCTTTTGAAAGATGTTCCATTTGATTTTACTAATGAATGTTTGCAAGCTTTCACTGTTTTGAAGGAACACTTGGTCAAGGCTCCTATTTTGCAACCACCGGATTGGTCGAAGCCATTCGAGATAATGTGTGATGCAAGTGACACTACAATTGGAGCAGTTTTGGGCCAACGAGTTGACAAGAAGCCGGTGGTAATTTACTATGCGAGCAAAACCTTGTCCGAAGCGCAACTGAATTACACCACAACCGAAAAAGAACTATTAGCGGTGGTGTATGCTTTGGACAAGTTTCGTTCGTATATTTGGGGGAGCAAGGTGGTGGTATATTCGGACCATAGTGCAGTTCGATATTTGATGGAGAAGAAAGACGCCAAACCAAGATTGATTAGATGGGTTTTGTTGCTCCAAGAGTTTGATTTGGAGATTCGGGATAAAAAAGGAAGCGAGAATGTTGTAGCGGATCACTTGTCTCGAATTCCGATGGAAGGGAGTGACGATATGACTGAAATAAATGAAAGATTTCCGGATGAACAACTTTTAGCCGTATCAACCCAAGCCGCACCGTGGTATGCTCATTATGTTAATTATTTGGCCACAGGTGCTATTCCGGATCATTGGACTAAGAAACGACGACAACAATTCATGGTCCAAGTGAAACAATATATTTGGGATGAACCGGATCTTTTCAAGATTGGACCCGACCAAGTGATTCGAAGATGTGTCCCTGAGGCGGAAGTTAAAGAAATTTTGACACATGCTCATTCTTCCGCTTGTGGTGGGCATTTTAGTGGGCATAAAACTGGCTACCGGGTGCTTTCATGTGGGTTTTATTGGCCTACAATTTTTAAGGATGCTTGCCAGTTCGCTCAGAATTGCTTAAATTGTCAAAGGTTGGGGAGTATATCAAAAAGGGATGAGATGCCAATGCAACCAATCTTGGTTGTGGAAATATTTGATGTTTGGGGCATCGACTTTATGGGGCCGTTTCCTAATTCAAACGGATTTTTGTATATTTTAGTGGCGGTGGATTATGTCTCAAAGTGGATTGAAGCAGTTGCTACAAGGACAAATGATCACTCGGTTGTTTGTAAATTTGTTCAATCCAATATTTTTGCCCGGTTTGGTGTGCCTAGAGTGATTATAAGCGATGGTGGTTCACATTTCAAAAATTTTAATTTTGGGAAGCTATTGAAGAGATATGGTGTGAACCACCGGATTGCTACACCGTACCATCCACAAACAAGTGGACAAGTTGAAGTGTCCCACCGTCAAATAAAGGAGATTCTAATGAAGACGGTAAGAGTTGATAGAAAGGATTGGTCGGGGAAATTGGATGATGCTTTGTGGGCATACCGAACGGCCTACAAAACTCCCATTGGTACAACGCCTTATCGGATGGTATATGGAAAGGGTTGTCATTTGCCAATGGAGTTAACGCATCGAGCGCATTGGGCAGTAACGACGGTGAATGCGGATTATGATGAGGCGGGCAAAACGAGGAAATTACAACTGAGTGAGATTGAGGAAATTAGAGATGAGGCATATGAATGTGCATCGGCTTATAAAGACAAACTCAAGAAAGTGCATGATGCCAAGTTGAGAAAGAAAACCTTTGAAGTGGGTCAAAAGGTTTGGTTGTACAACTCAAGACTCAAGATGTTCGCGGGGAAGTTGAAAAGCAAATGGATGGGTCCTTATATAGTTTGCCGGGTTGGTGAGTATGGTGATGTTGAAATTTTGGACGAGAATACTGGTAAGCAACAAACGGTAAACGGACACCGCTTGAAACCGTATTTGGAGGGCAACGATATCAACTACTTGGAATGGATAAATCGGGCTACATTCTAAGCCCGGTTGAGGAGACGTGATCAAGAGGCCCAGGTTTGGTAGTGTAAATAGTAGATTTTTACTTTATTTTATTTTATTTTATTGCATACTTTTGTTTTTGATCGAAGCCCGTGTTTGAAACAAGTGTGGGGACGTTTCGGTCGTGACACGGTTCTAGCACTATGTTGAGGACAACATAGGTTTTTCGAGGGGGTAGGGTAATTTTTATGATTTTAAAAAAATTACTAATTTTTGAGTGTTTTTAGTGTGAAAAAAAAAAAAAAAATTTTTGGCTCAGGCACTACCGTACCCCTACGGCCCGGCCGTAGGGCTACGGTCAAGATCAAAAACCCAACGGTACTTTGGCTCTGCCATACGGTGAGGAAAGTGATCCTAGTGTCCACCGTAGGGCTACGGCCTAGCCGTACCCTTACGGTTAGGTCAGTTACGAAAAAAAAAAAAAAAAAAAATTTTTGGTGCACGTGAAACAACAAAACCGGGCAACAATCCTTTTCTTTGCCATTCTTCTTTCATTCTTAATCTTCTTCTTCTTCATAACCTTCCAAGAACACCCATCTTTATTCACCCTTAAATCCTTCATAAAAACCACAATACTTAACCAAATCACATGATTTTTGGGTCTAACTTGGCGTAAAATTTCATAAGGATTTCGATTTTAGGGAGAAACTTGAAAGAAAAAACACTTGTTGGTGCCGAATCTGGAACCCTAGATTTCGAAAAATTTGGGGCTTTTTCAAGTTTTTGTTTTTCTTGCATATTAGCATCATCTACACAAAGGTATGTGTTCTCTTTTACTAATCTTGATGCTACATTGTGAAAATAGAGGTTCTTGTTCTTGCTTGTTCATACCCACTTGCTTGTTAGTTAATATAGTATGTTAATGTTGATATTGTTGAGTAATAATATGGTAGTAGAAGTAATTTTGAGATGTATTTTGTGAACTTTTGGTAATGTTAAGATTGTAGAGGCGTCATGCCCAATTTTCGTCAAACCAAAGATGATATTTTCGTTCACAAATATCTACTACCATAGTAACAAGCAAGTGTGGGGATGTTTTTGGTTATGTTTACTGATTAGTTTTGTTTTGTTTGGTGTGTTTTGTCTTTGTGTTTGCTTGTTGTACATTGTATAGGAAATGGCACGTACGGGAGAAGCCGCGGGGTCAAGTTCGTCTGCTGCAAAGGCTAAAGGAAAGCAGCCGGCTCAGCAGTATAAAAGAAGAAAGTATGTTCCTCAGAACAATGAATCTGATGTGGAGATGGAGCAAGCACCTCAAGCACCTCAAGCACCGGAGGCTCCAAGGCTAGACCCGGCTGAGAAGCCGGAATGGAAGACTGGGCCATTGAATGCAAAACCAAGAATATGGCAAGCTACGTTATTTCATGATCAACTCAAAAATTTGAAAGATCGAGCTGGGGCTTTTATCTATGAAAGAGAGGTGAGCCGAAAAGATTTCGAGCCATTTGGGGTTTTTGACAGGTTTAAAGCGCTAGGATGGGAAGCTGCGCTTTATTGTTATGATCAAGAAGAAAGAAGGGTATTTTTGGACGAGGTAGAAGAATGGATGGCGACACTACGATGTCCGAGATTTGATTCACCTTCAAAGATGAAGCTGATTGGTGAGGTAAATGGAATAGAGGTGGAAATGTCTTACGAGACATTACGAAGGCTTGCAAAGTTTGACAGTTTACCGGCGAAGGAATATAAGAATCCGAGCATTGACGAATTGTTGCTTAATCCGGACAAACATCCTCGTTGGATGGACATGTTGAGTGATCTATTTTTGCCGGGTACTTATCATGGTACGTTATATCGAAGAAATTTGAAGATAGAGCCTAAACTGTTGCTGAATTTTACCATCTTGAATATATTACCGAGACGCGCTAATAAGGAACAAGTGCGTTTTTCTGAGGTTCCTATTTTATATGCGTTGATGCACGGTGGTCCAAAATTCTCTTTTCGGTACTTGGTCTTGAATCATGTGTGGATATGTAGAAATTCACCGGAGAGGACAATCATTCCTTACTGTCGAATAATTACTGGATTGTTGAAGCAACAAGGTGCAATCACTGCTGAAGATGAAGGAAGAAAGAGGAAACAGTTTAAACCTATTGATCTGGCAATATTGGGTTCTGGTTGGGTGTATTCTGAATCTGCAAGGTATCATAAATTGAAAAGTGGAGGTCAAAAGTGGAGGATGTTGAAGAAAGATGCACGGGCACTTTTGCCCGGTGAAGAGGATGACCCTGAAAGTGGAGCTGAAGCGCCACCAAGTGATGATGAAGAATATGAAGACAATCCGGCGGGTGGACATTTGGATATTGGCCAAGGGAGTTCAAGTGGATATCATGGTGGAGGATTTTATGATTTTACCGAGAGGACATTTGTGGATGGTTGGGCCTTTGGGGGATCGATGAATGAGGTGATTGAAAGTCAACGCCCCCCAGCCTCGGTGTTTGATACTTGGTCGGGGTCGGAGCGAACGTTATTTGATCATCAAACGATGATGGGAGCTAGCATGGAGCGGAGAATGCAACAAGGTTTTGATCGCCAAGAATTATGGAACCGTGGACATGCTTACGCTCAGCAAGTGGAGATTAATCACAGGTACATTGATGATCAGAACAGGAGAATGAATGATGATTGGCACGCGGGGAGGCCCGTAGTCGCGAATCCACCACCGGTGGATTATGGGTCCCTACCGCCATATGATGGAAGCATCTCCTATCCGACTCCACCAATCCACCATTCCCAATGGGTCAATCCTCAGCAGCAGCAACAACCCACAGATCAAGGAGGAAGTAGTGATGGAGCATTCGGCTTTGGCGAATGGAATGATTTGTTCACTTCGGTGTTCGGGCCGCCGCAGCCGCGCTACTATTGATCAGGTCGTGCTTCTTGTACATAGTTTTATATTCTGTTTGTTTATGCTTGTGTTTTTACCTTTGGGTTTTGGGTGGTAGGGTGGTGTATTGAATCATGTAAATTGATGATGAGTTTGGGTTGTGGAAGTTGGATGTGTGTTTTAAAAAAAATGAAAAAATCTAAAAAAATTAAAAAATGAAAAAATACAAAAAGAAATTTGTGGTTTGAGTGTACGAGCGTTTCTTTCCAAAGCCATGCATTGGGACAATGCATCCCAAGTGTGGGGATGGGAGGAAATTTTTGGAGATTTAAAAAAAAAAATTTTTTTTTGAGGTCAAGTGCAATGTTGTAAAAACCGGAACACCTTGATTTAACCCCCATTAGACACATCGGCAACCTTTAATACCCGTTTCTTTTTCTTGGTGAGAGTTGAAGCCACACATGTAAATAAATAAATGCTTCTTTTGTGAGAGTGGCAACGGGTGGGGGTGCATTAGAACTTGTGCCTGAATACAGCTTGAATCCTTGATTGAACATGAGTGTAAAAATGATAAGGGCATTAGGTAGCCTCATCATGTGAGTGCGAGTGTGGGTTTTGGGGGGTTGGACCTCATACATTACAAATATGAGCAAGGTAGCGAGAGGGGCGGGGGTTTGGACATTTAGTTGCCCATCTTTGAGCCTAAAAAGCCTATCGATTGTTAACCCTTTAGCTAGTTCCCTAAATCAATACCCAACTTGACCCGGTCTTGTGTGTTTAAATAGAGTGTTAGTGTGTTATTTTAGTATTTCAAGTTGGAGTGTTAATTGAATGTGTGCGTATGTGTATGTATTAGTGTTTCTTGATGTTAAAAAAAAAAAAAAAAAAAAAAGAAGAAAAGGGGAGGAAGAAATTAAGAAAAATGATGAAAAGAAAAAATAGAAATGAAAAAAAAAAGTTAAAAAAAAAGGAGAAAAAGAAGAGCAAGTTAAGTTATGTTTGTGTTTGTATATAGTAGTGTTTCTTGTTCGCGTGAGTTTGTGTTGAAATAAAAGACCGGGTAAAGTTTGCGCTACTTATATATATCCTATTCCCTACCTTCACACCTAGCCAAGTTACAACCGTCAAGTCCCTTTGATTTATATTCATGTTCATGTTAGGAGGATTATTGATTTAGGTACAAGCTTATGGTTGTACAACTACCCGTTTGCCTTTGTGTGTCTAGCGTATCTTTGCTAGAGCTTATTTGATACCGAGAGGAGAGATATTGTGAGGGGTGTGTTGATTGGGGTGTTGAGAATGGGTTAGTACGAGGATTGCACATTTAACTTGACTTTAAAATGATTGTTTTTGTTAGAAATAGAGTTTTGGTAGATTGCTTGGGACAAGCAATGGTTAAGTGTGGGGATGTGACGGGTGGTTCAAGGAACGACCCGTTATAATGTTAAAACGCATATATTAATCACAATTAATCATGATATTGCTTGGAGTTGGATAACTACGGTTGTTATGGATGCAGGTATGATAAGGGAGCTAAAATGGCGGAAAACGGGCTTTTGAAACGAACCGGAAGGCATTGGAACAAGATGGAACAAAACAAAGAAAATTGGAATTTAGGCCCAGACCCACCGTACCCCTACGGCATGGGCGTAGGCCTACGGTGGCCTCAAGACATGTTTTCCACCGTAGGGCAGGCTTGAACAGCCGTAGGCCTTCCACTCTTGGCCGTACCCCTACGGCCATGCCGTAGGGTTACGGTGGCCCTGCATTAAATGTGTAACTCATCCATTTAAGGGCACTTTGATGGAGACTTATGGCATCTCTTTCATTCAAAACGGTTTCTATCAACTTTTGGGCGATTTTTGGCTGCAACTTATCGTTGGAAACATTATTTAATCATTGTTTTGATGTTTGTAATCCTCATGAACAATTGCTTGAAGATGATAATGATCCACCAAGCTATGTTAGGCTAAACAATTGGTGATCATTCATGGTGAAGGTTTCTCTACAACTCTTGTGTGTGTTTTTCTTATATTTCTAGGATGATAATTTAGTACTCATGCTTGATTATTATGATGTTTGAACAATTGATTGTAGTGTGTTGATTATTTTACCAATCTTTAGTCTTTATCGTTCGTTCTTGGTGTTGCTAACAACCGAGATATCACGGGAAAGGATTGGGGTTGGTTATTGATTAATTGGTCATCGGGAAACAACCTCGCGTTAATATAACCCGAGTACTTTGTTCTCTTTTACCACAACAATTGTTTTCACATGAGTTATGTCTATGTAACTCTTCCTAGTTGAAATTCACACATGTGTTTAGAGAAACCGGATCCTTGAATGGTTATTAGCTCATAATCTGAAGAAACACTTCTAAGTTTGAATTGATAATTAGTCGTTATTTTAGTTTAACCCAAAACAATCAAAAAAATCATAATCATTTACGTTTTATTCAAGTAGTTTAATTGTAGTTAATCAACAAAGCTAGAATTTACACATTTTCCACAAACTCCCTGTGTTCGATACCTTCTTACTACTATACATTAGTTGTAATTGGGAAATTTAACGTGTACCACGACAAGCACGTCAAATTTTGGCGCCGTTGCCGGGGAGTAGTGCGCAACGTGTGTTAAGCTTTTAGTTTTGTTTTGTTATTTTCGGGTTTACACTGGTTGTGTTTAGTGTGCAGGTACTTCAAGTGTATGCATACTAGGGGCTCTCACGAGTCATCACCACTTTTGTTTGATCCGGAGATTGAAAGAACCTTGAGAAAGAACCGAGTTTTGATTCGAAGAAACAAAATCATTGATTCACCTACTTCATCGTTCACCCCAAGAAACATAATGCAAGATCCTCACATACCAACAACGGGTCAAACGACCTCACCATTCATGCCTACTTCTTCACACATTTCACCCAACACCACATTACCTAACTTGTCCACTAATCCTGAAACACCAAGCCATACCACCCAACCGAGTTCCACCCAATTTGATCCAAACCTTAACTTTAATCCATCATGTACCATTCCACCATTTTCCCATTTTTTTCCAACTACGGGTCAATCATCTTCTACCATTCCACACCCACAAGGACAAGGTTCAACAATTGTCCACACCACATCTTCTTATCAACCACCTAATCAATCGGGTTTTTACCATTCATCTTTTCAAGGTGGTCTAAATTCAAGATTTCAAAGAGATGTGTATGACGAAGGGTATGATGATGAGGAGTTTAGTGGGTACAATGAAGAGGGTTATTACTATGGAGGACAGGGTGCATATGTGGGTTCGCAAGCTCAAACGGGTCAAGCAAGTCAACCACTTTTACAATACCAAGACCCGTCAAGACTACCGGTTGGTGTGCAACATGTTAGACCACAAGGATTGCAGTTTCAGCATCCCACGCCACTCAATCAAATGCGGCCTCCAAATATGCAAGCTCAACATCAAAGGCCAAATCACCAACAACAACCGATGCATCCGAATCAACATCAACAATTTGCACCACAAGGTGCAATGCAAGGGCAAATGGGTCAACCAAGAGCGCCATTGAGAGCACCTAGAAGACTCCACCGTGATGTTGTATGGGGAATTGAGGCACATTTTCGGCCTATCATCACTAATAATCCATCACCCATAGTGATTCCACAAAATGCAAATGGAAGAACTTTTGAAGTTAGAACAACCGCACTTCAAAGTTTACCAAAATTCAAGGGGCTAGCAACGGAAGAGCCTTATTTCCATTTGGAAACTTATGATTCAATTTGCAACACTATTGGGGGCCAAGGATTTACGCCGGATGATGTCAAGTTGGTACTTTTTCAATTCTCATTGGAAGATAAAGCAAAAAGATGGTTTCACACTCTACCATCCGCATCAATTTTCACATGGGCCGATATGCAACAAATCTTTTTGGATGAATTCTACAGTTCGCAAAAGACCAATGATGCAAGGAGGGGGTTGAGAAGCTTTCAACAACAGTCGGGAGAGATGTTCCATGAAGCATTTGAGAGGTTCAACATGATGCTAAGAAATTGCCCTCACCATGGTATCCAACTATGGGAATTGCTAAATGCTTTTCATGAAGGTTTGACATCGGAGGATGCACGGGATCTTATGTCCATCACAAATGGTACTTTTGGTACAAATTTTGAACAAGATGATTGGGCATATTTAGAGCAAATGGCGGTGACTTCAAAAAGGAAGGCCCAATCTTCAAGAAGGGCAAGACATGTGATTCAAAGACCACAGGTACATGCAGTTGAGGGAGGTAATGTGCAAAATACTAACCAATTGTATAATGTTTGCAGCACTTGCCAAGAGATAGGCCACACGGCGGAGGTTTGTGGAGTGGGTGTGCAAGAAACACCAAATGAAGAAGTGAATGCTATTCAAGGGGGTGGGAGAAACTATGACATGAACTCCAACACTTACCACCCCGGGTTACGAAATCATCCCAACTTTAGATATGGGAATGCTTCTAATCAAGCTAACCCGAATTTTCAAGCTGCTCAAGGTAACTTTGTGCCTCGTCAACAATACAACCAAGGGAATTATAGAGGCGGATACAATAGTGGCTATCAAGGGCAAGCTCAAACTGGACAACGAAATTCGGGTCATGATTCGTCAAGTGGAAATGAGGTCATGGAGATGCTTAAAGCTATGCAACAAGATATGCAAAGGCGGAACCAACTTGATGAAGCACGAATACAAAAGGATGAAGTTCGTGATAAAAGCATTCAAGCATTAACAACTCAAATGGGTCAATTGGCAACCGATGTGGCGGAGTTGAAGAAAGGTAAAGGCAAACTTCCTAGCGATACGCAGGTAAATCCGTCACATGGCTCGTCACGAGGTAACAATGTTAATGTTAATCATGTAAGTGTTTTGAGAAGTGGGAAAGAATTTAAGGCAGACTTGTCACCAAGTTTTGTCGAGGGGGTGGTTGAAGATGTCACGGGTGAGGAAAGTGACAATGATGAGGTTTCACCGGTTTTACAAAAAGAAATAAATGTTAAAAAACCGGAAGCGAGTGAGATTGAGAAAACTGAAAATGAGCCGAATCAAGTTCCATTTCCATCGGCTCTACTTGACCCGGGTAAGAAAAATTTTATTGCATCAAGAGGTCCCCAAAAAGAAGAAATGTGGGACATGTTTAAACAAGTAAAAATAAATCTTCCTTTACTTGATGCAATAAAACAAGTACCCGCATACGCTAAGTTTTTGAAAGAATTGTGTACACAAAAGAGGCAACAAAAGAAAAAAATGCCTAAGCGGGTAAATGTTACGGGTCAAGTGAGTGCCGTTTTGAACGGGGAGCTTCCTCCTAAGCTCCAAGATCCGGGCACGCCATTAATAAATATTCAAGTTAGTAATTTTCAAATGGCAAAGGCGTTGCTAGATCTTGGAGCCGGGGTGAGTATTTTACCGGGTGGGTTGTATGATCAATATGACTTTGGTCCATTAGCGAGGGTGGAGACAACGGTTGTTTTAGCCGATTTGTCTCATAAGTTACCCCGGGGGATGGTTCAAAACGTCATTGTTAAAATTGATGAATTTTATTACCCGGTTGACTTTTTGGTATTGGATTATTCATCCACCGAGTCAAAACAACAACAAAATGTCATATTGGGTCGACCATTTTTGAACACCGCACATGCGGTAATTGATTGTAGATTTGGTACGGTCGACATGACATTTGGAAACCGGAAAATGCGTTTAAATGTTTTTACTAACAATACTAATGATTCCGGTGTTGAAGAATGTTTTATGGCAGATGTTATTGAGGGATGCAATCCATGTGAGTATGAGAAAGACGGAATGGAACTTTGTGCTTGTAATTTTTCTGAACAGGTACATGCGGTTGATTTGGAGGATGAAGAAGAAAAGCAAGATGTGCTAGCTTTGAAGGAGGGTCGACCACCGTGGTCCCACCAGTTTGATAGTTTGCCAGTGGAGATTGATTCGGGCACCAAACCCTCATTAGAAGTGCCACCAAAGTTGGAGCTGAAAGACTTGCCAAGCCATTTGAAGTATGCTTTTCTAGGGGATAATGACACATTACCGGTCATTATTGCCTCTAATTTGGAGATGGCTCAAGAGCAAGCTTTGTTGGAAGTGTTGAAGGAGAATAAAGAAGCTATTGGGTGGACGATTGCCGATCTTAAAGGAATTAGTCCATCCATTGTTATGCACAAGATCATTACCACCGAGGATGCAAAGCCCACGAGAGAAGCGCAAAGAAGGTTGAACCCGAACCTTAGGGAAGTGGTAAAGAAAGAGGTAATTAAGTGGTTGGATGCGGGAATTATTTATCCCATTTCGGATAGTGCTTGGGTAAGTCCTACTCAAGTGGTCCCTAAGAAGTCCGGCATTCAAGTAATTAAAGACGACAGTGGTGACCAAATTGCTACCCGACCCGTCACCGGGTGGCGGGTGTGCATTGATTACCGAAAGTTGAATGCCGCCACTTCCAAGGACCATTTCCCACTCCCATTTATTGACCAAATTATTGAAAAACTTTCGGGTCAAAAATACTATTGCTTTTTAGATGGGTATTCGGGGTATAATCAAATAGCAATTCACCGGATGACCAACACAAGACCACCTTCACTTGTCCTTATGGTACTTTTGCCTTTAGGCGGATGCCATTTGGATTGTGTAACGCTCCGGCAACTTTTCAACGATGTATGATGAGTATTTTCTCGGACATGGTTGGAGAGTCGCTTGAAGTGTTTATGGATGATTTCTCAATATTTGGCACTAGTTTTGAATCTTGTCTCAACGAGTTACAAAAAGTTTTAAAAAGATGTGTTGAGAAAAATTTAGTGCTTAGTTGGGAGAAAAGCCATTTCATGGTGCAAGAGGGAATTGTGTTAGGTCATGTGATTTCAGAGAGAGGTATAGAGGTGGATAAGGCAAAAATCCGGGTTATTTCATCATTGCCACCACCAAAGAATGTGAAAGGGGTAAGGTCATTTTTGGGACATGCGGGCTTTTATAGACGGTTTATTAAAGGTTTTAGTGTCATTACCAAACCTTTATGTAATTTGCTTTTGAAAGATGTTCCATTTGATTTTACTAATGAATGTTTGCAAGCTTTCACTGTTTTGAAGGAACACTTGGTCAAGGCTCCTATTTTGCAACCACCGGATTGGTCGAAGCCATTCGAGATAATGTGTGATGCAAGTGACACTACAATTGGAGCAGTTTTGGGCCAACGAGTTGACAAGAAGCCGGTGGTAATTTACTATGCGAGCAAAACCTTGTCCGAAGCGCAACTGAATTACACCACAACCGAAAAAGAACTATTAGCGGTGGTGTATGCTTTGGACAAGTTTCGTTCGTATATTTGGGGGAGCAAAGTGGTGGTATATTCGGACCATAGTGCAGTTCGATATTTGATGGAGAAGAAAGACGCCAAACCAAGATTGATTAGATGGGTTTTGTTGCTCCAAGAGTTTGATTTGGAGATTCGGGATAAAAAAGGAAGCGAGAATGTTGTAGCGGATCACTTGTCTCGAATTCCGATGGAAGGGAGTGACGATATGACTGAAATAAATGAAAGATTTCCGGATGAACAACTTTTAGCCGTATCAACCCAAGCCGCACCGTGGTATGCTCATTATGTTAATTATTTGGCCACAGGTGCTATTCCGGATCATTGGACTAAGAAACGACGACAACAATTCATGGTCCAAGTGAAACAATATATTTGGGATGAACCGGATCTTTTCAAGATTGGACCCGACCAAGTGATTCGAAGATGTGTCCCTGAGGCGGAAGTTAAAGAAATTTTGACACATGCTCATTCTTCCGCTTGTGGTGGGCATTTTAGTGGGCATAAAACTGGCTACCGGGTGCTTTCATGTGGGTTTTATTGGCCTACAATTTTTAAGGATGCTTGCCAGTTCGCTCAGAATTGCTTAAATTGTCAAAGGTTGGGGAGTATATCAAAAAGGGATGAGATGCCAATGCAACCAATCTTGGTTGTGGAAATATTTGATGTTTGGGGCATCGACTTTATGGGGCCGTTTCCTAATTCAAACGGATTTTTGTATATTTTAGTGGCGGTGGATTATGTCTCAAAGTGGATTGAAGCAGTTGCTACAAGGACAAATGATCACTCGGTTGTTTGTAAATTTGTTCAATCCAATATTTTTGCCCGGTTTGGTGTGCCTAGAGTGATTATAAGCGATGGTGGTTCACATTTCAAAAATTTTAATTTTGGGAAGCTATTGAAGAGATATGGTGTGAACCACCGGATTGCTACACCGTACCATCCACAAACAAGTGGACAAGTTGAAGTGTCCCACCGTCAAATAAAGGAGATTCTAATGAAGACGGTAAGAGTTGATAGAAAGGATTGGTCGGGGAAATTGGATGATGCTTTGTGGGCATACCGAACGGCCTACAAAACTCCCATTGGTACAACGCCTTATCGGATGGTATATGGAAAGGGTTGTCATTTGCCAATGGAGTTAACGCATCGAGCGCATTGGGCAGTAACGACGGTGAATGCGGATTATGATGAGGCGGGCAAAACGAGGAAATTACAACTGAGTGAGATTGAGGAAATTAGAGATGAGGCATATGAATGTGCATCGGCTTATAAAGACAAACTCAAGAAAGTGCATGATGCCAAGTTGAGAAAGAAAACCTTTGAAGTGGGTCAAAAGGTTTGGTTGTACAACTCAAGACTCAAGATGTTCGCGGGGAAGTTGAAAAGCAAATGGATGGGTCCTTATATAGTATGCCGGGTTGGTGAGTATGGTGATGTTGAAATTTTGGACGAGAATACTGGTAAGCAACAAACGGTAAACGGACACCGCTTGAAACCGTATTTGGAGGGCAACGATATCAACTACTTGGAAATGGATAAATCGGGCTACATTCTAAGCCTAGTTGAGGAGACGTGATCAAGAGGCCCAGGTTTGGTAGTGTAAATAGTAGATTTTTACTTTATTTTATTTTATTTTATTTTATTGCATACTTTTGTTTTTGATCGAAGCCCGTGTTTGAAACAAGTGTGGGGACGTTTCGGTCGTGACACGGTTCTAGCACTATGTTGAGGACAACATAGGTTTTTCGAGGGGGTAGGGTAATTTTTATGATTTTAAAAAAAATTACTAATTTTTGAGTGTTTTTAGTGTGAAAAAAAAAAAAAAAATTTTGGCTCAGGCACTACCGTACCCCTACGGCCCGGCCGTAGGGCTACGGTCAAGATCAAAAACCCAACGGTACTTTGGCTCTGCCATACGGTGAGGAAAGTGATCCTAGTGTCCACCGTAGGGCTACGGCCTAGCCGTACCCTTACGGTTAGGTCAGTTACGAAAAAAAAAAAAAAAAAAAAAATTTTGGTGCACGTGAAACAACAAAACCGGGCAACAATCCTTTTCTTTGCCATTCTTCTTTCATTCTTAATCTTCTTCTTCTTCTTCATAACCTTCCAAGAACACCCATCTTTATTCACCCTTAAATCCTTCATAAAAACCACAATACTTAACCAAATCACATGATTTTTGGGTCTAACTTGTCTTAAATTTCATAAGGATTTCGATTTTAGGGAGAAACTTGAAAGAAAAACACTTGTTGGTGCCGAATCTGGAACCCTAGATTTCGAAAAATTTGGGGCTTTTTCAAGTTTTTGTTTTTCTTGCATATTAGCATCATCTACACAAAGGTATGTGTTCTCTTTTACTAATCTTGATGCTACATTGTGAAAATAGAGGTTCTTGTTCTTGCTTGTTCATACCCACTTGCTTGTTAGTTAATATAGTATGTTAATGTTGATATTGTTGAGTAATAATATGGTAGTAGAAGTAATTTTGAGATGTATTTTGTGAACTTTTGGTAATGTTAAGATTGTAGAGGCGTCATGCCCAATTTTCGTCAAACCAAAGATGATATTTTCGTTCACAAATATCTACTACCATAGTAACAAGCAAGTGTGGGGATGTTTTTGGTTATGTTTACTGATTAGTTTTGTTTTGTTTGGTGTGTTTTGTCTTTGTGTTTGCTTGTTGTACATTGTATAGGAAATGGCACGTACGGGAGAAGCCGCGGGGTCAAGTTCGTCTGCTGCAAAGGCTAAAGGAAAGCAGCCGGCTCAGCAGTATAAAAGAAGAAAGTATGTTCCTCAGAACAATGAATCTGATGTGGAGATGGAGCAAGCACCTCAAGCACCTCAAGCACCGGAGGCTCCAAGGCTAGACCCGGCTGAGAAGCCGGAATGGAAGACTGGGCCATTGAATGCAAAACCAAGAATATGGCAAGCTACGTTATTTCATGATCAACTCAAAAATTTGAAAGATCGAGCTGGGGCTTTTATCTATGAAAGAGAGGTGAGCCGAAAAGATTTCGAGCCATTTGGGGTTTTTGACAGGTTTAAAGCGCTAGGATGGGAAGCTGCGCTTTATTGTTATGATCAAGAAGAAAGAAGGGTATTTTTGGACGAGGTAGAAGAATGGATGGCGACACTACGATGTCCGAGATTTGATTCACCTTCAAAGAAGAAGCTGATTGGTGAGGTAAATGGAGTAGAGGTGGAAATGTCTTACGAGACATTACGAAGGCTTGCAAAGTTTGACAGTTTACCGGGGAAGGAATATAAGAATCCGAGCATTGACGAATTGTTGCTTAATCCGGACAAACATCCTCGTTGGATGGACATGTTGAGTGATCTATTTTTGCCGGGTACTTATCATGGTACGTTATATCGAAGAAATTTGAAGATAGAGCCTAAACTGTTGCTGAATTTTACCATCTTGAATATATTACCGAGACGCGCTAATAAGGAACAAGTGCGTTTTTCTGAGGTTCCTATTTTATATGCGTTGATGCACGGTGGTCCAAAATTCTCTTTTCGGTACTTGGTCTTGAATCATGTGTGGATATGTAGAAATTCACCGGAGAGGACAATCATTCCTTACTGTCGAATAATTACTGGATTGTTGAAGCAACAAGGTGCAATCACTGCTGAAGATGAAGGAAGAAAGAGGAAACAGTTTAAACCTATTGATCTGGCAATATTGGGTTCTGGTTGGGTGTATTCTGAATCTGCAAGGTATCATAAATTGAAAAGTGGAGGTCAAAAGTGGAGGATGTTGAAGAAAGATGCACGGGCACTTTTGCCCGGTGAAGAGGATGACCCTGAAAGTGGAGCTGAAGCGCCACCAAGTGATGATGAAGAATATGAAGACAATCCGGCGGGTGGACATTTGGATATTGGCCAAGGGAGTTCAAGTGGATATCATGGTGGAGGATTTTATGATTTTACCGAGAGGACATTTGTGGATGGTTGGGCCTTTGGGGGATCGATGAATGAGGTGATTGAAAGTCAACGCCCCCAGCCTCGGTGTTTGATACTTGGTCGGGGTCGGAGAGAACGTTATTTGATCATCAAACGATGATGGGAGCTAGCATGGAGCGGAGAATGCAACAAGGTTTTGATCGCCAAGAATTATGGAACCGTGGACATGCTTACGCTCAGCAAGTGGAGATTAATCACAGGTACATTGATGATCAGAACAGGAGAATGAATGATGATTGGCACGCGGGGAGGCCCGTAGTCGCGAATCCACCACCGGTGGATTATGGGTCCCTACCGCCATATGATGGAAGCATCTCCTATCCGACTCCACCAATCCACCATTCCCAATGGGTCAATCCTCAGCAGCAGCAACAACCCACAGATCAAGGAGGAAGTAGTGATGGAGCATTCGGCTTTGGCGAATGGAATGATTTGTTCACTTCGGTGTTCGGGCCGCCGCAGCCGCGCTACTATTGATCAGGTCGTGCTTCTTGTACATAGTTTTATATTCTGTTTGTTTATGCTTGTGTTTTTACCTTTGGGTTTTGGGTGGTAGGGTGGTGTATTGAATCATGTAAATTGATGATGAGTTTGGGTTGTGGAAGTTGGATGTGTGTTTTAAAAAAAATGAAAAAATCTAAAAAAATTAAAAAATGAAAAAATACAAAAAGAAATTTGTGGTTTGAGTGTACGAGCGTTTCTTTCAAAAGCCATGCATTGGGACAATGCATCCCAAGTGTGGGGATGGGAGGAAATTTTTGGAGATTTAAAAAAAAAAATTTTTTTTTTGAGGTCAAGTGCAATGTTGTAAAAACCGGAACACCTTGATTTAACCCCCATTAGACACATCGGCAACCTTTAATACCCGTTTCTTTTTCTTGGTGAGAGTTGAAGCCACACATGTAAATAAATAAATGCTTCTTTTGTGAGAGTGGCAACGGGTGGGGATGCATTAGAACTTGTGCCTGAATACAGCTTGAATCCTTGATTGAACATGAGTGTAAAAATGATAAGGGCATTAGGTAGCCTCATCATGTGAGTGCGAGTGTGGGTTTTGGGGGGTTGGACCTCATACATTACAAATATGAGCAAGGTAACGAGAGGGGCGGGGGTTTGGACATTTAGTTGCCCATCTTTGAGCCTAAAAAGCCTATCGATTGTTAACCCTTTAGCTAGTTCCCTAAATCAATACCCAACTTGACCCGGTCTTGTGTGTTTAAATAGAGTGTTAGTGTGTTATTTTAGTATTTCAAGTTGGAGTGTTAATTGAATGTGTGCGTATGTGTATGTATTAGTGTTTCTTGATGTTAAAAAAAAAAAAAAAAAAAAAGAAAAGGGGAGGAAGAAATTAAGAAAAATGATGAAAAGAAAAAATAGAAATGAAAAAAAAAGGTGAAAAAAAAAGGAGAAAAAGAAGAGCAAGTTAAGTTATGTTTGTGTTTGTATATAGTAGTGTTTCTTGTTCGCGTGAGTTTGTGTTGAAATAAAAGACCGGGTAAAGTTTGCGCTACTTATATATATCCTATTCCCTACCATCACACCTAGCCAAGTTACAACCGTCAAGTCCCTTTGATTTATATTCATGTTCATGTTAGGAGGATTATTGATTTAGGTACAAGCTTATGGTTGTACAACTACCCGTTTGCCTTTGTGTGTCTAGCGTATCTTTGCTAGAGCTTATTTGATACCGAGAGGAGAGATATTGTGAGGGGTGTGTTGATTGGGGTGTTGAGAATGGGTTAGTACGAGGAGTGCACATTTAACTTGACTTTAAAATGATTGTTTTTGTTAGAAATAGAGTTTTGGTAGATTGCTTGGGACAAGCAATGGTTAAGTGTGGGGATGTGACGGGTGGTTCAAGGAACGACCCGTTATAATGTTAAAACGCATATATTAATCACAATTAATCATGATATTGCTTGGAGTTGGATAACTACGGTTGTTATGGATGCAGGTATGATAAGGGAGCTAAAATGGCGGAAAACGGGCTTTTGAAACGAACCGGAAGGCATTGGAACAAGATGGAACAAAACAAAGAAAATTGGAATTTAGGCCCAGACCCACCGTACCCCTACGGCATGGGCGTAGGCCTACGGTGGCCTCAAGACATGTTTTCCACCGTAGGGCAGGCTTGAACAGCCGTAGGCCTTCCACTCTTGGCCGTACCCCTACGGCCATGCCGTAGGGTTACGGTGGCCCTGCATTAAATGTGTAACTCATCCATTTAAGGGCACTTTGATGGAGACTTATGGCATCTCTTTCATTTAAAACGGTTTCTATCAACTTTTGGGCGATTTTTGGCTGCAACTTATCATTGGAAACATTATTTAATCATTGTTTTGATGTTTGTAATCCTCATGAACAATTGCTTGAAGATGATAATGATCCACCAAGCTATGTTAGGCTAAACAATTGGTGATCATTCATGGTGAAGGTTTCTCTACAACTCTTGTGTGTGTTTTTCTTATATTTCTAGGATGATAATTTAGTACTCATGCTTGATTATTATGATGTTTGAACAATTGATTGTAGTGTGTTGATTATTTTACCAATCTTTAGTCTTTATCGTTCGTTCTTGGTGTTGCTAACAACCGAGATATCACGGGAAAGGATTGGGGTTGGTTATTGATTGATTGGTCATCGGGAAACAACCTCGCGTTAATATAACCCGAGTACTTTGTTCTCTTTTACCACAACAATTGTTTTCACATGAGTTATGTCTATGTAACTCTTCCTAGTTGAAATTCACACATGTGTTTAGAGAAACCGGATCCTTGAATGGTTATTAGCTCATAATCTGAAGAAACACTTCTAAGTTTGAATTGATAATTAGTCGTTATTTTAGTTTAACCCAAAACAATCAAAAAAATCATAATCATTTACGTTTTATTCAAGTAGTTTAATTGTAGTTAATCAACAAAGCTAGAATTTACACATTTTCCACAAACTCCCTGTGTTCGATACCTTCTTACTACTATACATTAGTTGTAATTGGGAAATTTAACGTGTACCACGACAAGCACGTCAGTCAGGCGAATGGCCCAATTGCATGCTCCAACAGGCGATTGGGGCTCCCCAATCGCCCCCTGCAGACCGGTTCCGCTTTTTCGCGCGTTTAACCCTTTAAATCAGATCCGAAACATGTAAAAACACCCAACATCAAACCTAAACTATTGGCCAACCAATTTCAAGCAAAACCCTCCAATTTATCACTGCTCTAACACCCTTGGTGCAATTATTTCCAAAAATGGCAAAGTACTAGGTTTCATTAACTATGCATATCTTTCCTTAAATGGCAACAATCAGATTTCACAACCCACAACCTTGCAAATCATCATCCCTCTGTTATAATACCCTTCTAATGTGAATCCTAACAACAAACAATTATCAAATCATATCATAACATCCTAAATCTTCAAGAATCATTCAAATGGGTCAAAATGCATACTTTCATTAAAACACCATAATAATAGCTCAAATCCATAGATAATCATCCTAATAACTCCTACACATCAGAAGTACATCAATTACATGGTAACATTCATGTTTTAACCACAAAAATCATCTATTGCATGAATACTTCAAATATAGCAAGTATAAGGGTTTAGACTTGTTTTAGAAACTCATTTCAAAGGTTTTTAAAGACACAAACTTAGTAAAACAAGGTCTGGACCTTTGGGAACCAAAACAATAACATTACAAAGGTTTGGGATGAAGAACACACCTTGGATTTTATAAAAGAAGGGTGTCTAAGCTTGGAAATGGCGAGTTTTGAAGCAAAGCAAGTTCCAGAGGTGTTCTAAGGTGTAGGGAGGCTTAGGATCAGTTAGGGTTGCACAAATGGTGTTTTGTGAGTCAAGGGTTGTATTTATAGGTGTTTCTAGTCATCAAGACCAGAACTAGCGATTAGGAAGCTGCAACAGGCGATTGGGCTCCCAATCGCCTATACTGAGTAGCGATTGGGGACTAATCGCCCCTAACAACTGGCGATTGGGCCAATTGCCCATCCCAATCGCCTAATCTTGTTCCTAATCGCTCTCAGCATCCCATTTTGGGTTTTCGGCGCGTTAAACACTATTTTAACACATATAAACATGTATTCACATACCGACAAGTCACGTAATGATTAAAAACACATAATGCATGATAACTAACACGTTTACATCCGTTCACCAATTCCCGGGACTCGAGACTTGCGTGTGTGCGTTAAACCCGGTGATTCCACGAATCACCACTCCTCGTACACATGGTTATGGACCGACTCCCAATGATCCCGCGGATCATTGTAACGACTCCCGATGATTCCCAGAATCATCGTAACGACTCAACCGACCCAATTTAGTATGTAATATGCATGACTCGCTAAGGTAGACTTACTAGTTTAGTCAATGTTACTAACCTGAGTTTGCCGGGTGTAACAAATTGGGTTAGTATAAAGGGCATAATCTGTTTGAAAAAAAAAAAAACAAATAGAATTTAGACAAAAATAATTTTTTTTAAGGACGTTTTTCATCATTTTGGTTGTATATAAATAATACGTGTAATTTTGTATAATTTTATTTTAAATTATTTAGCTAATTTAGGCAAGGAAATAAAACAAAGCACAAACTCAATGAAACAAGAGCCCTACCACCTCTTTGGTGTTGTGTGGTGATAAAGGTGTTGATGTTTCAAATATTAGGTTGGGTGTACAGGTCTTACAAGAGGCAAAAAGAAAGAGTAAATTACCAAAAAAGTCCCTAAGGTTTTGGACAATATGCCTGTCTAGTCCAATCTTTTAAAAATTGCTTGAACACTCCCTGATTTTTCAGAAAATAGGTCAAAACAGTCCAACCACTTAACCCAGTTAAATTTTTTCAGTTAAGTCAGGGGCATTTTCGTCCAATCAGGTATAAATTCATCTTCTTCCTTGATCAGACCCACCATCTTCAGTAGTACCACTACCACCACCACTACCCACCATCTCCTCCACCTTTCACCACCACTACCCATCATCTCCTTCACCTTTAACTACCACCATTCTCTAACTGTTGACCATGACTTTATTTGACCACCCATTTATAGACACGTCTCTCTTCATGTCTTCTACATCATAGATGGAAACAATGGTTATTATCTAAGTGTCTTATCAATTCAAGTCTGGACAGTAGACTCCAACATAATTACCCAATCTTAGAATCACCATAGCAACATAAAGCTAGACTTCTAACCGTCATCATTAAGTTAAAAACTTTTCAAGAAACTTAAACACCTGAAATCCCAATCATACAGAACATTCACAGTAGTGAACAACAACTTCAACATCAAACTACTCAAAACACATGAAAGATGAAGATTTAGACCAAACTATACCAACAAACCAGATCACATACTAGAACGAACATAGAACTCAACCTGCAACAACAACAACAACAACAACAACAACAACAACAACAACAACAACAACAACAACAACAACAACAACAACAATAATAATAATAATAATAATAATAATAATAATAATAATATTTTAGTCAGACATTTAAACAAACAGTTGGTGTGCATAATAATATTAAGGTTTACAGTGCAACAACCATAGCGAAGACAGACACCTAGAGGGGGTAGTAAGATTGAGAGTATTATTTCGCAGTGGAGAAGACATCCTGGTGACATTTTTGTGTGAAAAGATTGGGGATTTTTTTGGGTTCAATAAGTGGAATCGATGAAAGGCGGAGGAGATGATGGGTAGTGGTGGTGGTGGTGGTGAAAAGTGGAGGAGATAGTGGGTAGTGGTGGTGGTGGTGAAGATGGTGGGTCTTATCAGAGAGGAAGAAATGGGGAAGAAGATTAATTTATATCTGATTGAACGAAAATGCCCCTGACTTAACTGAGAAAATTAAACTGGGTTAAGTGGTTGGACTGTTTTGATCTATTTTTCAAAAGATCAAGGAGTGTTCAAGTAATTTTTAAAAGATTGGATTGGACAGACATATTGACCTAAACCTCATGGACTGTTTTGATAATTTACTAGAAAAAATGTGTATTTTAAAAAGATGATGTAAAAAGGTGTGCAAAAAGTATGGGAGAAAATTATAAAAAAAAGGACATTTAGTACATTTACACCTTCGTCGAGGCCCAATTCTCCATCATTTTTCAACTCTAATTTCATGATATTTCTCTCTTCAAAAAGTCTAAAAATTTAATCTTTTGTAACTTCAATAGCACAAGAACCCCCGATTATTTAATACTAATAAAAATCCACTTTTTATTTCAAAGTCTTTAAATCACTATGGAAAGACGCTGTCAGGAGACATTAGGTATGTTTGGTAAGAAGTTTTTAAGAGCTTTTATGAGCTTCAAACTTCAAGCTTTTAAAAAAAACTCTTATTCAATAAAAGGCTTTGTTTGGTTGAAAGAGCTTGAAGCTTTTAGGTTAGAGAAAAAGCTATATATTGAGAAGCTACTAGTACTAGCGTTTAAGAAAAACTCCTACTAGCTACAAGCTTTTAATAAGTAAATGACACAAATACTCATTCTATCATAAAAAAAAACATACATACAAACTTTTACTTAATGCCTATTTTAGTCATTTTATACATTTTATTAAAAGCTCCAGCTACTCTGTCAAACACCAAAATATATTTAAAAGCTACAGCTACCAGCTTCTAGCTAACAGCCTCCAGCCTTCAGCTTCCAACCACCAGCTACCAGCTAGTTTTGTCAAACATACCCATTGTCGGGGAGATAAAATCGTTGGGTTCCTTTGGGCTAGGAATCAAGCTAAGCTGAGTTCATTATCTTGGAGGGACTAGTGTAAATTTTCATTCGGTGATATTATGCAATTATATATGTGAGTTGTTATTGGTGCCTGCCCCGTTTGTGGGTTTTTTCGTGTTTTAATGAAGTTAAGCGACATTATCTTTACGTAATCATGGATGTAGAGTGGCACGTGTCTACTTTTTTTTTTGGAACGGCAAAACAAACTTTTATTAAGAAAACACTAGCAAGACGCTAGCACGGGACCCCACAACAGACAATCCGAAACAATAACCGAAGAAAAGGAAAAAATAACAAACAAACCCCAACAAAAAACAAAACACAGCCTATCCCATCTTAGTGGCATCGAACCTACACCATGCCTCCCATCTCATACTTTTCATTCCACCGCGATTTGTAATCCACACGAAACTCATCACTTTGATCTCTTCCACAATTTTTCGGATCAAAACCTGTTTTTGATTAAAAATAAAATCGTTTCTAGCCCTCCTAATGCTCCAAAAGACTGTGAGCACAACTCCATAAAAGGCTTTCTTAACACGCGTCCCGTTCTTTGCCATAAGATGATACTTGAGAAAATCCTTTGCATGAAAAGCGTAGAAGTTCGGAACCTTGCACCAATCAAAAACAATCTGCCAAACATCCAAAAAGCCCGGACAACCTGTGAATAAATGATCTACGGATTCAACTGTTAATCCACAAATTCTGCACTGATCCGTGTCGAGCGAAATATTGTGCCTTGTAAGAGCATCCGCAGTTGGAAGTCTGCCTAAAAAAACCCGCCAAGCAACAATCGCTACCTTCTTAGGGACCCAGTTACACCACTCGAAGTCACATTCTGGCAGACCATTAGTCGCAGCGAACAATTCCTGCTTTATCTCCTTAACCGAGAAGCCAACAGAATTGCCCAACGTCCACGTCCATCCATCAGAACCCGAAACCATCTGTACCCCGTATAGATCCTGCAACAACTCGAAAAATTCTGCAAGTTCAACAGGTTATTTGTGACACCCCAGGAAAATCCCACATCGGCCATGGCCAGGAGAGATCCTTGGTTCATAAGTAATGTCTTGCCTCTTAAATCACCAACGCGTTTTGGGGCTTAATGTAGTGGATGAGAGGAGAACTCCACAGTTAAGCGTGCTCAGGTGGGAGAAATTTCAGGATGGGTGACCTCCTGGGAAGTCTCCACTTGGGCAACCAAAAACAAATCCGTGAGCTCTGGATGGGCAAAGCGGACAATATTGGTGATGAGAGGGGCGGGGTGTTACAGATGGTATCAGAGCCACTCCTGTGCCGTTCGGGATGGTGGGTGCACACCGCATCAGGGACGATGAGACTCTAACAGGGGTGAATGTGACACCCCATGAACACACCTCATCAGGGACGATGAGACTCTAATAGGGGGTGAATGTGACACCCCAGGAAAATCCCACATCGGCCGTGGCTAAGAGAGATCCTTGGTTCATAAGTAATGTCTTGCCTCTTAAATCACCAACGCGTTTTGGGGCTTAATGTAGTGGATGAGAGGAGAACCCCACAGTTAAGCGTGCTCAGGTGGGAGAAATTTCAGGATGGGTGACCTCCTGGGAAGTCTCCACTTGGGCAACCAAAAACAAATCCGTGAGCTCTGGATGGGCAAAGCGGACAATATTGGTGATGAGAGGGGCGGGGTGTTACATTATTAAGGGTAATTTGAGAAACAGCCAGAATAGAATATTATGGCTGTTTCTCAAAATACCCTTAATAACCTGAGACGAATCCAAATTTAAGCTTTCCAAGGTGCCCGGGATACTAGCGATTTTCTTCCACACACCACCCAAAGAAACTTTCATAGGAATAAAGTTCCAATCACGACCACTAGCATGGTTTGACCACACAACTCTACGCCACAACGCCGAATGACTCGTCTTAAACCGCCACCACCATTTAGTAAGAAGGCTTAAATTTGCGTCCCTCAAAGACCCTAAACCCACGCCACCAAACTCAACAGGAGCTCTAACTTTATCCCAAGCCAACGAACTCATCTTGTCGACTTCATCCGTCCCACCCCAAAAGAAGACACGCCTAATCTTTTCCAGAGTATTAACCACCTGAATATGGGCACGGAAAATAGAAAAGTAATAAAGTGGAAGTGAGCTCAAAACCGATTTTAGATGAGTTATCCGACCCCCGTAAGACAAACACTTGGCTTTCCAAGCCGATAGTTTTTTTCTGGAGTTTCACGATAACCGGTTCCCAATTCCGCACCAAATTCATATTCGCCGCTATTGGGATCCCAAGATGGATAAAAGGAAGGCGGCCCGGGAAGCAATTTATAACATTGGCCATATCCGAAACTTCATTATCAAACACACCCACTCCATAAAGGTTGCTCTTCTTGGGGCTGATCCGTAATCCCGAAATCAGAAAAAAGCCACGTAACAGACGTCTAAGGTTTAACAAATTGTTCACTGACCACTCTCCACAAAAGACGGCGTCATCCGCATAACAAAAATGGGAAATAAGAGGCCCCGAACCACCCACCCGAATACCGTGAAAAACACCAAGCATACAAGCACGTCGAACAATCCGAGTAAGGCCCTCCATAGCAAGAATAAATAAAAAAGGGGACAGGGGATCCCCTTGATGCAAACCATGTTGACAAGAGAACTCATAGGTTAGCGAGCCATTTACTAAAACCGAGGCCCGAGCATTCCGAACAAGAGACATCACCCAACCACGCCACCTAACAGAGAAGTTCATCTGATTCATAATATTATCAAGAAAATCCTACCTCAAAGAATCGTAGGCCTTCTCAATATCCACTTTAAGAAATAACCCCTGCAATCTTGCCTTCTTCAACCATGAAATCACCTCATTTAAGATTAATGGCCCATCAAGGATATTGCGGTCGCTAAGAAAAGCGGTTTGCTCTTCAGAAACTAATCACGACATAACCTTTTTCAACCAAAGAACCAACACTTTGGAAATCACATTGTTAATGATTCCAACCAGGCTAATAGGCCTATAATCCGCAAGAGTCGCCTGATCACGACCCTTCGGGATTAAGGCAATAAAGGCCGAGAAACAACCCTCAGCGATATAACCCTGCGCATGAAAATCCGACATCATTTTAAGAAAGTCAAGCTTAAGTTTAGGCCAAAACTTTTTTAGAAACACAAAATTAAACCCGTCTGGCCCCGGTGCCTTATCTCCATCACATTCCCACACTGCAGAAGTAATCTCTTCCAGGGTAAATTCCGCATCCAATGCCAATACATCTTCAGTTGACAATTGAGGCAAGTCTGGACAAACAAACACTGGTGAAATCACATTAGGCTCACTAAATTTAGCCGCAAAAAAATCCGCAATATTATCCTTAATGTGTGTCGGATCTGAAAGCCAAACACCGTTATCGCGCACCCCTTGAATCCGATTCGACACTGAATTGAGTTTAATAATACCATGAAAATATTTAGAATTCTCATCACCATCTAACGCCCATTTTACCCAAGACTTTTGTTTCACGTCTAAAGCCCTTAAACGCTCTTCTTCAAATAAAATCTTCCTGGCAGTCACTCTAGATTCCTGTTCAGAATCAGAAAGAAGCTGATTTTCTGCCAAAGATTCCAAGTCAGCGATGACCTTCTTACTCTCAATGAGTTTACCATCTCGTTTATCCCTCTCCGCATTCACCCACGCCTTAATTCTACCCTTCAACCATTTTAACTTGTGGCCAAGGCCAAATCCGAAGGCCCAGAGTACGTAAATAAATCATAGATAGAATTCACAAAGTCTTCAAAACCTGGCATCTCTAACCAAGAGTTGAAAAAACGAAAAGGCACATGACCAAAATCAGTGTTTTCAACGAAAGCAAAATCGTGCAGTGATCAGACAGCATCCTGTCAAGAGCAGTCACAACCGCGGAAGGCCATCTCACCATGAAATCGCTACAAACCAAGAATCTATCTAACTTACTCACCTTGTCCCCCTTCCCGCCATATAGGTAAACCTATGACCAGTCATGTTATACTCAAAAAACTCCGCGTCATTAATAAAACTATTAAAAACCACCACCTGTTGGGAAAAAAATTCCGAATTCATTCACTCATCCGCACTTCTCACCTCATTGAAATCCCCCAACATAATCTATAAACCCAACAACGATCTCCTGAAAAATAAAAGCTCATCCCAAAATGACTTTCGGGTAGCAGGATCGTTAGGAGCATGAACATTAGCGATGTTTAGCTGAATATTGCTGTGAACCAACCAACCCGAAACAATCAATACATGCCGAGAATGGATTACCCCAGATTGTCTAAAACACGCTGGGTACCAGCAGATGAGGCCTCCCGCAATCCCCTCCGAATTAACATAATCATAATTAATAGAAGAGTTACCCCAAAATCTAGAAAGCAAATGTACAGGTGGATCCGATATCTTGGATTCTTGGACCGCAATGAAATCAACCCCGTTGTACCGCTTCAGACCTCGGACCCAATCCAATTTCCCTTTCCTTCTTATCCCACGGATGTTCGGCGAAATACAGTTCCTTGACCACCCGAAGCACCCAGTTCTGCAATAACTTCAGTTGCAATAGATCCAGAAAAAGGCTTCAATTGAATACCGACAAGCTGAGCCGCCTCAATAGTGGCGTCAACTTCCCTATTAATCGAATCCTCCTCCAACATCACCTCAGCAGAAACTGAGGTTCCGATCCCATCACCCCCACCATTGGTATCATGTTGAACCTCCGGCTGAGGATGTATAACCGGATGAAATATAAAACCCGCAACCCCACCTTCACCCTCCGACAAATTAGCGTTCAAATCTGGGCACACAGGATCAACCACCTCCACATAATTAGAACCATCCCTAGAAGTTATCTGTTCCATATCGGGAGAGCGTGACAAAGAACGACGGGCCCTCTTCCTGCTAATAAAAGAATTAGACTTACCAACCAAAAACTCCTTCGGCCCAGTGAAAGGAGTCAGAGGAATATGATGGGCTTCACATGGCTGGCCCACCCTTCTAACACTAGACTGGCCCACATAGTTAGACAACAAGCCCAAAAACAAAAACATCCCCATGGCATTTGAAAATTGAGCGCCAAGATTATCACTTCCAGAAGGAAAGTCAACGTCCCCATTCAATGGTTCCACAAATTTCGCCTGATTATCTGCCTCATCATCCACCGGCTGAGGTTCGGTCACAACTTCCGGCACCGGGACCCTAAACTCTCCCTCTTCCATAGCATCATCCAAAACATCCTGTGGAGCCGGTTCAAATTCAGGGATCCAAGTATTACTCTCCGCAACAACCCACACCGTAACTTCTTCATCAATCCTATGTGTGAGCGTGGTGAGGACATGAGAATAACCAAGTGCATTATCGATACCCATCCACGAAAATTCCGATGGCCATACAACGTCACCAAACAAACCTCCCACTTTATCAAAAACGCCACAGTCCCGAATAGACACTGGCATTCCGACCACCTTTAGAACAACAATCCTATCAAACGGCAACGATTGACCAGTCCAATGCGTTACCTAGTTCAAAGACTCCTTCCAAAACTCTGACTTCTGATCCGAAAATTCATGCATCTCCACTCCATCCCGAAAGGTAAGCAATACGGATAAACCCCCAAGATAGGACACATCCGCAGCATGGAACCCGGCTTTAGCCAACATCCTTTTCACCAGATGTAATCTAGCAATACTATCCGAGACACCCACCACAACCCTATCAATGGAGTTCCTAGGGTACGATGCTTCCTCCTCACATAAGTGCAGCACCTTCTTTGAACCAGAAGCTGATCCATAAACAGACGTCATCGTGGAAAATCATCAACCAGCACTTCCTTCTGCCTTGGCATCCAAGCCTTCGTCCTCGTATTCACATCACCATAAGAAATCCGATTATGAGACCTATTAAACATTGCCAATGACACCAAGATCTTTGAGCCAAGGACAACGATGTCATTAAGCAGTGGAAGAATGTCATAGGGATTAGTAATCTTCTCGCAACGTACAAAGCCAAAAGCACGCCCTTTAACAGTCTGTTTCCTTAGAACCCATGCATCAGTCACCTTCACAAATGGTTGAAATGCCTCACGTAGATTTAAGCCTGTTACCCGATCCACGATATTAGTAATATAGAACGTAGTACTCAGTGATGGATCTTCACGACGAGAAATGATATCCGATCGGGAATCGCCACTGCCGCCTCTTCTGTTAGGGTTACCCATGCTCACGTGTCTACTTAATATTTGTTTGTCAACATGATTTTAATTTTGTTAACTAAAATAAATATAAGAATCTTTAAAAGTCTATAACTTTGTCATCTACAAAAGTAAATGGTGGCTACACTGCATGTTTTTATTGGCTCAATCTATTTGGACACCCTTAAAATCTATTTTGACACCCTAAGTATGCTTCATATTGGTCTATATGAAGCATACTTTGGTCAAAAAGCTTTACACAAACTTCAAAGGTATCTCAGACCTGAAACTTCGTGCCAATATGTCACATATTGGCCAATATGAGTTATATCATAGCTAAGTATGCCTCATATAGATTAATATGAGGCATATTAGGGTCTTTTTATTATTTTTATTTTTATTGTTTTTAAATAACTAAAAATACTAAATTAACTTTAAAAATAATTCAAAAATTAACAAAAAGTTAGTTATATTCATTTCAATATTATTTTAACGAAATTGAAACTTTTTGTTACCAGTATTATTTTATAAAAAATATTTCTTTTGTTTTGGTATGGATGGTTTGGGTATAGATGGTTTGGACTAGGATAAGTTTACATTAAAATAGATTAAAATTAAAAAAAATTAAAATAACAATAAAAAATTAAAAAGTAAATAACAATAAAAAAAATTAAAATTATAAAAAAAAAACAAAAATAAACTTAAAATTAAATTTTAAGGGATCTGAAATATTTCATTTTGAACCGGACTGGTTCGACCCTATCGGGCTGGATAACAACCCGGACTGTTACGACCCAGCGGGCCGGGTAGCGACCATAACTGTTTCGACATGACCCGTCCCGTAGCGACCCAGACCGTTTCGACCTGACCCCTCCCGTAGCGACCCGGACCGTTTCGACCCGGCCGGGCCCGGTAGCGACCCGGACCGTTTCGATCCGGCCGGGCCTGGTAACGACCGGACCGTTTCGACCCGACGGGACCGGTAGCGGCCCGGAACGTTTCGACCCGACCGGGCCCGGTAACAACCTAGAAAGTTTCAACCTGACCCGTCCCGTAGCGACCCGATTGTTTTGACCCGGCTGGGCCCGGTAGCAACCCGGACCGTTTTGATCAGGCCGGGCCCGGTAGCGACCCGGACCGTTTCAACCCGATCGGGCCCGGTAACGACCCAGACCGTTTCAACGTGACCCGGACCGTTTCGACGTGATTCACCTAATAGTTTGATACGATTGAGATGCTAACATATTCATACTTCTATTCACAATAGATTCACCTAATAAATAAACCACGACGGTTAGGAAGGTAGAGTGGAAAAATCTCTACATAAATAAATCTAATTTTCCACTTCAACCTTTAAATAAAAAAATGCAAAAGTTATCATTACTTGTACTACTTAAAAAAATTATAGTGATTAGTAATTATTTCATTTTTGTCATAATTTTCAAATGGTGACCGAATCAACGAAGGGAGAGACCGACGTGTTTGGCTGCGATGTCTGACCGGAACCTAACGTCTGACTACGCCTCTTTCCTGGTCAGACTTGGGAAGGAGTCTGACCGAACCATCGCGTGTTGCTATTGTTGCTGTCTCGTCTCGTCCCCATCAAAAACGAATCGTGTGTGCTGCTGTTGTTCCGCCCCAGTAAAAAACAATCGCTGGTGCTGGTTCGATCGCCGGTTCCGCTTCTCCTCCGCGGCCTTCTTTCTCCCCGGTTCTCACTCTCTACTTTCTCTCTATCTTTGTTGTTTGTTGATTTATGTGATGATTGAGGGTATTGATGATGATGTAAAAGTTTTGTGTTGTGTGTGTGTGTTGCAGAGAAAAAAAATGAAAGAATGGTTTCATTCTTTGTGATAAATAAAAGAACAGGAAAAAAACGGCCCCTACATTACTCGAACTCGGGTCAGACCAATCACACAACAACGCAGCAACCATCTGTACCATAACACTTTTAGTTATCAGCCTTAAAACCATTAATATTTTAATTCTTTCTAAAACTGAGCCAGGAACTATTCATCAAAGTTGCAAAATAAACATATAGGATAATAAGGGTAAAGGAATGGGTATGTGGGGGGTGGTTTGGGGTTTTATAAATTTGATAAAAAAAAAAAAAAATTAACCATTCTGATGTTTAACCAAACACCACTTAATAATAAATCAGCACTTAATCATTCAGAAACTTTTAACCATTCAGACCTCTTATTGAGTCAATACTTACCCATTCAGACGTTGTCAAACGGCCCTTAAGGCATTTGTTTATCAAAAGTCTATTTGTTTTAAATAAAAATTAACAATCAATAATAAATATTTGTCCTGTATTAAATTTGTCTTACTAATATTTTTCATAACTTTCAAATGGTGATTTGAATAACAAGCTTGTCCATTAAAATGAATATAAAATTACTATCATGTCAATATAAAATGCCTTATATAGTATATATTGGTATATATATATATATATATATATATATATATATATATATATATATATATATATATATATATAAGTCGCCGTTAAGGAAAGCAGTTTTAACGTCCATCTGATACAGCTCTAAATCAAAATGAGCTACGAGGGCCATTATGATCATTAAGGAATCTATTTGAGAAACAAGATAAAAGGTTTCTTGATAACCGATTCCCTTTTTTAGTGTAGCCTTTAGCAACCAATCTAGCTTTAAAGCGTTCAATGTTTCCATTCGGATGTAGTTTTGTTTTGAGGAACCATTTACATTCGACGGGTTTTGTACCATTGGATAATTCAACAAAATCCCAAACGTCATTTTTCTTCATGGAGTCAAGCTCGTCAATCAAAGTTTTATTCCATTCAGAAGATTGATCACTGCTAATAGCTTCATTATAAGAGGTAGGATCATTGAACTTTCTGGCATGCATTTCAGCTTTAGTTAAGAATGTTACATAATCATCAAAATTAGTAGGTCTTTTGGGTCTAGATGACATTCTAGGCTGATTATCGGGTTCATCATTGTGTTGGTACTGATCGTTTGATGTGCCTTCATTTTCAAGTGCATTAAGATCTGGTGTAATGAGTTCTGAAAGTGAAGAAGTTGGTACAGTGACTTGAGGTGCAGCATGGGGTACAAGAGGAGTAACCGGAGTTACAATGAGCGCGAATCTCTCCCCCTGTGTAACACCCCAACCGATGGCGGAAACATCGGGATGTCACGTATTGATGATTGTTCAGTAGCTCATGGTAAATAATAAATTTCAATAATTGGTTTAAATACATTACATACAATTGTTCTACAAGAATTTGTACATCAAAATAAAAAAAAAATACTAGATACACATCTTCAAGCATTAACTCTAATCCTCAAGCAAGCTATAACCTGAAACATGTTAAGTTTGAAAATATTTTGGGTCAACAAAAGTTGGTGAGAATTACATCGGTTTGAATAAAAATGTTGTACAATTCGAGTTTCATGGCTAGTCTAGTCCATATGTGAAAACAAAACTACCAGGTAAATCGAGTGCATAATCAACCCTTGTGACTAGAATACTGTGATCCATCCCATACGCATATGGTTCACTCGATTATGTTATGTGTTCGATAACAATCACCCATGCTACCTATGTAGGAGGTACACGTATCCGGGTGGGATTGTCAGTCCAATAGATCTATCATTGTATACCGTCGGCTAATCAATGTTAATGATTATGCTAGAATAATGTGCTTACCCTAGTAATGTTTAAGACATAATGCAACATAGAATAACACATAGACACTTATGATTGAATTGTAAATTGAATGTTGTAACATGTTTCACCCCAAAATAGTGAATGGAAAAATGGGCTATGTAAACTCACCTGATGATAGTGAACTTGCAAGAATTTGATGACAATCAAATAAATATGCTTGACTCTTAGATGCGCGGATCAACTTTACAAGAATTTTTTAACGGCACACTCTGAATTAATGACAACCTAAATATAAATTTATTCGAAATCAATGTCGTGTATATTCATAAGGTTGTAACTTCCAATATTCTCGTGAACAAAATAGTAGGATCTAAGTTGTGGCTTATAGAATGGTCCGTTTACTAACGATGGGTATAAACGAATACAATTTCCAAATATTTGTAAATTTCGACATGATAATTTTCTCACAATATATTTTGAAATTAGTTTGAGAAAGATGATCATATATATATATATATATATATATATATAGGAATCATACACCTTGGCTCACATCACACACCAATAGGAGGCTATCACATACCCAGAATGTGATGTCACTCACCCTAAAATATTATGTCACGGGGTGTATGAATCATAGAACCCCCAAAAAAAATTGTAACTAGTTTATTAGACTTGATCAAAAATTTAATAAGCCAAAAATCTTATTATCCATAAACGTAGTAGAGTTTAATTTTAAAAACTCAAATTTAACTAAATGTTTTAGTCATGACTTTTAAAAATTATTGTTATTATTATTTTTCAAAACAATCAGTCACAAGTATAATATATTTTATTCAAATAATAATAATGATAATAGACTTGACATCTAGAGATAGCAAAAGCAAGTTGGTGATGTTATTTGCTAGCGAGTCCAAGATGGATGAGGAGTGGTTCCATTTCGATACCGGATACAGTTGTTGCTTGTTGTTTGTCGAAGAGAAAAAAAAAACGAAACAGAGGTTGATACAGTGGTTATTGTAGCCGAGAGAGGTGGTGGTGGGTTTTGATTGGTATGTGTTGTCGGCGTGAACGTGGTTGCTTTCTCCGGAAGGTAAAACGATGGTCAGACTCTTACCAATCTGGTGAAGTTGAACGAGTTTCGAATAGAGATCAAGTGTTCACGGGATGTTGTAAAAGATTTATGGTGGTTCTTAATTTATAACTCGGAAGTCGAATTGGTTTGATCTGGTAGCGGCCGAGAATCATGGATCACAAATGAGTGCATTAGTGTCGGTTATAGTTTTAAAATACGAAATTTATGTTAAGCAAGGAATCACGGATTTAATGGAAATTTTAATTGATTTGATTTCAAATTAAAACTTATTTCCGGATTCACCGGTGTGTTGACCCGGTTTGTCGCCAGGAAGGAAAAGAAAAACGTGGAAGATAAGTTCAAAAGTTTAGGTTTTTGGCGTATTTGGTCCCTGGACATCATAACTCTAACAAAAACTATTTAAAGCTCTTGTTATGAAATTATTTTTTTACATCACTATAATTAAACTTGAAGCTATTAACCTGTATATAATAAGACAAACTAAATCATTGATTATTAGTGGATTAAGAACATATATGCATTTACTATATTATTTTATATTCATATTATGATTATAGAAGCTCAAAAACGTTACGAAGTATTTTAAATCACTCACAACGTCGGGAATCCAACGATTTTATTAAATAATTATTAGTTTAAGATGTTTAAAACATATATTGTTTAAAACAAACACGTTCTTTTTATTAATAAAAAAATTGGGGAAAATATGCGAAGTTACAGTCTCCCCTACTTTTAGAAACTTCGTCCCGAAGTGATAAAAGAAACATAGGGCTGAGGGTGATTGGGTGAGGGCAACTGTGGTTTCGAAAATTTGGGTTAAGGCATGACATGAGTTTATATGTAATAGAATTACCTGTTTCGAATAATTTGGATAAGAGGTTTGATATGTGTGGGTTTTAAAGGTTGGATTAGGTTCGTCTAAAATAGCAAGGGGGATAAGAATTTAGCAAAACACTAAACTTAAGTTTTAGGAATCCTAAAAGAAATGCATGAGTTGATTGACTATAGAAAGACTAAATGAACTACCAGGTAACTGGAGTTTATAACTGGTTATCTACCGAAAACCTTGATAGAATTTCACACTACCTTAACGTACCTGTAAATTCATGATTACGTTCCGGACCGCAATCACCAATTTACCTTACATTAGGGTTTTGTGTCCTTCTATGACTCTAAACACACATGTAAAACAAATAATGCAAAATAATATTGTGATTGAATCTTTGTATCAATGAGTCTAATAAATCTTTGTATCAATTTACATGTATAATGTATCCAAAGATGAGTCCAACTGTTGAGCAGGAAAAAGATTTATACCAGTCAGTGAGTAGAAACCTCTACCGATTGTTGAGCAGGTGCGATAGCCTCTACCAGTCGTTGAGCAGGCATGATTGTAACACCCCAACCGATGGCCGAAACATCGGGATGTCACGTATTGATGATTGTTCAGTAGCTCATGGTGAATAATAAATTTCATTAAATGATTTAAATAAATTACATACAATTGTTCTACAAAAAATTCGTACATCAAAATGAAAAATACTATGTACACATCTTCAAGCATTAACTCAAATCTTCAAGCAAGTAGAACCTGAAACATGTTAAGTTTGAAAATATTTTGGGTCAACAAAAGTTGGTGAGAATACATAGGTTTTTGAATATAATTGATAACAATAGTTTGTACAACATTCACAGTTGTATAATGATAGAGTATGAGTCCGACATGTAACAATGCGTCTTTGTACAATCAAAACTTTTGTCGACTGAGGCCTAACTCGCAAGTTAGTTAAATGTTGTTACTGTGTTTTCGATCATCCCTGAATTTATGCGGGGGGATGGGTTTGTCAGACCTATAGCGCTATAATCTAAACAGGCGGCTTGATCAATGTTAATGATTGTACTGTGTCTTTTTGTTACAGTCAAATGATAGAATGAGTAAATGATAGTGTAATTGAATCATGAGTAAATGATAGTGTATAAAATGTTTAAACATGTTTCACCCCAAAATGTAAAACAGAAAAAGGGGCTATGTAAACTCACCTTAGTGTTGGAATGATGACCCTTGTTATCTAAGTAAACGTGGCTCGTGTGTATCCAAATATCACCCTATTTCAAGGTAATAAATAAGTGTTGGGGAAAACTTAATAATTCTAAGTTCTCGAGTCTAAAATGTGCTAGGGTTCCTAATTTGGGGATTAATAATTGATTTATGTTTAAATATGAATAATTTAAATAAATAAAGAAATAAGTAATAGAAATGCTTTCTGACCAGTATTAATTAAAAGTAGTTGAACTATAATGTAATAAATGTGAAAATAATTTTTATAAAATTATTTTCTTAATTAATGAATATTTGTATATTAATAATTATTTGCAAAAATTATAGACTTAATATTTAAAAATACTAAAAATTATACATTTCGAATCAAAAATTTATATTTCTGATCTAAATGATTAATAATAATTTATGTGAAATTTTGATGCAAAAATAATAAAAATTGAATTTATTATGATTTATTGATGATTAAAATAACAAAAATCGATTAAAAATATTAAATAAATGTTTTTTCAGAAATAAAAATCATTTCTGGAGTGTTTAATATTTTATAAACTTAGAATAATTTTTGTGGAATTTTATAAAGTCGTTTTGATATATTAATAGAATTTTATAATTATAATTGAATAAATTTGTAATATTTATTATATATAATAAATAAATGATTTTTGAAAAACTAAAAGTTGGATATTAAACTTTATCATAAGACTGATTTAAAATAAATTTTGTAGAATTTATAAACCTCTTTTGGTATTTTAAACATAATTTAAGAGTTTTATTTATAAAAAGAAATGAAAAAGAAAAGAAGAAAACAAAAGGTTTGTATGTGGGATTCGAACCCTGGCCCAGGGCCGGTTCAACCCCTGACAAACCCCCATAACACCAACTGGGTTGTAGGTCCTTGTTGTGTTTGTTTTATTTAACTAAATCTTTTAAACAGAAACCAAGGAGTGTCATCTTCCCAATTAACTAAGAACCCTAAAATTTCTAATAGATCTAATCAAGCCCCGATTGCAGAACTGGTCATGGGGCTTTTGAAGGGCATGTGCCGATTAACATATAGGAGTGATTAATTGATTCATACCTGCGAGAATGATGATTAACGAGTTAAACAAGACCCGACCAAAAACTAAGAAAATTCGTGTATTTGGAGCGACGAGATGTGAAATATGATATGGGGTTATTGTTTTTTGGTACCTAGAGATTGTCAATCGAGGTTCAATTTATAGGTAATCGCTGGAATGGAAAGTTTTGAAGTTTTTGACCAAGGCCGGTCAAAATCGAGCCATTGGTGTTCATTAAGAGCTGAAATCACGGCTTTATTTGTTGATATAGACGCGTAATAAGCAATCAAACGACATATCATCAGTTAATTTGATTTTATCCTTCCAAAATTAGGTTAATTGCTTGGTCAAAATGGTTGGTCAAACATGACCTTGTTTGCAGCGAGTAAAAAGGGGAAGAGGGAAAGAAAAATTTGGGTTTAAATGATTTAGTGATCCAGATCTATCACCAGTTGCCTAAGTGGCTCAGTGGTGTTGTTGTTGGTTGTTTAGTCTCCAACCTGACCAGACTCAGGTTCGAGTCTGGTCATAAACACATTTTTTTTAACAGATAGGAGATGGGAGTGGGCCGGTTACTGGGCTAAATACTTGGGCTCAGTTCTTGGGCTTCAGTAAAACGCACACAAAAAAAAAGAAATGATTGGGTTTGGGTCATGTATGGTTTGTTCATTTGTGTTAAAAAAAAAGACTAACTTATTATTATTATTATTATTATTATTATTATTATTATTATAAATACCTTTATATATATATATATATATATATATATATATATATATATATATATAAGTTGTGTGGTAGGAAAATAAAAACTTAGGCACATTAGTATAAAATTAAAGATATAAAGTAAGGGTTTTTATGTATTAAAATTTGGGGAAAAATTTTGCGATGTTACAATGATGACCTCTACCAATCGTTGAGTAGGTTATTGGGTACTCTACTAATTGTTGAGCAAGTACTTCATCCTCTGCCAATTGTTTGATTAAGTGTAACAATTGTTTTTGGTTTAACACATAAGTTGCAAATTGATAATACATACATGTAAGCAAGTTTCTAAATGCATCAAGTATCAAGTATAGCATTCGAGTTGTAATAGAGTTGCCCTAGACAAGGTTAATGACTCTAGGGTGTTTATAGCAAACAGTTTATATTACATGCTTTCAAGTATCATGAATAATCAAATGTTCAGGTAGATAATCAAATCCTCATGTATAACTAAGAATCAAGTTTGATGCAATGAACAATCAAGTTTTGAATAGTTTTGTTTATCATAGGGATCATGTTCATGTTAAAGAAAGTAAAGAATTTGAATTTAGTTCTTGAGAGGATGCTGAAGATCTCAAAGTTCATCAAGGTTACGAAAGATAGTGCACGTAAAATAGTTAGTAAAGGGTTTGTTTATAGGTTTTCAAAGAGGCGCAAATAGTAAGGAGATTATTTAGCAGCATGAATCGTGAGGTTTGAATCAAATATTAAAATCAAGGGTATGAGGAAACATGATTGCGAAAAGTACCCAAAAGTTCAAACAAGTATAAAATAAGTGGGTGTCAATGGAAAAATTGTAAAGTAACTTTTGTTCTTGTGGATGGAAAAATTTTATTTTCAAAACTGGTTTTGTACATCAAGCAAAAGTCATTAAATAGTACAAACTAAATGGTTTTGTACATACATACAATTGTTATACAAGAATTTGTACATCAAAATAAAAAAATACTAGATACACATCTTCAAGCATTAACTCTAATCCCAAGCAAGCTATAACCAGAAACATGTTAAGTTTGAAAATATTTTGGGTCAACAAAAGTTGGTGAGAATTACATAGGTTTGAATAAAAATGTTGTACAATTCGAGTTTCATGGCTAGTCTAGTCCATATGTGAAAACAAAACTACCAGGTAAATCGAGTGCATAATCAACCCTTGTGACTAGAATACTGCGGTCCATCCCATACGCATATGGTTCACTCGACTATGTTATGTGTTCGATAACAATCACCCACGCTACCTATGAAGGAGGTACACGTATCCGGGTGGGATTGTCAGTCCAATAGATCTATCATTGTATACCGTCGGCTGATCAATGTTAATGATTATGCTAGAATAATGTGCTTACCCTAGTAATGTTTAAGACATAATGCAACATAGAATAACACATAGACACTTATGATTGAATTGTAAATTGAATGTTGTAACATGTTTCACCCCAAAATAGTGAATGGAAAAATGGGCTATGTAAACTCACCTGATGATAGTGAACTTGCAAGAATTTGATGACAATCAAATAATTATGCTTGACTCTTAGATGCGCGGATCAACTTTACAAGAATTCTTAACGGCACACTCTGAATTAATGACAACCTAAATATAAATTTATTCGAAATCAATGTCGTGTATATTCATAAGGTTGTAACTTCCGATATTCTCGTGAACAAAATAGTAGGATCTAAGTTGTGGCTTATAGAATGGTCCGTTTACTAACGATGGGTATAAAAGAATACAATTTCCAAATATTTGTAAATTTCGACATGATAATTTTCCCACAATATATTTTGAAATTAGTTTGAGAAAGATGATCATATATATATAGGAATCATACACCTTGGCTCACATCACACACCAATAGGAGGCTATCACATACCCAGAATGTGATGTCACTCACCCTTAAATATAATGTCACGAGGTGTATGAATCATAGAACCCCCAAAAAAATAGTAACTAGTTTATTAGACTTGATCAAAAATTTAATAAGCCAAAAATCTTATTATCCATAAACGTAGTAGAGTTTAATTTTAAAAACTCAAATTTAAATAAATGTTTTAGTCATGACTTTTAAAAATTATTGTTATTATTATTTTTCAAAACAATCAGTCACATGTATAATATATTTTATTCAAATAATAATAATGATAATAGACTTGACATCTAGAGATAGCAAAAGCAAGTTGGTTAAATACAGAAAAGTGGGTAGAATTATACTTTTTTTTATCATCTTCTTCAAAACTACATATATGTAAGTGCAGTGTTCATATTCTAATATCCAATACCCATCATTAGACTTAGCATATTTTGTAGTAAAACTATTATGATGGCTTGAGTGGTAAAAGCATAACAACAGGAGTGATTCGATCGGTACCTTATTCATCTCGGTAGATATGACACTCAATCTGTTAGAGTTTGTCGTAGGACTTGCAGTGGCGACCGCGTGCCAATAAACAACAGAATCAAAGGGGGTTTAGAGGGGAAAGGAGTCGGTTAGTGAGTGTCGCTGAAGAGCATCTTCATCGGCAACTTGTCGAAAGGTTCCGGTGCGTTTGTGGTGGGAATGTGGCAATTCGAGTTGAAGGTGGCGGTGATGTTATTTGCTAGTGAGTCCAAGATGGATGAGGAGTGGTTCCATTTCGATACCGGATACAGTTGTTGCTTGTTGTTTGTCGAAGAGAAAAAAAAACGAAACAGAGGTTGATACAGTGGTTATTGTAGCCGAGAGAGGTGGTGGTGGGTTTCGATGGGTATGTGTTGTCGGCGTGAATGTCGTTGCTTTGGCCAGAAGGTAAAACGATGGTCGGACTCTTACCAATCCGGTGAAGTTGAACGAGTTTCGAATAGAGATCAAGTGTTCACGGGATGTTGTAAAAGATTTATGGTGGTTCTTAATTTATAACTCGGAAGTCGAATTGGTTTGATCTGGTAGCGGCCGAGAATCAGGGATCACAAATGAGTGCATTAGTGTCGGTTATAGTTTTAAAATACGAAATTTATGTTAAGCAAGGAATCACGGATTTAATGGAAATTTTAATTGATTTGATTTCAAATTAAAACTTATTTCCGGATTCACCGTGTGTTGACCGGGTTTGTCGCCAGGAAGGAAAAGAAAAACGTGGAAGACAAGTTCAAAAGTTTAGGTTTTTGGCGTATTTGGTCCCTGGACTTCATAACTCCAACAAAAACTATTTAAAGCTCTTGTTATGAAATTATTTTTTTACATCACTATAATTAAACTTGAAGCTATTAACCTGTATATAATAAGACAAACTAAATCATTGATTATTAGTGGATTAAGAACATTTATGCATTTACTATATTATTATATATTCATATTATGATTATAGAAGCTCAAAAACGTTACGAAGTATTTTTAAATCACTCACAACGTCGGGAATCCAAAGATTTTATTAAATAATTATTAGCTTAAGATGTTTAAAACATATATTGTTTAAAACAAACACATTCTTTTTATTAATAAAAAAATTGGGTAAAATATGCGATGTTACAGTCTCCCCTACTTTTAGAAACTTCGTCCCGAAGTGATAAAAGAAACATAGGGCTGAGGGTGATTGGGTGAGGGCAACTGTGGTTTCGAAAATTTGGGTTAAGGCATGACATGAGTTTATATGTAATAGAATTACCTGTTTCGAATAATTTGGATAAGAGGTTTGATATGTGTGGGTTTTAAAGGTTGGATTAGGTTCGTCAAAAATAGCAAGGAGGATAAGAATTTAGCAAAACACTAAACTTAAGTTTTAGAAATCCTAAAAGAAATGCATGAGTTGATTGACTATAGAAAGACTAAATGAACTGCCAGGTAACTGGAGTTAATAACTGGTTATCTACCGAAAACTTGATAGAATTTCACACTACCTTAACGTACCTGTAAATTCATGATTACGTTCCGGACCGCAATCACCAATTTACCTTACATTAGGGTTTTGTGTCCTTCTATGACTCTAAACACACATGTAAAACAAATAATGCAAAATAACATTGTGATTGAATCTTTGTATCAATGAGTCTAATAAATCTTTGTATCAATTTACATGTATAATGTATCCAAAGAAGAGTCCAACTGTTGAGCAGGAAAAAGATTTAAACCAGTCAGTGAGTAGAAACCTCTATCGATTGTTGAGCAGGTGCGATAGCCTCTACCAGTCGTTGAGCAGGTTATTAGAACCTCTACCGACTGTTGAGCAGGCATGATGACCTCTACCAATCGTTGAGTAGGTTATTGGGTACTCTACTAATTGTTGAGCAAGTACTTCATCCTCTGCCAGTTGTTTGATTAAGTGTAACAATTGTTTTTGGTTTAACACATAAGTTGCAAATTGATAATACATACATGTAAGCAAGTTTCTAAATGCATCAAGTATCAAGTATAACATGCGAGTTGTAATAGAGTTACCCTAGACAAGGTTAATGACTCTAGGGGTGTTTATAGCAAACAGTTTATATTACATGCTTTCAAGTATCATGAATAATCAAATGTTCAGGTAGATAATTAAATCCTCATGTATAACTAAGAATCAAGTTTGATGCAATGAACAATCAAGTTTTGAATAGTTTGTTTATCATAGGGATCATGTTCATGTTCAAGAAAGTAAAGAATTTGAATTTAGTTCTTGAGAGGATGATGAAGATCTCAAATTTCATCAAGGTTACGAAAGATACTGCACGTAAAATAGTTAGTAAAGGGTTTGTTTATAGGTTTTTAAAGAGGCGCAAATAGTAAGGAGATTATTTAGCAGCTTGAATCGTGGGGTTTGAATCAAATATTAAAATCAAGGGTATGAGGAAACATGATTGCGAAAAGTACCCAAAAGTTCAAACAAGTTTAGAATAAGTGGGTGTCAATGGAAAAATTGTAAAGTAACTTTTGTTCTTGTGGATGGAAAAATTTTGTTTTCAAAATTGGTTTTGTACATAAAGCAAAAGTCATTAAATAGTACAAACTAAATGGATCTAGATCAAAATATTTCAATGAGTCGGAGGTTTTAAACGAGATGTCGGGTTTCAAGAAAAATCAAGTATTTTTTTTGAGGTGTTTTGTATAAATGACTGTGATTATTCCATAAAAAGAAGTGATTCCTAATATAATTAAAACATTTTTTTTTTGAGATCATTTGTTATGCCAGTAAATTGTTACACAAACATTTGATATTTACGAAATAAGTTTGTAGAATAAAAGGCTTTTTGACAAAAATATTTATTTGCTATAGTTTGTGAAATTCCCAGGTAATGAATTTTTGACAAAATTTAGTACTCTTTAGTGTTGGTGTTAGAATATCTCCTATAAACAGGTAATGAGATTATAGTTTGAACAAGGATTTTAAAATCTTGAATATGATGAAATTTTATGGTTGAGGGTGCCTATAAAAAATGTAGGGGGAGGTTTAAAATAAAATTGGCCCGAAGGTAGTATGATTTAAGGAGTAAAATATGTAATATGTTGTGAAGAGAAATATACGATTTGGGTTAGCTGTTGAAAATAATTAAACAAGCGGGTAATATTACAAGTTTGTAAAATGAAATATTATTGTGAGATCCACAAATAATTCATGAAATTTAGGTTAACGAGGGGATTATATGAGGAAGAAAATAGATTTGAATTGCGAAAATTTTGAGAATTAAATCTTAGAATTTAAATGAGAGTGAGGGGTATAAATGAAAATGAAACACAAAGATTGTATTCATTTATCCACGTATAAATGAAAACGTTTACTTATCAAGACATATCAAATCTAAGCCTAGGGAATTTGCCCTAATAAACTAGAAGTACATTAGGATTGCAACAAGTAAGTAAAAGAGAGTGCAGGCAAGACCAAGCTAGGGTAAGAATAAGGAGGAGGATAGGGATATAGATAAGGATATGGTAGAGCTACAAGCATCTAAAGCAAGTACTGATTAAAGTCCAAGGGCTATAGACTAGATTATTTTTCTAATAACCTAATTCCCTAAAACCAAGGCTCTGATACCAATCTGTAACACCCCAACCGATGGCGGAAACATCGGGATGTCACGTATTGATGATTGTTCAGTAGCTCATGGTAAATAATAAATTTCAATAATTGATTTAAATACATTACATACAATTGTTCTACAAGAATTTGTACATTAAAATAAAAAAAAATACTAGATACACATCTTCAAGCATTAACTCTAATCCTCAAGCAAGCTATAACCAGAAACATGTTAAGTTTGAAAATATTTTGGGTCAACAAAGTTGGTGAGAATTACATAGGTTTGAATAAAAATGTTGTACAATTCGAGTTTCATGGCTAGTCTAGTCCATATGTGAAAACAAAACTACCAGGTAAATCGAGTGCATAATCAACCCTTATGACTAGAATACTGTGGTCCATCCCATACGCATATGGTTCACTCGATTATGTATATGTTCGATAACAATCACCCACGCTACCTATGTAGGAGGTACACGTATCCGGGTTGGATTGTCAGTCCAATAGATCTATCATTGTATACCGTCGGCTGATCAATGTTTATGATTATACTAGAATAATGTGCTTACCCTAGTAATGTTTAAGACATAATGCAACATAGAATAAAACATAGACACTTGTGATTGAATTGTAAATTGAATGTTGTAACATGTTTCACCCCAAAAGAGTGAATGGAAAAAGGGGCTATGTAAACTCACTTGATGATAGTGAACTTGCAAGAATTTGATGACAATCAAATAATTATGCTTGACTCTTAGATGCGCAGATCAACTTTACAAGAATTTTTAACGGCACACTCGGAATTAATGACAACCTAAGTATAAATTTATTCGAAATCAATGTCATGTATATTCATAAGGTTGTAACTTCCGATATTCTCGTGAACAAAATAGTAGGATCTAAGTTGTGGCTTATAGAATGGTCCGTTTACTAACGATGGGTATAAAAGAATACAATTTCCAAATATTTGTAAATTTCGACATGATAATTTTCCCACAATATATTTTGAAATTAGTTTGAGAAAGATGATCATATATATATATATATATATATATATATATATATATATATATATATAGGAATCATACACCCTTTAATTAGGATTCATACACCTTGGCCCACATCACACACCAATAGGAGGCTATCACATACGCCGAATGTGATGTCACTCACCCTAAAATATAATGTCACGAGGTGTATGAATCATAGAACCCAAAAAAAAAATAGTAACTAGTTTATTAGACTTGATAAAAAATTTAATAAGCCAAAAATCTTATTATCCATAAACGTAGTAGAGTTTAATTTTAAAAACTCAAATTTAAATAAATGTTTTAGTCATGACTTTTAAAAATTATTGTTATTATTATTTTTCAAAACAATCAGTCACAAGTATAATATATTTTATTCAAATAATAATAATGATAATAGACTTGACATATAGAGATAGCAAAAGCAAGTTGGTTAAATACAGAAAAGTGGGTAGAATTATACTTCTTTTTTTTTTATCATCTTCTTCAAAACTACATATATGTAAGTGTAGTGTTCATATTCTAATATCCAATACCCATCATTAGACTTAGCATATTTTGTAGTAAAACTAATATGATGGCTTGAGTGGTAAAAGCATAACAACAGGAGTGATTCGATCGGTACCTTATTCGTCTCGGTAGATATGACACTCAATCTGTTAGAGTTTTCCGTAGGACTTGCAGTGGCGACCGCGTGCCAATAAACAATAGAATCAAAGGGGGTTTAGAGGGGAAAGGAGTCGGTTAGTGAGTGTCGCTGAAGAGCATCTTCATCGGCAACTTGTCGAAAGGTTCCGGTGCGTTTGTGGTGGGGATGTGGCAATTCGAGTTGAAGGTGGCGGTGATGTTATTTGCTAGTGAGTCCAAGATGGATGAGGAGTGGTTCCATTTCGATACCGGATACAGTTGTTGCTTGTTGTTTGTCGAAGAGAAAAAAAATGAAACAGAGGTTGATACAGTGGTTATTGTAGCCGAGATAGGTGGTGGTGGGTTTCGATGGGTATGTGTTGTCGGCGTGAACGTGGTTGCTTTGGCCGGAAAGTAAAACGATGGTCGGACTCTTACCAATCCGGTGAAGTTGAACAAGTTTCGAATAGAGATTAAGCATTCAAGGGATGTTGTAAAAGATTTATGGTGGTTCTTAATTTATAACTCGGAAGTCGAATTGGTTTGATCTGGTAGCGGCCGAGAATCATGGATCACAAATGAGTGCATTAGTGTCGGTTATAGTTTTAAAATACGAAATTTATGTTAAGCAAGGAATCACGGATTGAATGGAAATTTTAATTGATTTGATTTCAAATTAAAACTTATTTCCGGATTCACCGGTGTGTTGACCGGGTTTGTTGCCAGGAAGGAAAAGAAAAACGTGGAAGACAAGTTCAAAAGTTTAGTTTTTTGGCGTATTTGGTCCCTGGACTTCATAACTCCAACAAAAACTATTTAAAGCTCTTGTTACGAAATTATTTTTTTACATCACTATAATTAAACTTGAAGCTATTAACCTGTATATAATAAGACAAACTAAATCATTGATTATTAGTGGATTAAGAATGTATATGCATTTACTATATTATTATATATTCATATTATGATTATAGATGCTCAAAAACGTTACGAAATATTTTAAATCACTCACAACGTCGGGAATCCAACGATTTTATTAAATAATTATTAGTTTAAGATGTTTAAAAAAATATATTGTTTAAAACAAACACGTTCTTTTTATTAATAAAAAAATTGGGGAAAATATGCGATGTTACAGTCTCCCCTACTTTTAGAAACTTCGTCCCGAAGTGATAAAAGAAACATAGGGTTGAGGGTGATTGGGTGAGGGCAACTGTGGTTTCGAAAATTTGGGTTAAGGCCCGACATGAGTTTATATGTAATAGAATTACCTGTTTCGAATAATTTGGATAAGAGGTTTGATATGTGTGGGTTTTAAAGGTTGGATTAGGTTCGTCTAAAATAGCAAGGAGGATAAGAATTTAGCAAAACACTAAACTTAAGTTTTTGGAATCCTAAATGAAATGCATGAGTTGATTGACTATAGAAAGACTAAATGAACTACCAGGTAACTGGAGTTTATAACTGGTTATCTACCGAAAACCTTGATAGAATTTCACACTACCTTAACGTACCTGTAAATTCATGATTACGTTCCGGACTGCAATCACCAATTTACCTTACATTAGGGTTTTGTGTCCTTCTATGACTCTAAACACACATGTAAAACAAATAATGCAAAATAACATTGTGATTGAATCTTTGTATCAATGAGTCTAATAAATCGTTGTATCAATTTACATGTATAATGTATCCAAAGATGAGTCCAACTGTTGAGCAGGAAAAAGATTTATACCAGTCAGTGAGTAGAAACCTCTACCGATTGTTGAGCAGGTGCGATAGCCTCTACCAGTCGTTGAGCAGGTATTAGAACCTCTACCGACTGTTGAGCAGGCATGATGACCTCTACCAATTGTTGAGTAGGTTATTGGGTACTCTACTAATTGTTGAGCAAGTACTTCATCCTCTGCCAGTTGTTTGATTAAGTGTAACAATTGTTTTTGGTTTAACACATAAGTTGCAAATTGATAATACATACATGTAAGCAAGTTTCTAAATGCATCAAGTATCAAGTATAGCATGCGAGTTGTAATAGAGTTGCCTTAGACAAGGTTAATGACTCTAGGAGTGTTTATAGCAAACAGTTTATATTACATGCTTTCAAGTATCATGAATAATCAAATGTTCAGGTAGATAATCAAATCCTCATGTATAACTAAGAATCAAGTTTGTTGCAATGAACAATCAAGTTTTGAATAGTTTGTTTATCATAGGGATCATGTTCATGTTCAAGAAAGTAAAGAATTTGAATTTAGTTCTTGAGAGGATGATGAAGATCTCAAAGTTCATCAAGGTTACGAAAGATAGTGCACGTAAAATAGTTAGTAAAGGGTTTTTTTATAGGTTTTCAAAGAGGCGCAAATAGTAAGGAGATTATTTAGCAGCATGAATCGTGGGGTTTGAATCAAATATTAAAATCAAGGGTATGAGGAAACATGATTGCAAAAAGTACCCAAAAGTTCAAACAAGTTTAAAATAAGTGGGTGTCAATGGAAAAATTGTAAAGTAACTTTTTTTCTTGTGGATGGAAAAATTTTATTTTCAAAATTGGTTTTGTACATAAAGCAAAAGTCATTAAATAGTACAAACTAAATGGATCTAGATCAAAATATTTCAATGAGTCGAAGGTTTTAAACGAGATGTCGGGTTTCAAGAAAAAACAAGTATTTTTTTTGAGGTGTTTTGTATAAATGACTTTGATTATTCCATAAAAAGAAGTGATTCCTAATATATTTAAAACATTTTTTTTTTGAGATCATTTGTTACGCCTATAAATTGTTACACAAACATTTGATATTTAGGAAATAAGTTTGTGGAATAAAACGCTTTTTGACAAAAATATTTATTTGCTATAGTTTGTGAAATTCCCAGGTGATGAATTTTTGACAAAATTTAGTACTCTTCAGTGTTGGTGTTAGAATATCTCCTATAAACAGGTAATGAGATTATAGTTTGAACAAGGATTTTAAAATCTTGAATATGATGAAATTTTATGGTTGAGGGTGCCTATAAAAAATGTAGGGGGGAGGTTTAAAATAAAATTGGCCCGAAGGTAGTATGATTTAAGGAGTAAAATATGTAATATGTTGTGAAGAGAAATATACGATTTGGGTTAGCTATTGAAAATAATTAAACAAGCGGGTAATTTTACAAGTTAGTAAAATGAAATATGATTGTGAGATCCACAAATGATTCATGAAATTTAGGCTAACGAGGGGATTATATGAGGAAGAAAATAGATTTGAATTGCGAAAATTTTGAGATTTAAATCTTAGAATTTAAATGAGAGTGAGGGGGTATAAATGAAAATGAACACAAAGATTGTATTCATTTATCCATGTATAAATGAAAACATTGACTTATCAAGACATATCAATCTAAGCCTAGGGAATTTGCCCTAATAAACTAGAAGTACATTAGGATTCCAACAACTAAGTAAAAGAGAGTGCAGGCAAGACCAAGCTAGGGTAAGAATAAGGAGGAGGATAGGGATATAGATAAGGATATGGTAGAGCTACAAGCAACTAAAGCAAGTACTGATTAAAGTCCAAGGGATATAGACTAGATTATTTTTCTAATAACCTAATTCCCTAATACCAAGGCTCTGATACCAATCTGTAACACCCCAACCGATGGCGGAAACATCGAGATGTCACGTATTGATGATTGTTCAGTAGCTTATGGTAAATAATAAATTTCAATAATTGATTTAAATACATTACATACAATTGTTCTACAAGAATTTGTACATAAAATAAAAAAATACTAGATACACATCTTCAAGCATTAACTCTAATCCTCAAGCAAGCTATAACCTGAAACATGTTAAGTTTGAAAATATTTTGGGTCAACAAAAGTTGGTGAGAATTACATAGGTTTGAATAAAAATGTTGTACAATTCGAGTGTCATGGCTAGTCTAGTCCATATGTGAAAACAAAACTACCAGGTAAATCGAGTGCATAATCAACCCTTGTGATTAGAATACTGTGGTCCATCCCATACGCATATGGTTCACTCGATTATGTTATGTGTTCGATAACAATCACCCACGCTACCTATGTAGGAGGTACACGTATCCGGGTGGGATTGTCAGTCCAATAGATCTATCATTGTATACCGTCGGCTGATCAATGTTAATGATTATGCTAGAATAATGTGGTTACCCTAGTTATATGTTTAAGACATAATGCAACATAGAATAACACATAGACACTTATGATTGAATTGTAAATTGAATGTTGTAACATGTTTCACCCCAAAATAGTGAATGGAAAAAGGGGCTATGTAAACTCACCTGATGATAGTGAACTTGCAAGAATTTGATGACAATCAAATAATTATGCTTGACTCTTAGATGCGTGGATGAACTTTACAAGAATTTTTAACGGCACACTCTTAATTAATGACAACCTAATTATAAATTTATTCGAAATCAATGTCGCGTATATTCATAAGGTTGTAACTTCTGATATTCTCGTGAACAAAATAGTAGGATCTAAGTTGTGGCTCATAGAATGGTCCGTTTACTAACGATGGGTATAAAAGAATACAATTTCCATATATTTGTAAATTTCGACATGATAATTTTCCCACAATATATTTTGAAATTAGTTTGAGAAAGATGATCATATATATATATATATATATAGATATAGGTATATAGGGTTAGGATACTTTGAAACCAATGTGAGGTGTGAGAACTTGAGAACTCTTTTGAGCCATTGATCTTGATGATCTAATGGTTGAGATCAATGATTAGACTTTTTTGTCTTGACATGTTTTTTATGTATTTTTTATTATGATAAAGTTAAAAGAGGGGTAATTGGGTAAAAATGTCATGTGAGAGAAAATAATAATATAATATCATATTAGTGTTCCATTTATTTTTTTAATTTATTAATTTTTTTAAAACAAAAAATAACACTTATTCAAAAATTGAAAAATACATGTGCATCGAGTATTCAGTGAACCCATATATGAGGATTCTTTACACCAGTGTAAAAATTCAAAATTCATAATTTTTGCATGGTGTAAAACACAACAAAATACGTCGTAATTATTTACACTAGTGTAAATCTACCATACACAGAACTATTACAAACAAATACGCTAGTGTAAAAACCAAACAAACATCTATACATCCATATTACGCTAGTGCAAAAATTTATACATTCGTATTACGCTAGTGTAAAAAATACATAGTACAGATACATAGTACACCACGGTAAATGCCCCACAAAACATCAACAAAATGTATTACATCAATGTAAAACAACCAAAACATTGTACAAAATTCATACCACAACCAAACATTCTACAAAAATCATCAACAGACCCATACCTGTTAAGATTCACACCCCCACCACCATTCACATCACGGTCGTCGTCTTCTGTTCGTCACCACCACCCGTCACCATCGAGATCTGTTCGTCACCATCACAAGAATAAACCAAACAAAGAATCAAATCCCCCAAACACTAGTGTAAAAAACCAAAACTATAAAAGATGATGGTGTGTTTTATTACATGTAACACCCCAACCGATGGCGGAAACATCGAGGTGTCACGTAGTGATGATTGTTCAATAGCTCATGGACTAGAAATGTAAATTTGAATACATTGAATTTAATAATTTATTACATTGAAAGAAATACAAGAATTACGACTAGCAATCTAAACTAAGATACAGTAATCTCAATCTAAGTCTAAGTTCCAAACGCTTGGAAGTAATCTCATAAGAACCTGAAACATGTACGAAAATGATTTGGTCAATACAAAATGTATTGGTGAGCATACCCTGTTTGAGTAAATATAGCAGGAAAAGTGTTTAGCAATTCATGTGCGGTACCATTTGCAATTATGTAATAAGTAATATCCGTTCAAAATCAACCCTATGTAAAGAAAAGCAGATATATATAGTATGCGCTAGTAGTAATGTAATACATAGCAATGACAAGGACTCTCAACAGAGTCACAAGGGTATATACCATAGTACTATTCATTGAAATGCTAGGCCCTCAAAGGTTAATGATTTTGACAAGTCATAGACACACAAATTAACATAAAACAAACACACATGAGAATTGCATTTAGTAAAAGAAAAAGAAACTTGATTGTAAGTACATGAGTCACCCCAAAATGGTAAAAACAGTAAAAAGGGGAAAGATATACTCACAGTTTGCGAAAGCGATCAAATCCACTTAAGTGGTCGTGAGCTAAGTAATGGGAATCCCGAGGAATTCAACCTATAATGTGTAAGAATACTAATAAGGAAGTGTCTAAAAAGTCTAAGGTAACTAAGGTCTAAGGCATTAGGGTTTGCTAAGTCGATTTGGGGAATTAGAGTTTTATGATAAATTGCCTTAATGTAAAAGTTGTATGTCCAAAAATAATATATCAAAGTTCGTAAATATGCTTTAGATAATATAATTATTACCATTTGAATATTTAGATGTAAATATATTTGAATAATTAAGGCAAAATCATTTAGTTAATTACTTTAACTAATTATTGTAAATAATTACGATAATCATAAATATTGAAATAAATAATTATGAGTTACACAATGATCCGACAAATAATAATTAAGACTTTCCAACATAAGAAAATATTCTATTTTATAAGAAAAGTATTTATAAAATAGGTGTTGTAATAGTATAAATAAATAAACGTGTAATTATGCCGAAATTGATAAATAATACTAATAATACAAGACATGATCCAAAAATGCTATTTTTGTAGGAATTGGACACTTTCTGATGTAAACTAACAACAATAATTTTCCCATAATTTTTATAAACTTATTTATATTTTAAAACTGATTTAATGCGATTAAATCATGTTTAAATGATTAAAAATAGGAAAATCAATAAAAAATAAACAACCGAGTTCATGATGATTAGAAATAATTTATCAAAATTTTGAGATAAAAATCATTAAAAATAAATTTTTAATCAATTAATTATGATTAAAACAATTTAAATTAATAAAATCATGAAATAGATATTTTTCAGAAAACTAAAAATATGACAATTTTCTATGATGGTATCAAGAAGCTACACCTAAATTTTCATGATTTTTGGACAAAAAGTGAATTTATTATGAATATTATAAGTTTTTTATGGTTATAATATTATTCATAAAAAGAAATAACAATAAATAAATAGAAAGAAAACCCTAAAATGAAGTGGGTTGCCTGGTTCGAACCCGGGTACCCTTTGTCCCAACATATACCACCAACCACTACACCATTTGATCCATATGTTACTAGTTTTTGATTTATAAACTATTTAAACATTATCTTCAAAGTCATCTTCTTCCCCAAATCAATCAACTAAGAACCCTACCCTAGATCAACATCAATAATCCGATTAAGACAAGATTAAGCTATGAATTGATAGGGCTTTTGATCATAGGGATGCGACTAACCAAACGGCAACAAGAAATTACCTCAAAACAATGATATGCGATCATATAGGAAGAAAAAAGAAGTCGACGTGCTTGATCAAATTCCAACACCTTCTGGACCAAGTCATGGGATTAATTTTGTGGGTTTAGATTGTATAAATGTGCAGAAACGTATGGGTGTGCTCAATTTATATAGTAGAATAATAAAACGAGCGTTTTGGAACTTCATTAATACCCGATCGGTTATAATCATAACCCCTTTAAATCATGATTAAAGCTTGTTAAAACTTTGTAACAGACCTATAGTTGATGGAGAAAAACGTTTCGGATCACTATATTTTGAAACGGACCGTTAAACTTGAGAATTGAGACTTGCCGGAATAATACTTGCCGGCCGGAACTTATCGCCGGAAAAAAAAAACGAACGGGACAGGAGGGAAGAAGGTTTTTGGAATTTTTTTAACTTTCCAATATTGGCACTTTTAGTCCCTCCCTATATAACTAGGTTAGTTTTGAATATTATTTTGATTAACTTTTCCTTTTAAAACTTAATCAAACTAACCAATTTTAACTTTATGATTGTCAAAACTTTTTAAACTTTATTTATCACATAACTTAATAAGTTCATGGTTTTTTTTTTTTTTTGCTAAACTTTAGACGTTTAAATTTACGATTTAAAAGTAACTCACGTTTTAATAACTTCGACAACGTTGAAAAGTATACGGGCTAAATTGACAATTGATTAAAGATGAAGGTGACGGATGTCACATTACATCAAACTTTCTATACATTTATACTTACACTGGTGGAACTGGTGTTTTAAAACACCAGTGTTTTCATAATAATAATAATAATAATAATAATAATAATAATAATAATAATAATAATAATAATAAAAAACATACCATCTTCAAATCTTCATCATCACCATCGGCCATTGAAGCACCACACCCCTCCACCACAGCCCTAACACCATCTAACACCACAACCCCTCCACCACCGTCTGACGCCGTCAGACAAGCCCCAACCACCGTCTGAACCACCCTCAAAAACCCACCACCATCAGACGAGCCCCAACCACCGTCTGAACCACCCTCAAAACCCCACCACCAAAACCCACCACAAGCATCACCATCGACGAAACCCACCATCGAACCTATTGTCCTCATCGTTTTTAGATCTGTTCATCGACACCACCTCCACCATCGATTAAGATCTGTTCATCGAAACCACCACCGCCCCACCATAACCACCGCCTCCCTCGCCACCGTCGTTATCATAACCATCGCCCCACCACCTAAAACCCCAAACCCATCTGATCCCCTAAAAAAACCTGTTTGTGTTTTTGATTTTTTGTGTTTGAAGGTGTGTGTGTGTGTGTGTGTGTGTGAGAGAGAGAGAGAGAGAGAGAGAGAGAGAGAGAGAAGAGGATATGGAATATGAGGTTTGTGTTTGAAAAAGGAACAAAGAGAGAATGGATTTAAACTCATCAGATGTGTCAGGGGGGTTTCAATTTACTGATATACCCTTACACCTATAGTTAAAATGGCATTATTACCCTCTTATTAAAAAATTGCAAAATATTATAAAATGGAGATGTGTCACATTTTGATTGGCTCAAGAGGGTTCTCAAGTTCTCGCAACTCAGAGAAGTTTTCAAAATATCCGGATCCTATATATATATATATATATATATATATATATATATATATATATATATATAGGAATCATACACCCTTTAATTAGGATTCATACACCTTGGTCCACATCACACACCAATAGGAGAGGGAGAGGGAATTTGGCAAAAAAAAAAATCCTTGAATTTTAAAGGCCAAATTCGTCCCTGAGGTAAAAAAGACAAAAATACCCCTGACACTAACGACCTTTTTTAACTGGGTTAGTGAAAAGGACGAATTTGGCAAAAAATCCAAACCTCAGGGAAGGAATTGCAAAAAAAAAAACTTTTGTAATAGAATGGCAAACTGGCCCAAACCTCAGGGACGAAAATGGCTATTAACTCTTGTTTAAAACAAACACGTTCTTTTTATTAATAAAAAAATTGGGGAAAATATGCGATGTTACAGTCTCCCCTACTTTTAGAAACTTCGTCGCGAAGTGATAAAAGAAACATAGGGTTGAGGGTGATTGGGTGAGGGAAACTGTGGTTTCGAAAATTTGGGTTAAGGCACGACATGAGTTTATATGTAATAGAATTACCTGTTTCGAATAATTTGGATAAGAGGTTTGATATGTGTGGGTTTTAAAGGTTGGATTAGGTTCGTCTAAAATAGCAAGGAGGATAAGAATTTAGCAAAACACTAAACTTAAGTTTTAGGAATCCTAAAAGAAATGTATGAGTTGATTGACTATAGAAAGACTAAATGAACTACCAGGTAACTGGAGTTTATAACTGGTTATCTACCAAAAACCTTGATAGAATTTCACACTACCTTAACGTACCTGTAAATTCTTGATTACGTTCCGGACCGCAATCACCAATTTACCTTACATTAGGGTTTTGTGTCCTTCTATGACTCTAAAACACACATGTAAAACAAATAATGCAAAATAACATTGTGATTGAATCTTTGTATCAATGAGTCTAATAAATCTTTGTATCAATTTACATGTATAATGTATCCAAAGATGAGTCTAACTGTTGAGCAGGAAAAAGATTTATACCAGTCAGTGAGTAGAAACCTCTACCGATTGTTGAGCAGGTGCGATAGCCTCTACCAGTCGTTGAGCAGGTTATTAGAACGTCTACCGACTGTTGAGCAGGCACGATGACCTCTACCAATCGTTGAGTAGGTTATTGGGTAGTCTACTAATTGTTGAGCAAGTACTTCATCCTCTGCCAGTTGTTTGATTAAGTGTAACAATTGTTTTTGGTTTAACACATAAGTTGCAAATTGATAATACATACATGTAAGCAAGTTTCTAAATGCATCAAGTATCAAGTATATCATGCGAGTTGTAATAGAGTTGCCTTAGACAAGGTTAATGACTCTAGGGTGTTTATAGCAAACAGTTTATATTACATGCTTTCAAGTATCATGAATAATCAAATGTTCAGGTAGATAATCAAATCCTCGTGTATAACTAAGAATCAAGTTTGTTGCAATGAACAATCAAGTTTTGAATAGTTTGTTTATCATAGGGATCATGTTCATGTTCAAGAAAGTAAAGAATTTGAATTTAGTTCTTGAGAGGATGATGAAGATCTCAAAGTTCATCAAGGTTACGAAAGATAGTGCACGTAAAATAGTTAGTAAAGGGTTTGTTTATAGGTTTTCAAAGAGGCGCAAATAGTAAGGAGATTATTTAGTAGCATGAATCGTGGGGTTTGAATCAAATACTAAAATCAAGGGTATGAGGAAACATGATTGCGAAAAGTACCCAAAAGTTCAAACAAGTTTAAAATAAGTGGGTGTCAATGGAAAAATTGTAATGTAACTTTTGTTCTTGTGGATGGAAAAATTTTATTTTCAAAATTGGTTTTGTACATAAAGCAAAAGTCATTAAATAGTACAAACTAAATGGATCTAGATCAAAATATTTCAATGAGTCGGAGGTTTTGAACGAGATGTCGGGTTTCAAGAAAAATCAAGTATTTTTTTGAGGTGTTTTGTATAAATGACTTTGATTATTCCATAAAAAGAAGTGATTCCTAATATATTTAAAACATTTTTTTAGATCATTTGTTACGCCAGTAAATTGTTACACAAACATTTGATATTTAGGAAATAAGTTTGTGGTATAAAAGGCTTTTTGACAAAAATATTTATTTGCTATAGTTTGTGAAATTCCCAGGTGATGAATTTTTGACAAAATTTAGTACTCTTCAGTGTTGGTGTTAGAATATCTCCTATAAACAGGTAATGAGATTATAGTATGAACAAGGATTTTAATATCTTGAATATGATGAAATTTTATTGTTGAGGGTGCCTATAAAAAATGTATGGGGGAGGTTTAAAATAAAATTGGCCCGAAGGTAGTATGATTTAAGGAGTAAAATATGTAATATGTTGTGAAGAGAAATATACGATTTGGGTTAGCTGTTGAAAATAATTAAACAAGGGGTAATATTACAAGTTTGTAAAATGAAATATGATTGTGAGATCCACAAATGATTCATGAATTTTAGGCTAACGAGGGGATTATATGAGGAAGAAAATAGATTTGAATTGTGAAAATTTTGAGATTTAAATCTTAGAATTTAAATGAGAGTTAGGGGGTATAAATGAAAATGAAACACAAAGATTGTATTCATTTATCCACGTATAAATGAAAACGTTGACTTATCAAGACATATCAAATCTAAGCCTAGGGAATTTGCCCTAATAAACTAGAAGTACATTAGGATTGCAACAAGTAAGTAAAAGAGAGTGCAGGCAAGACCAAGCTAGGGTAAGAATAAGGAGGAGGATAGGGATATAGATAAGGATATGGTAGAGCTACAAGCAACTAAAGCAAGTACTGATTAAAGTCCAAGGATATAGACTAGATTATTTTCTAATAACCTAATTCCCTAAAACCAAGGCTCTGATACCAATCTGTAACACCCCAAACCGATGGCGGAAACATCGGGATGTCACGTATTGATGATTGTTTAGTAGCTCATGGTAAATAATAAATTTCAATAATTGATTTAAATACATTACATACAATTGTTCAACAAAAATTGTACATCAAAATATAAAAATACTAGATACACATCTTCAAGCATTAACTCTAATCCTCAAGCAAGCTATAACCTGAAACATGTTAAGTTTGAAAATATTTTGAGTCAACAAAAGTTGGTGAGAATTACATAGGTTTGAATAAAAATGTTGTACAATTCGAGTGTCATGGCTAGTCTAGTCCATATGTGAAAACAAAACTACCAGGTAAATCGAGTGCATAATCAACCCTTGTGACTAGAATACTGTGGTCCATCCCATACGCATATGGGTCACTTGATTATGTTATGTGTTCGATAACAATCACCCACGCTACCTATGTAGGAGGTACACGTATCCGGGTGGGATTGTCAGTCCAATAGATCTATCATTGTATACCGTCGGATGATCAATGTTAATGATTATGCTAGAATAATGTGCTTACCCTAGTAATGTTTAAGACATAATGCAACATAGAATAACACATAGACACTTATGATTGAATTGTAAATTGAATGTTGTAACATGTTTCACCCTAAAATAGTGAATGGAAAAAGGGGCTATGTAAACTCACCTGATGATAGTGAACTTGCAAGAATTTGATGACAATCAAATAATTATGCTTGACTCTTAGATGCGCGGATCAACTTTACAAGAATTTTTAACGGCACACTCGGAATTAATGACAACCTAAATATAAATTTATTCGAAATCAATGTCGTGTATATTCATAAGGTTGTAACTTCCAATATTCTCGTGAACAAAATAGTAGGATCTAAGTTGTGGCTTATAGAATGGTCCGTTTACTAACGATGGGTATAAAAGAATACAATTTCCAAATATTGGTAAATTTTGACATGATAATTTTCCCACAATATATTTTGAAATTAGTTTGAGAAAGATGATCATATATATATATATATATATATATATATATATATATATAGGAATTATACACCCTTTAATTAGGATTCATACACCTTGGCCCACATCACACACTAATAGGAGGCTATCACATACGCAGAATGTGATGTCACTCACCCTAAAATATAATGTCACGGGGTGTATGAATCATAGAACCCAAAAAAAAAAAAATAGTAACTAGTTTATTAGACTTGATCAAAAATTTAATAAGCCAAAAATCTTATTATCCATAAACGTAGTAGAGTTTAATTTTAAAAACTCAAATTTAAATAAATGTTTTAGTCATGACTTTTAAAAATTATTGTTATTATTATTTTTCAAAACAATTAGTCACAAGTATAATATATTTATTCAAATAATAATATTAATAATAATAGACTTGACATCTAGAGATAGCAAAAGCAAGTTGGTTAAATACAGAAAAGTGGGTAAAATTATACTTTTTTTTATCATCTTCTTCAAAACTACATATATGTAACTGCAGTGTTCATATTCTAATATCCAATACCCATCATTAGACTTAGCATATTTTGTAGTAAAACTATTATGATGGCTTGAGTGGTAAAAGCATAACAACAGGAGTGATTCGGTCGGTACCTTATTCGTCTCGGTAGATATGACACTCAATCTGTTAGAGTTTGCCGTAGGACTTGCAGTGGCGACCGCGTGCCAATAAACAACAGAATCAAAGGGGGTTTAGAGGGGAATGGAGTCGGTTAGTGAGTGTCGCTGAAGAGCATCTTCATCGGCAACTTGTCGAAAGGTTCCGGTGCGTTTGTGGTGGGGATGTGGCAATTCGAGTTGAAGGTGGCGGTGATGTTATTTGCTAGTGAGTCCAAGATGGATGAGGAGTGGTTCCATTTCGATACTGGATACAGTTGTTGCTTGTTGTTTGTCGAAGAGAAAAACAAACGAAACAGAGGTTGATACAGTGGTTATTGTAGCCGAGAGAGGTGGTGGTGGGTTTCGATGGGTATGTGTTGTCGGCGTGAACGTGGTTGCTTTGGACGGAAGGTAAAACGATGGTCGGACTCTTACCAATCTGGTGAAGTCGAACGAGTTTCGAATAGAGATCAAGTGTTCACGGGATGTTGTAAAAGATTTATGGTGGTTCTTAACTTATAACTCGGAAGTCGAATTGGTTTGATCTGGTAGCGGCCGAGAATCATGGATCATAAATGAGTGCATTAGTGTCGGTTATAGTTTTAAAATACGAAATTTATGTTAAGGAAGGAATCACGGATTTAATGGAAATTTTAATTGATTTGATTTCAAATTAAAACTTATTTCGGATTCACCGGTGTGTTGACCGGGTTTGTCGCCAGGAAGGAAAAGAAAAACGTGGAAGACAAGTTCAAAAGTTTAGGTTTTTGGCGTATTTGGTCCCTGGACTTCATAACTCTAACAAAACTATTTAAAGCTCTTGTTATGAAATTATTTTTTTACATCACTATAATTAAACTTGAAGCAATTAACCTGTATATAATAAGACAAACTAAATCATTGATTATTAGTGGATTAAGAACATATATGCATTTACTATATTATTATATATTCATATTATGATTATAGAAACTCAAAAACGTTACGAAGTATTTTTAAATCACTCACAACGTCGGGAATCCAACGATTTTATTAAATAATTATTAGTTTAAGATGTTTTAAAACAAACACGTTCTTTTTATTAATAAAAAAATTGGGGAAAATATGCGATGTTACGGTCTCCCCTACTTTTAGAAACTTCGTCCCGAAGTGATAAAAGAAACATAGGGTTAAGGGTGAGTGGGTGAGGGCAACTGTGGTTTCGAAAATTTGGGTTAAGGCACGACATGAGTTTATATGTAATAGAATTACCTGTTTCGAATAATTTGGATAAGAGGTTTGATATGTGTGGGTTTTAAAGGTTGGATTAGGTTCGTCTAAAATAGCAAGGAGGATAAGAATTTAGCAAAACACTAAACTTAAGTTTTAGGAATCCTAAAAGAAATGCATGAGTTGATTGACTATAGAAAGACTAAATGAACTACCAGGTAACTGGAGTTTATAACTGGTTATCTACCGAAAACCTTGATAGAATTTCACACTACCTTAACGTACCTGTAAATTCATGATTACGTTCCGGACCGCAATCACCAATTTACCTTACATTAGGGTTTTGTGTCCTTCTATGACTCTAAACACACATGTAAAACAAATAATGCAAAATAACATTGTGATTGAATCTTTGTATCAATGAGTCTAATAAATCTTTGTATCAATTTACATGTATAATGTATCCAAAGATGAGTCCAACTGTTGAGCAGGAAAAAGATTTATACCAGTTGTATGTGCTATAAGGATCGACAAATCAACAAAGAATGATCAAACAAGTTTGTTTTAGGTGCGGAAACCCTAAAACAATCACAAAATGATAATCAAACAGATCAAAACAAGTAAATCATCATTTCAAAGCTTTTTCATTAATTACGAACTCAATTACACGTTGACAAATTGAAAATAACAAGGTATGAACGTGAATTAAGCTAAATAATATCCTAGAGAGAGAATCAGAAAGTGGAGGGAACAAAATGACTCAAAGTTACATTCAAAAAATCAGCTTGACTATATATAGACTGCACATTCGCCCACTTTGTTCGTGCGAATGTGCAGGTTCGACCACTTCAACCGGTCGAACCAAGCCATACATAAAAAGTCTATTCTACCTTCGTCCAAAACCACTCCTTCGCACCTTCTGAGTCTCCTTCGCACCTTCTAAATCTCCTTCGCACCTATCAAAAACCTCCTTCGACCAAACGACAATCAGCAAAAACAAGTTTATTGAACAATCCGAAGCACTAGTCGCATAAATGCATCTACAAACTCCCCCTCGACTATTGCTTGGATTGTTGTCGACGTTCTTCGTCCATTCTGATGTTCATCAACTTGATATGTCGCTGAATCTTCTGTTCCTTAGTCAGCACCGGTTCATGAAATGTCTTCGGCTTCGCCTTTTTCACTTCAGGCACTTTCTGTATCTCCACAAACCTCCCGAGCTTCTTGTCATAGTCACATCCAACATTTATATCATACGCAAAGCACATGAATACCACATGTTGGTATTTGCCTGCTTGTTCAGCATCCTTTACCTCAGAATAAATCAGATTATAGAACAACATTATTATATCCTCATGTGAACAGTTAATCAACCACATGGGATCAAAAATGTGTATCTTCTTGAAGTTCTTTTCACCATCTTTCAGCACGATCACAGCCTCTGCTATCTTCCAATCATAATACCACCAAATAAAGTCTTTAGCGAAGTGTTGTGGAATCGGCATCAAAGGAATCTTCTTCAACACTCGCGGTGGCTTATACTTCAACGTCACTTTGGGCATTCCATTAATCATATCAATATCCTTTTTATGAACAATTCGTTTTGGATATTGAGGTGCAAATAAATCCCACTTAGTTCGGCTCTCTCTCGTCATCTTCTCAGCAAAGTATGTAATCTGATTATTTGACGCTCCCGTTAAACGGTGACGACAAATATCACGAATAGCCCAGTAAGGAAGAGTCTTCAAATGATGAAATTTATCAAAATATAAGATCCCCTTCTCCCACTTTACTGCTACACATTTTAGTTGCTTAACAAACTTCCAGGCCAATGCACGACCTTTGAAAATTCCACTGTGAAGTTTGTAGAAGCTACCTTATATCTCAGCTTTAGGACGGTTATTCTCCTTCTCTTTCAGTTTCCTCAAAAATTCTTTCAAACTATCAGATTGCTCGAACTGTGGCTTATCATGCCCTTTGAATATTTCATCTTCAAACAATTTGCTCTTTTCCTTAGCAAGTTTCTCGGCCTGGTTTAGCACTTCTTCAGAAAATCCAGGAAATCCAGAATCTTGATCATTCTTAAAATATTGTGGATATTCCTCACTTGTAATGTCTTCCATCTCAACTTCTTCAAATGCAGGAACGTCACGGTCATCTGAATGATTACCGGCTTCCTTTTCAGGTATCTTTGGAATGAAATTATCAGTAAGTAGCTCTTCCAAAGTCTTTCCAACCTGTCTAGCTAAACCTTCAAGTATTTCCTTAGAAACCTCCGCAGAAACCTCTCCATCTTCTAGATCTGGGTCATCAAACTCCAACTCAAACAGCTTATTACTAGACTCGAATATTTCTGGAAACCTGCTTGTCATGTCAATCGTCCAGACTCGATCTGTAAGCATCTGGCGATACATGTGTTTGTCTTCTTCAGATAAAGACTGTAGTTTTTCATTCCAGAAAATGTCATCATCTACATTTTCACCTGGAGTCTTTGAACTTGACTCTCCACCTTTACTCGAATCACGCTTCTCATACGTATATTTACCAGCGTTGTCATCATCATCGTCATCATCACTATCAAAAGCAGAGCTGTTTCCATCACTTGATCCACCATCTGAACCACCATCATCTCCATCATCTTTCTTCTTTTTCTTTTGAGGATCGTTACCAGCATCTTCATCAAAATCTTCATCCTCTTCATCATCAGATGGTTCATAATCAACTTTCTCTTCTTCTTGTTCTTTATCTTCTTCACCAGCTTGAAGTAGAGGAGCTCGAGAGTACAAGTCTTTTATCCGATCATCCATGTTCTTGTTACTCTTCTTCAGCTTTTTGTTCTCCTCTTTCAAGGCTATTATCCGTCTGGTGTTTCTCTGCTCATGTTTCAGCAACTTTTTGTTCTCTTTCTTCAACTTCTTGATTGTTTCCTTCAACTCTTCATTGTTATCATGAGATGTGACTACAACTTCCAACATCTTTTTATCATTCGACTTCAATTGCTCAATCTCGGTTTGCTGTTTGTTGATAATGCTCATCATTTCAGATAGCCTTTGGTTCACAGCAGTCATTACATCACTATCAACTGTGACCTTCTTCTTAACAGGCATCTCAGCAACATCAGGCAGTTTGCCTTTCCTCATCTTCTTGAGCACGTTGTCTAATGCTTCATTGAACTCATCAATAGGTAATTCACCTCCCTGTTGTGTGCTAGAAGTAGTTGCAGTCTTTTGTTTCTTCGATACAGGTGCAGTAACCGGTGACTTAGAACTAGAAACAGGTGGTAGTTTCTTACCAGCAATGAGTGACTCAATCTCTCTCAATCTCTTCTGACTTGGTTTTAGTACATTCTCTTGTTTCTTGTATTGTGGCTTCTTCTTTGATTTCACAGCCTGTACAGGTGAACCAGGAAAATCTTTTTCTACATTCAGACTCTCTTCATCTTCATCAACAGGAATTGGGCTCTTATTACCTTGATCTTCAACAGACTGACTAACAGACTCACCAGCCACAGTGGCCTTGGGCGTGGTAGTCTTTAGCATTTCAGTTTCTGAATCCCAACGTTCATCTTCTTGCGTCTCCTCAGAATCAATCGACGCCTCATCCACAATATGCAAACCTTTCTTTGCCATCGTCTTGTTTCTTCTCGGTGTACTCTTCTTCTTAGCAGGTTCAGGTACAACCTCTATTCTGATCTCTTTCTCCTTACCCTTTCCACTCTTAGCACCAACATTAACAACCTGTCTCTTGCGCTTTGCATCTGGATCAACAGGATGTAATGGGTTATCTGGATCTGAATCACTGTTAGCATGTCTTACAAGCCCATCACCTGGATCCTCATAATCAATCCTTGCTAGATGTCCAAATAAACGCCTTACAGGTGGACGTTCATTCACTGACAATCCTTTGTAAGCTTTCATTCTAGCAAGAGTATTGATCGACATATGTTCCTGAACAACAATGTGCTTAGGATCCCTCTTCAAATCTTTGTATTTATTATCAAACACCATCTGGAGGAATCGAGGATACAGCAAGAACTTCAGATTCCTCGTACCATTCACAGGCTCCAATAAATGTTCCATTAGCATTCCTGATACATTGAACGGTTTGTTCAATACCAGTGCTACTATCATTGAGCTAATACTCTTACGCATCAAGTCATATCCTCCAGTGGCTGATCCAAAGACGTGTATCAAAACATGTGCCAAGTATTTGAACTGTGGACACAGTTTTCCCTTATGCAATGAACCATCAGTGATCGGTCCATTGTACTTCATCCTCAGGAAGCACTTTCGTTGATCCATGAAACTAAGCTCTTTGGGATCCGTCTTCTCATCTTGCAAATTCAATGCTTCTCTAATATCTTGCTCACATACAATTATCATCTTTCCTTGGATCTTGCTAATCACAGATGACTCGCAATTCCAGAAATCTAACTTCGCTTCTGTCCAGAATTCTTGCATCATTTCTCTGTAAATAATGGTAGGTGTAGCAATCGCGTCTATCACCCGACTTCTCTTCAAGAATTCTATGATCTCGATAAACTCAGTGTGCTTTTTAACTTCTCCAAGATACGCACAACAATTATGCGCATTCTCGAAGGTTAAAAGCTCTTCAGTAGCTTTCTTTGCAGGTTGTGAGGATGATCCGGCTTACTCAGTAGTCTTCTCCTGTTCAGACATGGTTTGATCTGCAAAACAAAACAAAGAAACATGTTAAAAATCGACAAAAAAATACAAACTTTGAAAATTTGGTAATTAATCTTCTCATTCGCCCAAACGGGGGTGCGAATGAGAAAAACATGGTGCGAATGAGAAATTTTAAAGGTACGAATGTAAAAGTTTTTGATAAAAGTTTCATTCGCCCAATTTTTGTTCATTCGACCAGTTAAACATCTCCTTCGCCCATTCGAAAGGTGCAAAGGTATCTGTTCATAATTTTAAATTTTCAATTCTGAATTATATTGTTTCCAATCATGTTATTTTGATTTGTTTGACAAGTAAAAGTACCGATTAATGTTTCCAAATCAACAGTTTTATCAATTTCACATTATATCTGTGTTTTCTTATTAAACCTAGGGTTCAAACTAAAATGATGATCAATTGATCAATCTGCTGTTTTTGAATCCTTGGTTTATGGATTTTTCCCCCTAAAACACAGAGATAATGAATCCCCAACATCAATTAAAGCAATTAACATGGTTTAATCAATGTTTCAAAAATTAGGGCTCAAAACTGAATAACAACAATCAATCCTTGAATACTTGATATTAACCTGTAAAAAGTAGTGGAAATTGATCAGTAAGACTAGACGATCACAATGGTATGGTGCAAAAGATCAGGGCAACAAGGTGAGTTCAGAGAAGAAATTTTGAAAATTTTTTGTAATGGGTCGAATGAGTCTGAAAGGGTATTTATAAGCAAGCTCCTTCGACCGTTCTTACTGGTCGAATGAGACAAAAAGGGTTCGAATGAAACAGATGTTCAAGAACACTCTCATTCGCCCGTTTTAAACATACGAAGGAGCATTAAAAATCCCATGTTCGACCAAACGAATGGGCGAACGAGAACTGGGATTTTTTTTTTTTTTTGATAAATTTTTCAAATCTCAAAAACGAGTCCCGTTCCAATTATTTTTCAACTTTTAAGCATCCAACATTCATATTTTCACATTTAAAAGATTACAAAGCTCAAATGGGTCATCAAGGTTTAGAAAATCGACATCAACCACCATCAGCTATCAAAAAGAAGATGAAAATGTAAAATCTTTTTGGATTTTCTAAAGTTTATGCTAAAACACACCTAAAATTTTTTTGAGTTTTGTAATTTTTGACGAGAAAATTAAAATGCAGAAATGTAAATGAAAAACAGTAAATGTTTTTGTGAATTCCTGTAAAGGGATCATATCAGTTATTGAGAAATCTGATCACACCGTTGATCTTTTGAATTATTATCATTAAAGACAATGTGTGATCTGGCAACTGCTGATATTGTGATCCACATAAACTCACATGCAGACTTTTGTGCAGTGCTTTAAACTGATACTGTTATTTATAGTATAAACATAATTGTCTGTGGTTCCCACGCACACGACATACTCCCGTATCAAGAAGTAATGCACAAAGACTCATTGTAAAGCGTGATTATGCTTTCGTCGTCAGTAATTTACAAGGTATAATGCACAGAGGTATACAGGTCAGCAAATTAATGCAGCAAAGTAACATGTGCACTTAACCAGGTTGAGGACTGATATTAATCATGATTTGCATCAGTGATTAATACGATGTGATAGATAATCTTTGATCATCAATAAAACATGGAAAGTTCCTCAATTCGGTAACTTTAGGATTTGGCATAAAGCTCTTTTATAAAGACACCCTGTCTGATCTAGGTCCGTAATGACTTACAGCAGAAGATCAGAGAGGCTATCCCCAGACAACTAATAACATAACGACCCTAAACCTCCGAGTTTTGTACAAATACCCTATCAAACGAAATTACGGTACTAAGACCATATGCCAATGAGGAGTTCATCCACACAACAATTCGTTTGATATGTATGTATCAGACACGCAGTAATAGGTCTACGAAGCCTATCAGCACATCGCACAGACTCAGACACACACCCTATATAGCAGTACATTACTTAGAATGTGTCATATCCCCACTGATGTACTATCATTTCCCCTTTTACTCCAGGAAATCATTTTTGATTTTCTGATTTTTATAAATTTTTGAATTTACTGTTCCCAAGGATAAGCTGGAGCATTTCAAATATGTGACTGCCCAGATATCGTTTGTTCACAGAAATCTGACGGCATTAATCTAAGGGAAGAAAATTTTCTAATTTTTATGGATTTTGAAAATTTTCAATGTTTTTGGATTTTCGAAATTTTTCTGAAAAGCAGTAAAAAATTAAACTAAAAAGTGATAGACTGAGGTGGTGATCAGTCTTGTTTTTCTTTAATACCATTAGCTTTTAAAAGATAATCAAATCTGGATTTGTCAAAAGCTTTGGTAAAAAGATCTGCGCGTTGGTAATCAGTGTGGATTTTGACCATATCGATCAACTCTTTAGCATAACAATCACGGATAAAATGATATTTAATCCGGATATGTTTAGCCTTTGAGTGATTTACTAAGTCTTTTGTTAATGCGATTGCGGCTTCATTATCACAGTAAATAGGGGTTTTAAGAAATTGCAAACCGTAATCCACCATCTGTTGTTGGATCCAAAGAACCTGTGAGCAGCAGCTCGATGCTGAAACGTATTCTGCTTCACATGTGGATAGTGCAACTGCGGTCTGTTTCTTGCATTGCCAGGTCACGAGCCTGCTCCCCATAAACTGACATCCAGCCGTTGTGGATTTGCTGTCTTTGTCACAGCCGCCCCAATCTGCATCACTAAAAGCGATTAGGTCAAAATTATCATCATGAGGGTACCAAAGTCCTTTCGATGGACAACCCTTCAGATATCTAAGGATACGCTTGACAGCTGCAAGATGACTTTGTTTCGGCTTCGACTGATATCATGCACAAAGACATGTTGCAAACATTATATCCGGTCTAGACGCGGTGAGATACATCAGAGATCCGACGATTGCTCTGTATGTAAATGGATCAGTCAGCTCCCCGTGATTAGGTTGTATCGGGATATCCATCGGCTTCGAATCATCCATCTGGAATCGGCTCAAGACTTCAAAAACGTATTTGGTTTGGTGAATAAAGATCCCCGTTGGTCTTTGCTCCACCTGCAAGCCTAGGAAAAACTGCATTTCTCCCATTGCGCTCATTTCGAACTTTTCCTGCATAACCTTTTCAAATTCCCTGCACAGAAGTTCGTTAGTAGACCCGAAAATAATATCATCAACATAAATTTGCACAAGAAGCAAGTCATCTCCTGCTCGTTTCGTGAACAGTGTGCAGTCTACCAATCCGCGTTTGAATCCTTTCGAGAGAAGATACGTGCTCAGCTCCTCATACCATTGTCTCGGAGCTTGATGCAACCCGTAGAGAGCTTTGTTTAAGACATAAACCTTATCCCGGTGAATAGGGTCCTCAAAGCCTGGTGGTTGACCTACGTAAACTTCCTCTTTGACCACACCGTAAAGAAATGCGCTCTTTACATCCATCTGATACACCTTGAATTTCTTCCAGGATGCAAACGCCAGAAACATTCGTATAGCTTCCAAGCGTGCAACAGGTGCATAGATTTCATTGTAGTCGATTCCCTCAACTTGATGAAAACCTTGAACAACCAAACGAGCTTTGTTTCTCACTATAACTCCTCTATCATCCTTTTTACACTTAAAAACCCATTTGGTTCCGATCTTCTTTCTTCCCGGGGGCAAATCTGTCAGCGTCCATACTCCAAGTTTCTGAAATTGTAACAACTCTTCTTGCATTGCTTCCACCCAAGCATCATCCAAAAGAGCTTCCTTGTACGTCCGCGGCTCGACCTGCGAAACATAACAAGCGAAAGACCAGTCATTTTGAAAACCAGATTTTTGTATTTTGGCATATAAAGCAAGATTGCCAATATTCTCTAGTGCTTGAGCATTTCTCAATTGCCCTCTTGTCATAACGCTGCTACCAGGATCACCAATAACCTGTTCAAGCGGGTGTATCCGATGTATCCGAGATTCCGGATAATCAGGTACTTGCACTCTCGTTTGAGTCTTCAAATTCTCTGTAGAAACCAGATCATTACCCGCATTCGATGTTGAAGCATCAGTTGTAGTTGGGTTCACTGGTGGTGTCACTGTAGCATTGTCCAGAATAGCTTCACTTGTAGCATCATCGTCTTCATCTTCTGAATCGATGAATTAAGCGTTGTTGAAGCTTCTTGGAACACTTCTTCTTCCATTACAGGAGCAGTGGTATCATTAGAAGCTGCTTGAGGATTTACAGTGATCGGACGCACTAATGGTGAAGTCATTGCGTTTTCGACCTCGTAATATAAACGGAGTACAACTTCTTCAACCATGCTATCTAGATTGAATGATTCAAAGAAGTCTTTGTAATCAAACATCCAATCTGGACCGCCTCCTTGTACATATTGAGTGTATCTTTGTACTTCGACGTTAGCCCACTCCTCGACTTTTCTAGTTCTTTTGTTGAATACCCTTTTTAGTGGGGTTGCATATCCAACAAAATAGCCTTCTTCAGCCTTTGGTGCGAACTTCTCCGAAGGATTAAGCATTGTACACGGGGCTCCAAATGGTTCTAGATACTCTAGATTCGGCTTTCGTCGGTTCAACAGCTCATAAGAAGTTTTGCCAAACTTCTTCACTGTTAAAACACGATTTAGAGTGTAACATGATGCGTAAATTGCTTCATTCCAAACATGACTGGAAGATTTGAGTCCGCAAGCATTGTTCTCGCCGTTTCGATTAGAGTCCTGTTCTTTCGTTCTGCGACACCGTTCTGCTGGGGTGTATACGGAGCACTGTATTCGTGATGAATTCCCTTGTTTTCACAATGATCATCCATCTGAGCGTTTTTGAACTCCGTCCCATTATCACTCCGGATTCGTTTGATCTTTAGACCATAGATATTCTCCAGACGTGTAAACAGAACTTTCAAGTTGTCAAACGTGTCACTTTTCTGATGTAAGCACATAACCCATGAGAATCTTGAATAATCGTCAGTCACCACAAGACAGTACAATTCCCCGGCATGACTTTTACGCTTGACTGGACCAAATAAATCCATGTGCAAACGCTCAAGCGGTAGTTCAACGGAATTGACTTTCTTTGGTCTATGGGTCTATTTGTGCTGCTTTCCCTTTTTACAACTAATACACTTGTCATTCAAATGGAAATGTTTTACATTAACTCCCGTGACAAGTTCATTCTTGACCAACTGGTTCATCTTTCTCAAATGAATGTGTCCCATTCTCCTATGCCACATGATAGATTCTTTTTCTGTAGCCTTATAGAGGAAACACGTGACTTGGCCATGGGTGGTCATAGCTTTGGACTTATCGAGAATATACAAGTTGTTTACTCTCGGTGCCTTTAGCATCACCCACTCTTTTGGAAGTTCAAAACCCGGTTTCAGGATGTAGCAAGATTTGTCGTCAAAATAAACAGAGAATTGCTTATCACGGATTTGGCTAACACTGAGCAGATTGTAATCTATTTGTTTCACATACGATATCCGCTCAAATGTCACTACCCCATTGCTAACACTACCCTCCATCGTAATGTAGCCTCCTTTATTTCCTGCAAACGCTACGTAACCTCCATTTATATTCTTGATATCAAAGAGTAGCGAGAGATCCCCTGTCATGTGGCCAGAAGCTCCACTGTCAACAATCCATAGGCTGCTAACAGGGCCAGCTGGAGCTCCCTGCACATATCAATTAAAGCAATTAGATCTTTCGGGGGACCCAAGCCTGTTTGGTCATGGGTCTTTGAACTGGTTGTTTCAAAGATTCATTAGATTCACAAACATCTTGGGTTATTTCAACCCCTTTCTTCTCACACTCAACTTTCTTTTTCTCAGATTTCACATTCTGTGAAGTTGAAGCACCCTCAGACTCCTTTGATGACCAAGACTGTTCAGACCTTTTCAAGATCCGGATCTGAGATTTTGAGGTCTCAGCCGGTTTCTTTACTTCATCTTTGAATGCAACCTTCTTGGTTACCTTCTCTGATTTAATAGAGGCAGGTCCAACTGCTGGTTTTACATTAGGTTTAGTAGAAACCTTTTTGTTTTCAGCAGTTGTGTTCATCAATGGTTTCTTCAATGGTTTTTCAGTGGCTATCCGGTTGCGTTTGTCATAAGTCATTGGACGATTTTCCCATTTGTTGTAAAAATTGTTTTGGTTATAATAAGATGCTGGTTAGGGAAAAACCGTCTTTGTGGATAACTGTAATTGTCAACCGGATAATCATGTCTTTGCTTCATCTCCACCTCATGTCTCTTGTGTCGTACATACGGGCAGGTGGCAAGTAAATGTCCCCTTTCCCCGCACTTAAAACACGTACGGTATTCTTCATAGTTCTCCTTGATGTGCGACTTGGAAAAACTTGCAATGGGATATTGATCAACCATGCACTGTTTTCTCAAACTCTCAGGAGCTGGGTCCTTTGAGTAAGTCGGCTCAATGAAACTATTTAACTTGTCTACAGGCTTAACGAATTGTGTGAAATTGACCTTTGCGTCTTTAGAATTATCCGAATAAATTTTCTCTAAAATGTCTGGAGGAATATCATTGGTTCGTTCATGTTTTGGGAACAAAATTTTACTTTCCTGCCAGATCTTTTCAATTTTGGAATAGTTCACAAATTGAATCGGATATTCATCATCAGACATAACCTTATCGGAGCCTTGCATCCGATAGAAAACTTTTACAGGTTTGTCACATGATTCGTTGCTCATTTCATTTGGTTTCTCAGTTTTAGTTTCAGTTTTCTTTTCAACAGATTTAATCACATTTTTCTCAACTTTCTTTACCACTTTCTTTTTAACATTTTTACTAGCAGACTGCTCAACTTTCTTAACAACATTCTTTCTGTGAGCATTAGCCATGGGATGGACAATCTGAGATGGTGAGACTGGTTCAGTAGTGATTATATGATTTTAATCAGGGATATCATTTTCATTCTCAACAACCGTCTCAGACTGTTCATCTTCTTCATCAGAATCGTCTGCAGCTACCACACCCTCATTGTTTCCCAATACAGGTCTCACATCAGAATACGGGTCTCCGACACTGGATGTGTTGGACTCGTTATCTGATGAGGAGTCAGATTTGACTAGACTCTCCGGTGCTATCGCATGTAAATTATGATTTTCGAACAACACCGGAGATGGGACAGCTTTGTAGTTTGCACTACTTGACTGTGAAGGTTCTTCGATGATGTGGTCAACTACATAAGCAATGTGCTTATAGCTCTCTAACTTTTTATTCACTTTTTCAGCGAAGCACTTGATGGTTGCCATTTCTAACTTTGTGTTTTCCATTTCATTTATATAGTTGTTAATGGCAAGTTGTTTTATAGACAAAGTCTTTTTCAGTTCAGAAACATCCTTTTTGTAATAATCAAGTACTTTGTTGAAAGCTTTTGATTCTTTTTGATAATTTTGACAGTTTATTTTAGCACTCTCAAGTTGTACCTTCAGTTGCTTATTTTCTTCTGTCAATCTATCAAAATCAGAACATTTAACACAAACTTTAGATTGAGATTTAGTACTTACCGGTTTAGGTGGTTCTGTCATTGCCATCAGCGCGAAATGAGCTTCCTTCCCTGCGAAGAATTTTGAGTAGCCAATCTTTGTGCAGGCATCATCCACCATGCACGACTTGCGGGTCATAAGGAAATCTGCTTCAGCTAGCAACTGATCAATGTCATCGTCTAGTGAGTTCACACTAGCTTCTGAGTCAAAATCACTTTCCATGTCCGAGTAAGCTGAATTTATATTGCTCTCCTACATCTGTGACAGAATCAAGAATCATTCCAAACTTCTTGTCTTCACACTCAACATTCACATCCTCATTTAACTCTTCTATTTTCAACTCCGTCACTTTTTCTATCACAACATCCTCTTCAATCTCCACATGTTCATCCAAACTCATCTTTTGTGCCACACAAGCCACATTTCCAGCAGTAATCTCTTCAACTCCTAATTGCATACCCGTCCAATCAAAACCTTCATCTTTTTGAATCACAAGTGCTTGGTTTTGATTTTTCAGTTTGGGTTTGGGTTTGAGGGTTAGGTGTAGAGATGGGAACAATGGTTCGGTTTGGATTCTGTTGTGGTTAGTTTTGAGATGTGGATTGTCTAGTATTGGTATTTTGTTGTGTGTTTTGACGGTTCTGGTAGTTGGTTTGAGGTTGAAAGCTAGAGATGTTGGGACTGTTGTATGATACCTGATTCTGGTTTTGGTTTTGTCTGTTTTGGTAGCTTGAGTTGAACGGGTTTCGATTACCTTGCTGAGCCGGCTGTGTACACTCTCTCTTGAAATGACCCTTCTCACCACAGTTAAAGCATGTAACCTTGGCTTTGTTGAAGCTGTAAGTGATGTTTGGAGAATTCGAAAGGTCAGTTCTCCCTGTTTTCTGGATAAAATCAGTGGCTCTTCTCATGATGCTACCAAATGCCCACTGTATATCCATAAGCTCCATTTCCTCTTTATCGATTTGTGCATAGTCCTCATTGGTTAGATTGTTGTTTCCAATCTGACTAGCAACTAAACCGTTGTATGATGCAACCATAGAAGATACTAATGCTACATGCTGTTGAGCAATCTCAACAGTAACATTATTAATATTAGAAGTCTCTAACACAATCGGACTTTGATTTGATTGTGTTTGAGTGATCTGCATTTGGCTCATGTGAGGATTATATGGTTATTGTTGAGGTTGACTTGCTGTGTAACAGGCAGCTTGTTGTAAAGGTGAAAAAGGTGGAATGAAATTTGGTGTTTGATAAGATTGTGGTGTGTATGATGAAGTTTGGGCAAGGTAGTTGATTGGTGCTTTAGTGGGTTCAACAACATTAGATACGCAAGCAATATGAGGTGCAACACTTGAAGTAGAGCTAGAAGTAGAAAGAGAAGTAGATGTACCACTCACATACAAATCTGGGTTCTGTGGAATCTGTGCTCTCTTTGCTTTCCTCTTCTCCTCCATTTCTTTGTTCTCTAGTTTTTGTATGAACTCATTGATAGTCCAATACTGATATGCATCTTTTTCTTTTAACACTTCAATGTGTTGGTTCCAATATGGTGGTAAAGCATCAGCAAATTTATCCACCAGTTCTAACATCGGTATGCTAATCTCGTAGCTCGAAAGCTCTGTGAGCAAGTGGCAATACCTTGGAACCAATTCTTTTAGAGTCTCATTTCCCATGTAACTAAAGTTTTCGAACTCTTTTCGAAGCTCTTCCATCCTCAGCTTCCTAGTCTTCTCATTACCATCATGTCTATTTCTCAGCATATCCCACAACTGTTTTGAAGTAGTACACGATCCAAACTGATGCAGCAAGTCAGTGTTGATCGCCTGAGATAATTGAGAAAACGCCTTTTTCTCGATCGCGAACTTCTTCTTCTCATCATCAGCCAAATTCTCCAACGGTATAGGTTCTCCAGTGTTCTCCAGAATAGGAGCAACATAACCTTTCACTATCATCTACCATGCCTCAGCACCCTCTAATCCTTGTCCCTCCACATGTATCTTGAACTTTGTCTTCCATGTGTTGTAATCCATCATATCCATGAGCTTTGGTGGACGATTGCCACTGCCTGATGATAGATCATGAATGAGTTTGGATATGGCATTGGTCGTCTGTGAGTGAACGGCAGCTGCTGCTACTCCCCAATAATTGTCAATTGGTTGCTGTAACAGTTGCACAACTTGCTGTGGAGCAGAACTAGTCATAGCCATGTAATTGATTGGCTGGGATGGTGGACTAGTCTTCTGAGTTGCAACTGACCATGGATCTCTAGTTGTCTGCTGCTGTGGTGCTTGATTAGGTCTTGGCGTAGTTGGAAAGTTCCACATCTTAACCTGTAAATGTTCAAACACGAAAAGATTAGAAAAATTTTAAAACAGGTTTCTCTTTCGCACTTACGGATGGTCGAATGAGAAAAATCCTTCTCCTTCGACCGTTTTGAAGGGTACGAATGTGGACTGTGATAACACACAAACTCTTTCGACCGTTTGTTCTCTCTTTCGACCGTTCTATCTCTCCTTCGACCGTTCGATCAGTCGAATGTAACTCAGACGGGCGAATGTAAACAGATAAGCTATGAAAGTCTACGTTCGACCACAAAATCAACACCTTCGACCACAAATTCACTCGTTCGACCAAATTAATTCACACCTTCGACCGTCTCTCTAGGTTTGACCCCTGGTATTTCAAAAACGGTTATTCTTTGAAAATCTGTTAATTTTGATCATGTTTATCAAATGTTGAAAGATTTTGATGATTTTAATCAGGTTTTGAATCGGAATTGATTTGGAACAAGTTTATCAAAGAGAATTATCCATTTTAACCATGAAAACAAGTTGTAATCAATCAAAAACTCATCAAATCAGTTTGTTCTATGAAAACAAAAACTTTTTGACCAAAATTGGGTCCAAATCAACTGAGAAACTATCAATTTGTGGATGTTTGATCCAGAATGGCTCTGATACCACTTTGTATGTGCTATAAGGATCGACAAATCAACAAAGAATGATCAAACAAGTTTGTGTTAGGTGCGGAAACCCTAAAACAATCACAAAATGATAATCAAACAGATCAAAACAAGTAAATCATCATTTCAAAGCTTTTTATTAATTACGAACTCAATTACACGTTGACAAATTGAAAATAACAAGGTATGAACGTGAATTAAGCTAACTAATATCCTAGAGAGAGAATCAGAAAGTGGAGGGAACAAAATGACTCAAAGTTACATTCAAAAAATCAGCTTGACTATATATAGACTGCACATTCGCCCACTTTGTTCGTGCGAATGTGTAGGTTCGACCACTTCAACCGGTCGAACCAAGCCATACATAAAAAGTCTATTCTACCTTCGTCCAAAACCACTCCTTCGCACCTTCTGAGTCTCCTTCGCACCTTCTAAATCTCCTTCGCACCTATCAAAAACCTCCTTCGACCAAACGACAATCAGCAAAAACAAGTTTATTGAACAATCCGAAGCACTAGTCGCATAAATGCATCTACACCAGTCAGTGAGTAGAAACCTCTACCGATTGTTGAGCAGGTGCGATAGCCTCTACCAGTCGTTGAGCAGGTTATTAGAACCTCTACCGACTGTTGAGCAGGCATGATGACCTCTACCAATCGTTGAATAGGTTATTGGGTACTCTACTAATTGTTGAGCAAGTACTTCATCCTCTGCCAGTTGTTTGATTAAGTGTAACAATTGTTTTTGGTTTAACACATAAGTTGCAAATTGATAATACATACATGTAAGCAAGTTTCTAAATGCATCAAGTATCAAGTATAGCATGCGAGTTGTAATAGAGTTGCCTTAGACAAGGTTAATGACTCTAGGGGTGTTTATAGCAAACAGTTTATATTACATGCTTTCAAGTATCATGAATAATCAAATGTTCAGGTAGATAATCAAATCCTCATGTATAACTAAGAATCAAGTTTGTTGCAATGAACAATCAAGTTTTGAATAGTTTGTTTATCATAGGGATCATGTTCATGTTCAAGAAAGTAAAGAATTTGAATTTAGTTCTTGAGAGGATGATGAAGATCTCAAAGTTCATCAAGGTTAAAAAGATAGTGCACGTAAAATAGTTAGTAAAGGGTTTGTTTATAGGTTTTCAAAGAGGCGCAAATAGTAAGGAGATTATTTAGCAGCATGAATCGTGGGATTTGAATCAAATACTAAAATCAAGGGTATGAGGAAACATGATTGCGAAAAGTACCCAAAAGTTCAAACAAGTTTAAAATAAGTGGGTGTCAATGGAAAAATTGTAAAGTAACTTTTGTTCTTGTGGATGGAAAAATTTTATTTTCAAAATTGGTTTTGTACATAAAGCAAAAGTCATTAAATAGTACAAACTAAATGGATCTAGATCAAAATATTTCAATGAGTCGGAGGTTTTAAACTAGATGTCGGGTTTCAAGAAATATCAAGTATTTTTTTTGAGGTGTTTTGTATAAATGACTTTGATTATTCCATAAAAAGAAGTGATTCCTAATATATTTAAAACATTTTTTTTTGAGATCATTTGTTACGCCAGTAAATTGTTACACAAACATTTGATATTTAGGAAATAAGTTTGTGGAATAAAAGGCTTTTTGACAAAAATATTTATTTGCTATAGTTTGTGAAATTCCCAGGTGATGAATTTTTGATAAAATTTAGTACTCTTCAGTGTTGGTGTTAGAATATCTCCTATAAACAGGTAATGAGATTATAGTTTGAACAAATGAGTGCATTAGTGTCGGTTATAGTTTTAAAATACGAAATTTATGTTAAGCAAGGAATCAAGGATTAAATGGAAATTTTAATTCATTTGATTTCAAATTAAAACTTATTTCCGGATTCACCGGTGTGTTGACCGGGTTTGTCGCCAGGAAGGAAAAGAAAAACGTGGAAGACAAGTTCAAAAGTTTAGGTTTTTGGCGTATTTGGTCCCTGGACTTCATAACTCTAACAAAAACTATTTAAAGCTCTTGTTACGAAATTATTTTTTTACATCACTATAATTAAACTTGAAGCTATTAACCTGTATATAATAAGACAAACTAAATCATTGATTATTAGTGGATTAAGAACATATATGCATTTACTATATTATTATATATATTCATATTATGATTATAGAAGCTCAAAAACGTTACGAAATATTTTTAAATCACTCACAACGTCGGGAATCCAACGATTTTATTAAATAATTATTAGTTTAAGATGTTTAAAACATATATTGTTTAAAACAAACACGTTCTTTTTTATTAATAAAAAAATTGGGGAAAATATGCGATGTTACACCCTGCGTCTTGTACTTCTTGCAAATCTTCATAAGGATTTTCAATGTTTTCATAGCTCCCGCTAACTTTGTAATCCTTGAGGAACGCGACACACTTGCTTTCTACAATTTGACTGACATGGGAAGGACAAAAGAAGCGATAAACCTTTGAATGTTCGGGATATCCGATAAAGAAACAGCTAACTGTTTTAGGGTCAAGTTTCCTTAGGAAGGGATTATAGAGTTTAGCTTCGGCAATACAGCCCCATATTTTCATATATCTTAGACTCGGTTTCCTTCCTACAAAGTTCATAAGGAGTTTTAGGGACAGATTTGGAAGGAACTCTATTGAGTATATGAACGGCTGCTTTTAAGGCCTCAGTCCAGAGGAATAGAGGTAATCCTGAATTGGCTAACATACTGCGTACTAAGTCAATTAGGGTTCTATTTCTTCTCTCAGCAACGCCGTTCTGCTGAGGAGTACCAGGCATGGTGTATTGGTTCACAGTCCCTGGACCTTACAAAACTCATAAAAGGGACCAGGAGTGTAACACCCCAACCGATGGCGAAAACATCGAGGTGCCACGTAATGATGATTGTTCAATAGCTTATGGTACAAATGAAAGATGAATAATATTAAACGATTTACAATTTTTCTTACAAGTAATGATTACAAAAGTTGATTAATATAAACTAGGTCCAAAGCTCCTATGTGTTCCAAGACTTGTACAACTTCCAATAGCAAATAAAACCTGAAGCATGTTAAGTTGGAAAGATGGGGGGGGGGGGGGGTCAACTATAAATAGTTGGTGAGGATACATAGGTTTTACATGTAGCTAAAAATAGTGTTATGTATAGGAATCACAGTTGAAATATAACAATGAATAATGTAAGAGTATGAGTCTGACATGTAACAATGCGTCTTTTGTGCAATCAAACCTTGTGTCGGCTGAGACATAACTCGCAAGTTAGTAAAAGTGTAACTGTTTTAGATCATCCCTGAATTTATGCGGGGGGTATGGGTTTGTCAGACCTATAGCGCTATAATCTAAACAGGTAGCTTGATCAATGTTAATGATTGCACTTTGTCTTTTTGTTACATTCAAATGAATCCACAAGTTTTAAAATAATGAGAATGAGTAATTGCTATTGTATCAAAAATATTTCAACATGTTTCACCCTAAAAAAATGTAAAACTGTAAAAAGGGGCTACGTAAACTCACCTTAGCACAAGTGTTGAATCCTTTGAAATAGTCTAAATGTGGCACAAACGATTCCAAGTATTACCCTAAGTTCAAGGCAATAAAATAAGTGTTGGGAAAGTCTAAGTTTTCTAGTCTAGAGGTATTCTAGGCTTCCTAATTAGGGGATTGACGATCGTTTATTAATTAATTTAAAATTTATTATTAGGTAAATAATAAGTAAAGAATTTAAGAAAATAAATAAAATAAATAAATAAATAGAATTTTTGTAAGATCTTGATCAAGGGTGGTTGTACTAAAATATTATAGTATGAAAATAATTTTTATAAAATAATTTTCTTAATTAAAGTGTATATATATAATATAACTTATTAATCAAATCATGTTAAAAATATTCAAAAATATTAAATTTCATAAATTTTAGGTTATAAAATTATATTACAGATATAGATTAATAAAAATAATTTATGTGAAATTTTGGTGCAAAAATAATGAAATATGAATTTATTATGAATTAAAAGAGAATAAATTGATTAAAAACAATTAATAAATCTTTTTCTGAAAATAAAATTTAGATTTATAAATTTTATTAGTTTATAAGTCTAAAATAATTTTTGTAGAATTTTTATAAATCGTTTAGTGTTATTTCTAGAATTATTTATTTATTTATAAATAAACTTGTAATATTTAATATATATTAAATAAAAGAATTTTCTGAAAAATAAAAATTATAAAATAAATTTTATTGGTTATATATCATAAAATAAATTTTATAGAATTTATAAATCAACTTTGATATTTTAAAATCATTTTAAAAGATAATAACAAAAGATACAAAAGAAAAAGGGTTTAAAAAAAAGGTTTGGGGTTTGTGGGAATCGAACCCGGCCTCTAGCCGGTTCAATGTCTTAGATCACAAGCCTAGACCAACTGGTCTAGACCCTGAGAACGAAAACATTTGGATTCGATTATATGTATAAGTTGTTTGGGTTAGTTCATAATTATTAGAAATAAAAATAAGTGTGTATGCCTCGAACTCCAGTCCACAGCCACCCCAAACATTTAGCACAAGATTCCCAACCATCTGATCTACAGATCAGTTGGTTGTTTTATTTGACACAGAAACCCTTATATATAATAACAGTGTGATATCATCTTCCCCAAATTATAAACTCTAGACTAAACTCGATTCAAATAATCACAAATATGATCACGATTGCCCGAATGATGTTAGGGCTTTTGTTCCAATTTCTAAAATGTCCCTGAAACATAGAAAAAAACAAGGCTTACAAGTTTTAATCGATTGTGAATTGATGGTGGTGGTGTCGACGGCTCCAAGAGAAAAAAAAATACTTCAATTCGTTGACATGAAATGATATGGAATAATGAATTAGGTACAGAGAAGGCCGAAAATGGGGTCTAGGTTGGAATGCTCAAGCCGATTAATCTTATGATTGAGATTTAAATGATTTTGAATAGCGGTCAGACGAACGCGTTTTGACTTTTAAAATTGGAAACGAAATGATAGTAAGATGAGCGTGATTCAAGCACAGACCTGGTCGACTTTACTTGATTTGGTTTTGGAAATGGTTAATTGCATTAATATCCCGTAATTGAGGCTTGATTGATTGATATTTGGTCGAATGTTTGACTTATTCGAACATTGGTCAGACACATGTTGTGGGTAACATTGTTTAGGTTGTTGGGTGTTGCTCTTATTGAAAAGTTTTGTCTATATTATAATGTCCCATTTATATAATAAGGTTTATAAACTTTATACATTTTCAAATCCATTAATGTTTATATGATTTTTTTCAAATAATAATAATAATAATAAAATGTTTTCATCTAATAGGAATTGTATAATTTCTAATATGTTTAAAACTTATATACTTATGAGAGTATTTTGGAAATGAAAACAATGAACACACGTAATATTGTACATAATGAATAAGAGTGGAACACAAATAAAAAAATGGATAACATGAACATATACAAGATTTTTTTTTTTTAGAAAAAAAATTTGGGGAAAACACATAATGTTATAGTCTCCCCTAATTTTAGGAACTTTGTCCCGAAGTTTATTTTAAATATACATTTATGTTGGGTGGAGGGTAGTTGGATGATGGTTAGGTTGATCATGATTTGGTTTAAAGCATGGCAAGAGTTGTTGTTGACAGGACAAACTGTTTCGGATGTGATATTGGATATGTATGAGTTCTGAGGGTTGGATTATGTTGGTCTGAAATAAGTTGGAGAATTAAGAGTCTACTAAAACACAAATCCTAAGTTTCAGGAATGCGTAAGGGAATGCATGAGATTATTGACTATGGAAAGACTAAATGAACTACCAAATAACTAGGTTTGATACTGGTCTGACTCCCAGTTTCACTTTTGACGTATCATTAGTGCTTATATATAGGGTGTACCGCAGCTAACCCACCACACCTCTGATACTTAAAAAAACGTACGGGGTATCTACCAAATCCTTAATAGAATTTCACACCACCTTAACGTACCTGTAAATTCATGATTACGTTCCGGACCATGATCACCAATTTACCTTACATTAGGGTTTTGTGTCCTTCTATGACTTTAAACTAAACACATATGTATAATAATGCATAACCACCTTGCGATTGTATCTTTGCATCAATGAGTCTAATGAAGCTTTGTATCAAATTGCATGTTCAATGAATCCAAAAATGAGTCCAACTGTTGAGCAGGCAAGAAGACCTCTGCCAGTCAGTGAGTAGGAACCTCTACCGATTGTTGAGCAGGTACAACGGCCTCTACCAGTTGTTGAGCAGGTTATTAAAACCTCTACCGACTGTTGAGCAGGCATGATGACCTCTACCAATCGCTGAGTAGGTTATTAAGCACTCTACCTGTTGGATCAGTTAGCTCATTAACAGTTGTTTTCTTATGAACACTTATGTGTTTGCAAGTTAATCAAAGCAGTTTGCACAGCGGAATAACTTGTAGAGTTTCACTTTCAACAGGAGTTATTACTCCCCTTGGATGTAATAAACTAAAGACAGTAAATGAGAATCTAAGCAATTGAATGTATATGAAAATAAATATGCAAAGAGATTCTCAGATTATGAAATGGTATTTCAAGTAAAACCTTTGAAGGATTTCAGTTTCAATTAAAATCGATCTCTAAAATAGTGGGATTAACCCATCTATTTATAGAGGAACAGATACATGAACCTTGTTACAAAAGCAAGACTGCAACAGGCTGTAGTCTTGGAACTTGAACAAAAAGATAAAGTAATGTTATAATACTAAACTATTGAAACATAAGGGCGGTGGAAAGATTTTGTTACAACTGCTGATGAGTGACAAACTACTGATGAGTAGTTTGTCTTCAGTAGTTCTTCAGTTGACTTGTCTGGTTTGACTTCAGAACTTCTGATCTTTATTCTTCAGTACTTGTTTAATCCTTCTTCAGCAGTTTTATCTTCTTTCTTCAGTATTTCATGCTTAGCATATTTTGGCAGAAATAGGAATTATGTCACACCCTCAAATTTCCACATGCGGGGTTTTACCGCGAGGCGCGTGACACACCAGGATCCAAGTCAACGGTCACAATAAACGACATCTATATGATAAGAAATAACGTAAACTACCATTGCGTTTCGAAACCGTTCTAACACAGCGGAAGCAAAATGTATTATTACAACTTAAAATAAAACTCAAAGTCTGAAATGTTTAACAAAACATGCATATGATCCCTAGACGCCGTGAGACTCCGTGCGCCTATACTCAATGCTGCTACCTTAGCGACCTGAGAAAACATGCCAAAAAGACGTCAACATATAATGCTGGTGAGTTCACAGGTTTTAAATTCGTAAACGTTTTCATGTGTAAAGCGATTCCTCATAAAGTGCCAAGTGTGCAAAAGTTCCAAGTAAATAACAAACGTTCCCTTACTACTACGACTGTGTTGCTAAAACCATTACCGACAAACGTTGCTCGAGTTGCTGCCCATGTGCCAAGTGTCAAGTATCAAGTAGAGACAATATGCACCTGCCCGGCTCCCAGCCGTCAGGTGGGGTTCGTCACACCCGATAGATCTATCCACATTTACCCCGTTGTGCCCCGCACATTCATGGTTTCAATAGGGACTTAGGTTTCGTCGTATAGTAAATAAGTGCCAAGCGCCAAGTGCCAATGCCAAGTGTCAATGTTTAAAAGTGTCAAGTGCCAATGTTTAAATATGCCAAACATCAATGTTTAAAAGTGTCTAGTGCCAATGTTAAATATGCCAAGTGCCAAACGTGTCACGTTTCTTAAAAGAGTCACATTCCCAAAAGGCGTCATGTTTCTAAAAGCGTTGCGTTTCAAAAGTGTTGCGTTTCCAAAAGTGGTAAGTTTCATAAGAGTTGCGTTTTCAAATCATAAACGTTGCATTGCTAAAACGTGTGGCATGCTTCTCCCCCGAGAGAAAAGAGTATAAAAGAGGGGCCGTGAAACTCACCTTAGAGTGCGTCTTCCGATAACTAGAATTCCAACACGTGTATGATAATCCCAACTAATGACAACCTATCAATGAGTTTACATAAGTGTGATGACTATTAACCCAAAGGCTAACTAGTCCCCGATTATTCAGATCTTGACTACGTGTGTTAAAAAGTGTGTTTAAACGTTAACCGGACATCCCAGACCGACCCGACATCCCGTTGGTGACCTATTACATCAATCAGTCATGCACATAAGTTTAACACATAAGTTTCAAGCATAAAACACTTAGTTTGCATCAAAAATCTCATTTCTGCATCAGAACGGTCGAACCAGTCAGATTAAATCTCCTTCGCCCGTTTTTAAGTCTCCTTCGCCCGTTCTTGCCACGTTCGACCGTTTTGATGTCTTGAACTACCGTTTTCCACGTTCGCCCAAACGTATTCCAGGTTCGACCCCTGGATTCTCTCCTTCGCCCAATCGATCGGTCGAATGAGTCCAGGTTCGCCCCTGTTGTTCAAATTTTCCTAAAAACGCTTCAAACACATTCGAAACACCTCGAAACATCATCAAACACAGCAGTCAAGTATGTAATACTTATCCCTACAAAACCCCACCGATTTCACACCAAAATCTAGTCGTTTTACAAGTTTTCCCAAAATAGTAAATTATGGAGATGTCACATCATCATGCATGCAATCTTTACCCAATTAGGAAACTTTCTGAAATGAATCAATAATCAACTTAGCACACTCAAATTATTATGAACAAGAACCCCCAATTATATCCTTATCACTATCATCATGAGCAAGCCCTAGATCTAACCCAAAATCCCCAAAATGGACAAAACATCATCAATAATCAATTGTAACCTATCTCAATCATAAAACATCATCAATAACAGTTCTAGATCATTGTTATGACATCTATACATCAATCAATCATCAAACAATACATAACATCACATAAAACACCATTAACACATGTTAATTTGTATGAAAACTCATTGTTTATGAATAGGTTTTGTTTAGAAAGACATTAGGAAGGTTTTTATACATGAAAACATGTTTGTATCAGATCTGGACTCTTGGGGTTTAATAAAAACGAATTGAAATGCTTTAAAAATGATTTAGAATGAAGAACACACCTTAGATCTTTGTGTAGAAGATGTTTGTAGGCTAGATTATAGAAAATAAGGGCAAAAACTCCTTCCCCAATGTTTAAAGTTGCTAGAGAGTGTTTTGAGACGGTTAGGGTTTGTGAAATGGTGAAAAATGACAAAGTGTGGTATTTATACTATGTCCACATTCTCCCCTTTTACTTGGGCGAATGTGCTCTCCTTCGACCCTTTCACAGGGTCGAACGTACCCTGACTTGGTCGAATGAAATTCTTTCAATTCCACATCCCAGGTTCGCCCATTTACAAAGGGTCGAACCAAAACATAATTCCTCCTTCGACCACTCGAAGTGGTCGAACCAGAATCCATGTTTGCCTAGTTTTCCAGTTTGTCGTGTTTAACGCATTTTAACGCACCTTATCATACGAGCATGCAACCTTAGTCTATGTTTAACATATTTGAGCATGGATGATCATCTATACATCATTTAAACACATCTAAGCATATAATCCACCATATGACAATTAGTCTACACATACACTTAATTAGTTTATGTAATTCACCAACAACGGGACTCGTATCGTGTGTGTGTGTGTGTGACTAACCCAATGATCTCCTGAATCATTGAACCCTGGACAATACGGACTGTGTTCCGACTCTACTGACCCCGTCAAGTATGTTTAATAAACGTTTTTTGCTAAGGTAGACTTATGTGTTTATAAAATGTTGACCCAAACATGCCGGGTGTCACAAATTAGGCTAAGGTTAGCAAAAGAGGTTTCTTCAATCCTTTTTGTCCTTACGATCTCCCCCTAGATTGATGAAGACAAAACCTTATCTAATCCTTTATTGTCTTTTCCTACCATCGAGTATCTTCCAGATTTCTCTAAACATGGAAGTCTTGAGTTGGTTCAGTTGTTCATTGGTGAGAGATCCTTGTTCAGGTTCAAGATGTTGAATTGTGAGCAAGTCTTATGTAGATAGCTTTTTCAGTTCTTCCATAGATTTGAAGGCCTTGCTTGAATGATCTCTCCTTGTGACCAATACTGAGTTGGAATCAGTAAATGACCATTTCATTATCAGTACTTTAGATTGGTCAAAGTCTAAAGTATAAGGGACCATGCTGGTTCCCTGGGATGTTCCTGAGTGAGGAATGTTTTCTACTTCAGTGACCATCAGGTGGGATTCTCTTCCTTCTTCTGTTTGCACCACATTAGGTATATCAAAGGTAGGTAAATGATGTTCAGTAATTACCTTAGTGTGCAATTTATCAGTTATTGTCTTCTGTATTTGGTAAGCAAATGTTGAAGGATCCCTGAATTGTGTCAGCATAGGCTTCTCTTCAATCACAAATTCTCCTTGAACTACTGTATTGCCTTCAAGCAATACCATCTTGAAATCAGTATTTGTGGTCTCCTCTTGCTTCTTCTTGGTAGCAGGCTTTGATGTTGATTGTTTAGCACCAGAAGTTCTAACTACTGACGTTGACACTTCAGAAGTTTTTTACTTCTCTGGATTTGCAGCCTTATCAGCCTTGAATCTTTTGTAGGTGTCAAATAATGTGTCTTCTCTCCATTTTGACACTGAGGCTTTTGAACCAAATCCATTGGCTACCAATTCATATATAACTCCAGCTCTCTTTGCCTTTCTATCCTTTTCAGTGGCAATTTTGTCAGCAACAAGTTGAGCTCTTCTTGTAAGCTCATCCATGGAGAGCCCTTTGAGTGAATAAGCCTTGGTTTTGCTGTCTTGATAATGTAAGACATTAGTTGTTGTCTTTTGTCTTCCTCAGCAACTCTTTCAATTGCAGCTTGCTTATTCAACTCTTCTTCATATAATTTGAGTTTGTCATTGTAGCTCAAATCATCCCTTGCTTCTAGGCTGTTCAAGATCTCATTTTCCTTGGGTTTCTTCTGTGCTGCAAGTAAACTCTTCTCTAGTAATTCTTTTGACATTGAGATGGGAGCAGGGTTTAATACAGGCATTTGAGTGGTTGCAGGCATTGGAATAGGAGTTGGAATGTCTTCAGTTGCCATAGAAGGCTCTTCAGTTAGAGTGTTGGAAGTATTAACCACTGAAGGTTTGATAAAAGTATCAACTACTGAAGGATTGTCTTCAGTACTTTCAAAGTCTTCCGAAGTTTCTTCATTGAGGCCTTGTGATGTTTCAGCTTCATCTTCAGTTTCAGGGAGGAGCCTATCTTGATCTTCTAATTGTTTTTGGGCCTGCTCCTCCTCTTGTTGTTGTTGTTGTAGAGCCACTTTTGCCTTTATCCTAGCTTCCAGTGACTCACTTGGTTCCTTAATCTTCTCCCCCTTTTTGGCTTCATCCACTTCTGGAAGCCTAATAGGTAGAGAAGTTCTACCAGATAACTTAGCAAACTATCTTGTGTTGTTGTCAATTTTCTTTGACAGCTCACTGAGTTTGTTGTTGATCACCTCAAATTGATTTTTGGTCTTCAACTCCCAAGTAGTTGTGAAGGATTTGAGGTGATTTGATATGAGGGTGTTCATCATCTGGTATAGGGGACCATCTGGGCCGCATAGGTGGTTCAAGTCTATGCTAGATGACCTAGGAAATTGGGTAGGCATTTTTAGTGTAGGGTGTTTTTGGGTGATCTTCAGAGGTACTGAATATGCCACTTTAGGGGAATCAAGGTTCAAGTGGTCTTTAACCTGATCTTTTGTGACTAGCTCTTTGAGCTTAGAGACATCAGATTCAGGACCCTCACTAGTAGCCGTCAATTCATGTTTTGTGGAGTTTGAATCATCATCCAAATTAATGTAATCATCTGAATCCCTGGTGATATCTTCAATGAGGACATCATCAGTTGTACCATGAGCTGGGCCCAACCCAGTTGTCTCATGAACCTCTGTGTCTTGGTTCTGAGGATTTCCTACCTCAGGCATAAAGCCTTCATCAGTAGTTACCACAAATGAGGTCTTAGCAATGTTACTTCTGTCCTTAGATCCACCACTGGATGGTAAATGAGTAGTAGCAGCCTCAAATGTACCTAAAGTCTCTAAGTTTGGGCTTAGAAACCTTGGTTCATCCTCATCTCTTGAGATAGGGCTAATGACATCCACATCCATGTCTGATGGTATTTCCCCTGTTTGATGTGGTTGTTGGGGAATGACATGTTCATATGAGATTGTCTCTTTTAGCCCAGAGAGAAGTTTAACAATTTCTATTGTTGTGTGAGATGGTTCTGGTTTAGTAGTTTGTGGTAAAGGGTCAGCAGTTTCAAAGGAGGGATCAGTAGTTATAGTCTTTTTTAAATTTCTTCCTTTGAAAAATAATGGTTATGGGTGCTCTTTTGGGGGTTTGAGATGGATGAGACTGAGAGGATGTTTCAGTCACATCTTTGACAAGTACAGATTGCACATCAGCAGTTTCAGGCATCTCAATTTCCTGAACTGCCTTTCTTTTAGGGTTGGTGGGTTTGGGTTTTTGTTTTTTGGTTTTCTTGGCCTTTTTAGGTGAAGGTTTGGAAGATGGTGGTTCCATGGGGACTTGTTGTTCCCCTTGGTCATCTTCTGGCATGGTTGCCGGTTTGTTATGCCTTGAGTATGCTTGTGAGGTTAATGGTTTTAAAACAGTTGTTTTTCCCACAAGCACCTCATCTCCAAGTTCTTTAATTATGCATTGCATTATGAACCTTGGATACAACAAAAACTTCTTTTTAGAATTTTGGTGATGCAACACCAACTCATTAAAGAAAAGTGTTGATGCCCTGAATTTTGTCTCATTCACAATGGAATGAAAAATAGGTTGAAAAGTGGAGGGCATCTGAGCATAAGATCCAGTTTTTGGACTCAGGCACATGATTATGTAATGAAACAAAAGTTTATATTTTGGTTCAAAGAATTTCTTAAAAATTGTTGCATGTGAGATAGTACCTTGGTAACCACACTCTGTCATGGTTAAATGGATTGCAGAGTTAGGAAAATGATCTGGTGCTTCAGCATCATCCAGACCTAGTCTTATTCCCAATGTAGCCGGTGTGATTGCCATTACTTTCCCTTGGATTGTTGATTTTAGGGAAATAATCTGGTTATTCACTGCCACCGTCTCGGCGTTCACCCAAAACTCATTAAGAGTTTCAGTATGAAGTGTAGGATCAATGGTGAAAGCAGTGAAGTATTGAGATTGGACGACTAAATCAATGATTTCGTCGCATTGGGACCAGGCTTCATCTTTCTCAAAATAGCCTCTTTGATTGTGTCCCTGTTTCAGTAGGAGAGCCATGTGGTTTGTATGTGTGTGTGGATCGAACAATGTTTTTGTTTGTTTGCAAGGGAGGGTTTTGAGAGTGTTAATGAGAGATAAGGAGGGAATTTTGCTTTTTGAAAGTATAAGTGATGGAAAAGGTGTTTATAAGAAGTTTATAACCGCCCTAAGTCAAACTTCTGAAGTGGGAAATGTCTGATTTACCCTTATTGACAAAACTGTTGATGAAGAACAATTTTCATCAGTAGTTCCCATTTTCTCTTCAGTAGTTTGTTAACAACTGATGAGAACATTGATAAATACTTTATTCATAACTTCAGAAGTTTATTTTATCAGAAGTTAATCATTTTTTCAGAAAATATCCCCATACTGATGTTTTTGTACATCAGTAGTTTCTCTCTTTTTGTTTTTCAGAAGTTTTTATGACAGACAATGTAAGTGAAAGTAAAAATATGTGCAGGAAAATGAAAAACACTTACAAATTTAGCATCCTAAGTATGGATACTAACTTCTGAAATGTTGATGTGTCAAGGGGTTTAGTGAATATGTCAGCTATTTGATTAGCTGTTGTCACATGCTTCACTTCAATCTTACCTTTTTCATAGCAATCCCTTATGAAATGATACCTGATTTCAACATGTTTAGTTTTTGAAAACTGAACAGGATTTTGAATTATGCTAATGGCAGATTTACTGTCTACAAGCAATGGGGTCTTGGTCTCTTTGATTCCATAATCAAGAAGTTGATATTGGAGCCATTGTATCTGTGATGTACAACTTGCAGCTGCAATATATTCAGCTTCAGCAGTTGAAGTTGCCACAGATGTTTGCTTCTTTGACTGCCAAGACACTAGACAGTTTCCCAAGAATTGACAACCACCAGATGTTGATTTTCTTGACATTTTGCACCCTGCATAGTCACTATCTGAAAAAGCTGTTAACTTGGTATTGCTTGAAGCAGGATACCAAATTCCAAGTGTAGGAGTTCCTTTCAGAAGGGAACCTATCATACATCTATACATAGTTTGATTAACCTGTTTTCCTTGATCATCTGATTCAACTTGTGGTTGGTGTCATGAGAGTGGAACATGATTTACAGTCTTGTAAAAAAAATTTGTTTAATAATTCTTTAACATATTTAGATTGATGTATAAAAGTTCCATTTGTTTGTTTATTTAATCTACAGTCCTAAAAAGTACTGCAGTTGTAAGACCCATCCCGTTTAAAGAGGTATTATGAGAAGATTTACGAGTTAATAAACTTAATTTGAAAGTTTGAGATGTTTTCATTAAGAGCTCAACGAGTTTTTAACAAAATATTTGCACATGTATCTCATGGTTTAAACATACGTACGATGAATTTAATAGCAAAAACGTTTTCAATGGCACCTTCTAAAACTAAGTTTATAACCCTTTTAGCTCAAAAGTTGCGGAAGCGGACGAGTCTTGTACGTTCAGATCTTTGTTCAATTCTTGATCATCATCCATTCAGTATAATAGAGTACCTGAGGGTTAAACACGAGGAAATAACCCATTAATACGTTATTATGAATGTCTAGTAATGAAAGAATAATAAAATGAAGTTTTTCTTTTTTTACATAACCTTTACCCAGCGGGTAAACCTGCTGTTAGAAACTACCCTTTTTGATCTGAACCTTCACCCGGGCGGGTGAGTGTTTTACCCAGGCGGGTAAATCTGCTGTTAGAAACTACCCTTTTTCTTGCACCAAGCTACACTTTTAGTGCAGCTTCAAGGCCATTTACGGGGATTCTTGGGACTTGTTAATGGGTCATAATACGTACCTCTTACATGATTAAAGATATGTTTGGATTCCTTGTTCGGTTTCTAACCCAAAAACCATGAATTATCTATCCATCTTTAAGCTGACCGGTTAAGTTTTATACATGACAAAATCATAAGATTTTATGATTTCCAAGTTCTAGTTGTGGTTTTCGCCCACTTGTCAAGTCTCAACTTGACTAGGGAAATTTATGCCCAAGTCATTTGTGCCGTGATTGCGGTGCCTCGTATCCATGGCCACATGTGCCATTTCTCTCGGTCTTGTATGCTCGGCTTCTATGACTTACGGCATGGTTTTTATCTGTTGTTTTCTATCCCTTGGAAATCACAATTTCTATTTTGAATTAAATGATATGCCCATAAATACACTCCCAACTTATGCATATATGTATTTATCTTACAAAGTCATAGATATGACTACCTTGGCTCGCGCCCTTTTTTTGGTTCTAGACTAGTTTGAGGTAGATAACATTGAACCCATGAATACACTCAAGCAACTAGCACGAGTTCGTTACCGGCTAAGTGTTGACATTTGGCCTAAGCTATTGTCTATCTAGCATTTTATCCAATTAACCGATACTCTACTTGGGATATTAACAACCTTCATCTAAGGCCATATTCTATGAATCGTGTATCTCATTTATGCTTCTTTTGTGACATTTCAATGTCTAGTTCCCAAATACATATACAAAGGTATAATTAAGCATATGAACATACTAGAGACATATTAAGAATTAAGTCATCGAGTGACTTACCTTATGCGTGCTTCCATTTTACCTCATTCCGAGATTCCTTGACCGAACGGACTTTCTTGTACTCGCACCTAGATGTGTAATCCACATTGGTTATTAAAGTCATGCTCTTAGACATTATTTATTTGACCACACAAGTTTGATCATCAATGCTTTAACTATGCCTAATTGAAAACGAGTTTCATTGGGGCATTTTATCAAACACCTTGTAGGCGTCATTTTCCCAACTTAAATTTTAGGACATTAGGACATCATAAATCCATCATTAACCAAGACTATCAATACTAGCATTCCTATAAACATCTTAATCATAGTTTATAACTAGTATTTCATGGTTTAAAGGTGGTTCCTACCAATCCATCAAAAACCCAATTCCTTTCATAACATGAACTATAAGGATAAAATCTTCTCACAAGGATTTTGCTTAACACACACAAATTAACATGTATTATGGTTCTCTCATACAAGAACAACCATTACAAGCCCTTAATTCACGTTTTTATAACAACCCATGATTTTCATCATACCCAAGCATGAACATACCATCAAATTTAGCCAAATAAAAGGTTACCTTGGTGTGTATTAGGCTTGGAAGATTCATTTTAGGGCTATAGCACTCAAAACCCCTTTGATTCCACCTTGACTCAAGCTTACTCTTGAGTTTTAGGGTTTGGTGTGTGTGTGTGTGTTCTTGATGAACGAATTTGGGGTTATGAGTTGATTTCTATCCTTTTTTTTATAAAGGTTTAACAAAACTCAAGTTTGGGTTACTTGGCAAGTTAGCCCCTTCATATTTTGTTAAGTATATGCTAGTTCAAGACACTAATTGAGTTAGTCTCGTATAATTGTTTAAGCCTTGTTTAGCTAACAAGGTTGACGGGTTTAATTTCCCTAGACTAGGAAATTCGCATAAGTCGTGTTTCATGCAGTTTAGTTTAAAAGCCATGTGTGCTTAAATTATCATAGAATATGGTTTAGAAATTTTGGGGTGTTACAGCAGTTCTCCCATTGTACTCATCTCAAATTTTGATTGCATGAGTTTCTTGAATTCATCACACAATTTTGTGTTAGTTGAACCAAATATGATATCAACAACATAAATTTGAACAAGTAAGACATGATTTCCAACATGTTTTTATGAAAAGAGTTTTATCAATGGAGCCTCTTGTAAAGTTATTTTTGAGTAAAAAGTTTGAAAGTGTTTCATACCAGTCTCTATGAGCCTGTTTTAGCCCATAAAGAGCCTTGTCAAGTTTGTGCACCCACTCAGGATGAGAAGGATCCTCAAACCCAGGTGGCTGACAAACATACACTTCCTCTTTATTTTTTCCATACAAAAATGCACTCTTAACATCCATTTGAAAAACTTTAATTTTGTTGGAAATTGCATAAGCCAAAAATAACCTGATGGCTTCAGGTCTTGCAACTAGAGCAAAGGTTTCATCATAGTCAATTCCCTCTTCTTGAGAATAACCTTGTACCACCAGTCTTGCCTTGTTCTTGATAATCATACCAGCTTCATCTTGTTTGTTTCTGAACCCATCTTGTGCCAATTGGTAGCTTGTTTTGGTGGTAAGGGATAGATTTCCCAGACATGTTGCTTCCTGAATTGAAGCAACTCTTCTTGCATAGCTTGAACCCAATTGTTATCTTTGAGGGCTTCTTGATACTTCTTAGGTTCCAACTAAGAAATGAATGCTGAGAAAAAGCAAAAGTTGAAAAGCTGGTTTCTTGTGAGAACCCCTGATGCAATATCACCCATGATTTGATCCAATGGATGAACATTTCAGATGTTGTAAACCACTGACAGGTGTAGGTGGCTCTTGTACTTCTTCAAATAAACCACTGAGTTTATAATATCTGGTTCAGCTGTTTGAACATCTTCAGTAGTTATAGGAGCTGAATAAGATGTTTGAGTTTGTACATCAGCAGTTGTTGAATCAGAAGTTTGTGAAACTTCTAATGGTTTAAAAGTTGACTTAATGACTGCATTAGGAGTCCATGGTGCAGATCCTCATCATCAAACCCTTGATCAACATAGTAAACAGGTTTAGATGAAGTGACAGTCTTTTTAGGTCCAAAATGGAAACTGTCAAGGTCAAAGATTCAGCAGATGTGCTGGAATGGGAGTGTATTTTTACTCATTGAACTTGACATTCAGTGTTTCTTCTACTATCTTGGTTCTTGAATTTAAAACCTTGTAGGCTTTTCTAGTGGAAGACTAACCAAGAAAATAACCTGAATCAACTTTTGCAGCAAACTTTGAAATAGAGTCTTTAATGTTTAGAATAAAAACATTGACATCCAAAATCCCTGAAAAAGGAGATAAGGGGCTTCATACCATGAAGAACTTAATAGCCTGTTTTGGAGTGTCTCTTGTTGACAAGGACTCTATTCTGAAAATAACATGCAGTGTTGACTACTTCAGCCCAAAAATACAATTGTAGGCCTGAATCAGCTAACATGGTTCTTGCTGCTTCAATTAGTGTTCTGTTCTTCCTTTTTACCACACCATTTTGTTTAGGAGTTCTGGGAACACTGAATTGTCTAACAATCCCTTTAGACAGGCAGAATTCATCCAGAGTTTTGTTCCTGAACTCTGTCCTATTGTCACTTCTAATGGTTTGGACAGAGAGAGAATATTGTTTCTCTACTTGTAGAATGAAAAACTTGATGATTTCAGCTGCCTCATCCTTGGAAAATAAGAAGAAGGCCCATGTTAATCTTGAATAGTCATAAATGATAACTAAGCAGTACTTCTTCTTACCAAGGCTCATGATTTTGACTGGCCCAAATAAGTCCATATGGAGTAGTTAAAGACATGCAGTTGTTTCTTATTCTTCAATAGACTTATAGGATGACTTATGTTGTTTTCCCTTTAGACAAGATACACAGTGTTCTTGACACTGGTATACTTTCAAGGGTAGACCTCTGACCAAGCCTATTTTTGTGACTTTATTTATGTTTTAAAGTTCACATGGCCAAGTCTCCTGTGCCAGAGATCAGTCTCTAAAGTTGATGCCCTTGAGAAAAAACAGACTGTGTTGTTCAGTACTTTGTCATTCTCAATGTCCACTGCATAGACATTGCCACATCTTTTGGCTATCAACAAAGTATGATCTTAAATGATCTTCTCTATCAACTTCTGGTCTTCTGGTGATATGATCTTGCTTGTTGTCTTTTGTGAAAATGGAAGAATATCCTTTATCACACATTTATGACACACTTAGCAAGTTGTACTCAAGGTTTTCAACCAGATTGACCTTGTCAAACTGTATTTTTCTAGAAGAGACATTGCCATGTCCTAGCACATATCCCTTGGCATTGTTCCCAAAGGATACAGATCCTTCTCTTTGACTGATAAAATTGTTTATCAGGTATCTGCATCATGTCATGTGCATTGGGCCTCCACTGTCAACATACCAAATGCTATTTAATCCTCTTGAGACCCTCTGCACAAAGTAGCAAATTAGTTAGATTTAGGAACCCAAGACAATTTGTGAAAGGTGTTGCTAGGTTTGTTGTTTGTTGGGAAAGAAAGTTTCTTCAAAATCATTTTTGAGTTGTTTTACCACAACCAGCTATGAAATCTTCTTGTTATATTGATTTCCTTTTCTATATCTATAAAATTCTGTCTTGTGGTTAAACAAACCACAAATTTCACATTCTTTTGCCTTCTCTTTTTCATTTGAGATGTTAAAGGTAAAATTTCTGACAGTTTTGATTTGATTTAGGTCATCAGTAGTTTTTCATGTTCTCAACTCCTGATGTAGATGAAACTATTGATGGCTTAATGTCAGATTTGTTCAGTACTTCTGAAGAACTTTCTTTTTCAATTTTGAGAAAGTTTTCAAGAAAAGATGTGCATTCTTTTACTTCAGAACATTGATTTTGAACTATTTTACTCCCATCATCAGTAGTTTTGGGAGTAAAACCAGTTGGTGTTTCAGTATGATTGTACCCTATGCCAAACCTAACATTTGATGCACTTTGTTTGTTAAGCAGCAGTTGGTACCCTTTACATGACTCAACCCATTTTTTCACATTCAACCTTTGTGTCAGCAAGCTCTTTTCTGATATTTCCTAGGTCTTCTATCATGATTTTAAGTTGTGCTTGGTTTCAATAGCATTATTTGTCAATTTAGAATTTTCTTTTGATTTTGCAACAAGTTTTCTTTTCTAAATCACATTTTATTTGAGTGTATATTCTTTCAGAGTCATTGGATTTGCCTTGTAAATGCACATTGATCTCTCTTATGAGAGCAAAAGATTCTTTTCATGAATTTGAACACAGTTTAGTCAAAGATTCTTTTAATACCTGAGATAAGGCAGATTTAGAGGTGCAGCCCTCAAATGCGATCAAGGCAAAATTCTTTCTGCCATTAACAGGTTCTCCCCAGTTGATGTCAAACATTTTGTTGTCTGCATCAGGATTGCATTCAGTTGTGTCAAAAGGAAGACTGCTCCAGTCAACATACCCTGAAGTAAGAAGACTTTGTTGTGAGGGTGGTTGAGTTTGTGGAGGTCGTTGAGCAGCTGGAATGGAAGGCACTGGTTGTTGGCTATGCATTTGTTGAGCAGGCATCTGTACATATTGTATTTGTGGCACATATTGGATTTGTGGAGCTTGTTCTTGTACAAAATGTGCACTTCCCTGTTTTCCGTTATTCCTATTATAACTAGGTTAAACTAATTTCCACACTGTGGTTGGTTATAGCTAGAGCTTCTAACTCTCTAGAAAGTGTCCCAACTTTTGACACTTATGACATCTAAGTTTAGATTTTTCAAAACCAACTTTTGTTGAACTGTTCAGCCTGGAAATTTCCTTCCTGACCTTTTGTAAAATTTGTTAGTTTTTATACTTAACATGGCCAGTTGGTGTAAAAATGTCCATTTCTTCCAAGTCATCACTGCTAAAATTTTTTAGGTCATCCATGATAAAAGACATTTATCAGTAGTTTGACTATTTTCATCATTGTCATAAGTTGGATATGATCTTTCTGATGAGATCCCAGCTGTTATGTCAATGTGATCAAAGATCCAAAATTATTTGACCAAGAAGGTGAGTCTTGTCCTAAAAGTGTTTGTACTATTGGTACATAGTCATCAGCTGTTTTGCCAGAGTTTTGCAACTTTTTATTTTGATCAATTTCTCTTTCAAAAGTTAGCAATCCCCCATGTAATTTTGTAAGAGTGAGGGATTTAAAGTCTGTTGTAGATCTGAGGACTATAGTGTTAGTTTCCTTTTTCTGGTAATGACCTTAAAAATCTATGAAGCATGAATACATTTGTGTAGGTCTGACCATTTAATTTCAACTCAGAAATTAATAAGGAAAATCTTTCAAATTGTTGTGTCAAAGTTTCCCCATTAATATGAGTAAATGTTTCATATTGCTGAGCAAGGATTTCTCTAGTGTTGGCAATCACCTCTTCAATTCCTCCAAACTATTCTTTTAGGCAGTCCCAAAGCTCTTTGGCACTTTCACAATGTAAAAGTCCAGAGTAGATTTCATTTGGGAGAGCCATTTCCAACATAGAGAAAGCCTTGGCATCAAGCTCAAGTTTAAGGAAATTTTTATTTGTGTATTCTTTTGGGTCTTTTGGTATTTCAACTTTAGTTTCAAGGTTTATATTTACTGGTTTGTGGGGACCATACATCACAGATCTCCAACAACTATTGTTGGTCTGAGATAGAGTATGTGCCAGCCTTTTTTTTCCATATGTTATATTCAGAACGAACAAGCATAGGAGGCTTAATTGGCAGATCCAGTATTATGAGGATCCATTTTTGAGAGTATTGATTTGTCAAGTTTCTCTTAAAGTGATGGATGTTGAAAAAAAAGTGAACTTTTATCATTTATTGAATATCAATAAGAGCCTGTGTCTGATTCTCAATTTGTTAGATTGATATTTGATTAGATAAACCAATGCTCTAATACCAATTGTTGGATCAGTTAGCTCTTTAACAGTTTGCTTATGAACACTTATGTGTTTGCAAGTTAATCAAAGCAGTTTGCACAGCGGAATAAGTTGTAAAGTTTCACTTTCAACAGGAGTTATTACTCCCCTGGATGTAATGAACTAAAGACAGTAAATGAGAATCTAAGCAATTGAATGTATAATGATAATAAATATGCAAAGAGATTCTTAGATTATGAAATGGTATTTCATAGTAAAACTTTTGAAGGATTTCAGTTTCAATTAAAATCGATCTCTAAAATAGTGGGATTAACCCATCTATTTATAGAGGAACAGATACATTAAACCTTGTTACAAAAGCAAGACTGCAACAGGCTGTAGTCTTGGAACTTGAACAAAAAGATAAAGTAATGTATAAAACTAAACTACTGAAACATAAGGGCGGTGGAAAGATTCTGTTACAACTGCTGATGAGTGACAAACTAGTGAAGAGTAGTTTTTCTTCAGTTGACTTGTCTGGTTTGACTTCAGAACTTCTGATCTTTATTCTTCAGTACTTGTTGAATCCTTCTTCAGCAGTTTTATCTTCTTTATTCAGTAGTTTCATGCTTAGCATATTTTGGCAGAAATAGGAATTAGACTAAGGTTAGCAAAAGAGGTTTCTTCAATCCTTTGTCCTTACACTACCCAACTGTTGAGCAGGTACTTCATCCTCTACCAGTTGTTAAATAAATGTAACAATTGTTTTCGGTTTAACACATAAGTTGCAAATGGTAATACATATATGTAAGCAAGTTTGTAAATGCATCAAGTATCAAGTATAGCATGCGAGTTGTAACTGAGTTGCCCTAGACAAGGTTAATGACTCTAGGTGTTGATTTTAGAAAATAGTTCATATTCCATGTTTTCAAGTATCATGAATAATAAAATGTTCAAATATAGTAGATAATCAAATCCTCATGTATCACTAAGGATCAGGTTTTATGCAACAAACAATCAAATTTCAATAGTATGGTTATTATGAGGTCAAGTTCATGTTCAAGAAGGTAAAGGATATGAATTTAGTTCTTGAGAAGATGATGTAAAACTCAAAGTAGAATCGAGGTTGTAAGAGATGGTGAATGTGAAGGTAGTTTTATAAGGGTCCAATTTATAGGTTTTGAAAGAGAAACAAGTAGTAAGGTGATGATCTAGCAGCGTGAATCGTGGAGTTTGATTCAAGGTCTAAAATCAAGCGTATGAGAAAACGTGATTGTGTAAATGCCAAAATTGAAAACGTTCGAACAAGTTGAAAATAGAGAAAATTACAATTTTTGTCCTTTAAAAACATCAAAACTATGGAATGGGTCCTTTAAAACTTTTACTTTCAGTCTTTATCCTTTATATGAAAAGTTGCCACGATTTTTGTCCTTTACACTAACTGGGTTAGAAAATCTCAGTTAAGTTAAGTCATGTGCAAGGCACATGAGGGTAAACTGGTCTTTTTACCTCTAAAGGACAATTCTTGTAATTTAATATAAAAATATTTGTTTGTCTTTTTTCTTTACACACAAACACCCCCTATCTATCTCTATCTCTATCTCTATCTCCACTCATCCATCACACACCAATCTAGCCATCACCACAAGCACCACCCTCCTCTGCAATCACACAAACCATTCACATATACGAAACCCTCCTTCACCCTCCTCTGCAACCTCCTTCACCCCTCCATCACTGCAAATCTTCAACACCAACAGCCAACAATCATCACCCACTATCGAGCCATCATCAACATCATTCCGTCATCAGCAACCACCGTAACCCCCACCACCATCACCGTTGGCTTCAATCACCACCACAACCACCATCATCCATCCAACACCATTGACAATAACCATAGCCAATCACCACTATAATTATTAGAAAGGAGGGGGTTTTACCTTGATAACAATCTGACCCGATCAAAACCTCACCCGAACCACCCCCACTATCACCGTCGTCTTCTTCCCCCCCCCCTCTCTCTCCCTCTCTCCCTCTCTCTCTCTCTCTCTCTACAATAGCAACAGTTAGTGGAATGGGTGAGGGTGTGTGGTGTTGTGGACTGCTCGGCCGGAGCTCCGCCTTGGGTGGCGGAGACCCGCCGTCTCCTCCTCTTTCTCCGGATCACTCTTCCTCTCTCTAGATCTTTCTCTCTCTAACATATGGGTGTGTTTGGGGGAGATGAAGTAATAATTCAGATTTTATAAAGGATTAAAATGGGGGGTGAAATTACGTTTATACCCTCACATGCATTGCATGTGGGGTGATGTGACATCCGTCACTTTTCTTATTTATTTTTAACATTCCTATGTACGTTGAAACCTCAATAAATACGACGTTTCATTTTATCATTTTTCGAACGTTCAAAAAAATTCTGTGACACATTCATAACGATATAAAAATAGGTGGAAAATGGTTTAAAAAATAAAAGGCTTGGGCCGGGATTCGAACCCGAGCCCATAGCCGGTTCACAACACATAACAATCCAACCAACTGAGCTATACCATATTCCTGTTTCTAAACCCACACGAATTAATTATATACCATGTATAAAATCGAACAGTTTGACTAGAAAAAGTCAACTGCGCAGATCAAGCATCATCTACAATCATCATACGTGTTAATTGATTCAGATATGGAATGGTGTTGATTGCTTTGACTGAGTCGCACCATTTACACGTATAATTACAGTCAAAACCTTCCAATTTTCGACCAATTATCCGCGTCATCGTCATCATTGAGTCAATACTTGCCAATTCATTCATCCAATCCTTACCCTATAAATTGAATCCCTCATTTCAATCCTCACTCGCCGAAAACCTCCTCTCTACCTTCAATTTCTGTTAACAATCCTTCGTTCGAAGCTTTGAGTCGAGTTTTTGACTTTTTCTGTTGACCGAAGCATTATACCCGATATCATTATTGTAAGTTCTTTTTTTTGGTGGGGTTTATTCATCGGCAACCCACGATCAATAGCCCCAATGATTCAGGGGCTATTGATCACTAATTTGTAATGATTGGATTATTAGGGCTCGAATTGGGTAAATTGGGGAAGAACATGAATCGCAGACAATGTATATAGTTATTTTGAAACGCAAAATGTACAACCAACTGATCTAGATCAGTTGGTTTACCCCCTTTGTTAAAGAATCAGAACCGGCCAATGGCCAAGGTTCGATTCCCACAGACAACACTTAATTTTTTCTTCATTTAAAACCATTTACCCATTAACACAATTAACCTATATAATTAATTCGAATCCAGTTTAATTCGTTCTCAGGGTGTGGCTCAGTTGGTGGCCACGCTTGTGATAAAACTCGAACCGGCCAGAGGCCCGGGTTCGACTCCCATAACCAACAAACATTTTTTTTTACCCTTTTTATATATATACTTAATATATTAAATCTTTTAAAATAGTTTTTAATACTAAAAGTGGTTTATAAATTCTACAAAAATTACTGTATGACCTTCTAATGGTAAGGTTCATTGTACAATTTTTAGTTTTTCAAAAATAATTTATTTAATATATATTATAAATATTACAAGTTTATTCATTTATAATTGTAAAATTCAATAAAAATATCTAAACGATTTTATTAAATCCCACAAACATTATTCTAAACTTGTATAGCAATAAACATTTAAGAAATAATTTTTATTTCAGAAAAACCGTTCATTTTATATTTTTAATTAATATTTGTTAGTTTTAATCATAAATAAATCATAATAAATTCATTTTTCAATATTTTTGCACCAAAATTTTATATAAATTATTTCTATTTATTTAGAACTGAAACACAATTTTTAATTCAAAAATACTTTAATTTTAATATTTTTAAATATTAAAGTTATATTTTGACAATTTGAAATAAATAGATTAAATATTCCATTTTCAAGAAAATAATTTTATAAAAATTATTTTCATACTTGGAACTTTATATTGTGACCATCATTAACTTAAAAATTTACAAAAAAAAACTTTTGTTTATTTATTTATTAAATTTCTTATATTTAATAAACGATTTGATTATTAATCAAACAAATACTTATCCCCAATTCGAAACCCTAGAAATACATGTATCCTAGAATTATTTCTCTTACACATTATCAAATTCTTTAGGTTAATTCTTTTGGATAATTCCAACTCAAATTTCGTTGTTCAGTTGAATTTCAAGCTATTACGTGAACAGTGAGTACTTCCTATCCCCTTTTTGCTTTTATTCATTTTTGGGGTGATACATGTACACTGTTACAAATTTCAAATACAAGTTTACATTTTCACAATACAATTCTAGTACTATGTGCATTGCTTACAACGTGCTTTATGCTTAGACAATACATGTGGAATACATTTGTACTTAGTAAAATCAATAACATGGTACAAGCCGACCTTAACATGGATAGCGCTATTTGGATTGACAACCCGCCTAGGTTGATTCTCCCCCTTTTTCATCGGAGAATCCGTGGCCACTTTTAAGTTATTATCCATTTATTGGATGAGTACACACGCCGTTTATTTTGTACATTATACAGTCACAGGATTGATTTCGCTCATTTGTATGATACATAGTTTACATATTTGCACTGTAGGTTGCACTTGAATTGTATATCTTTTTAACTTATTATATATATTAAAACTAGGAATGCTCACCAACATTTCATATGTTGACCAAACCTATTTTTGTACATGTTTCAAGTGCAGTTTGATCTAGTGCTTTAGCAAGGGACTTTTAGTGCTTTATTTTAGTCAGTTATTTCAATATTTACGTTTCATTTAGACTTTGTATTTTCCATTTCAATGTAAGATAATTTTGGCTTATTCAATAATATTTACATTTTAGTACCATGTGCTTTTGAACAATCGTCACTACGTGACACCTCGATGATTCCGCCATCGGTTGGGGTGTTACAGGTGACTTAACTGATTATACTAACTGGGTTAAGTGTAAAGGACAAAATCGTGGAAACTTTTCATATAAAGGATAAAGACTGAAAGTAAAAGTTTTAAAGGACCCATTCCATAGTTTTGATGTTTTTAAAGGACAAAAATTGTAATTTTCTCTTGAAAATAAGTAGGTGTCAATGGAGAAATTGGAGATTAAATTTTGTTCATGAGGATGGAAAGATTTTATTTTCAAACTTTGTTTTGTACATAAAACAAAAGTTGTTAAATAGTACAAAATAAATGCCTTTAGATCAGAATATTTCAGTTAGTCGGAGATTTTAAACACGACATTAGGTTTTATAGATCAAGGTGACATTATATCGAAAATACTTTGTTATGTCAATTAATAAACATTTGAATTTAAAAAAAAATATGCATTCTCTATTGGTGTGAAATTTCTAGGTAATGAAAAATTTGACAAGATTTAGAAATCTTTAGTGTTGAACTGGGTTATACTGAGGAAAAAAATATGCAATATGTTGAAAAGACAATCATATAATTTGGGTAAGGTGTTGAAAATAATCAAACAAGTGGCTAAGATGGTAAGATGAAGTGTGATTGTGAAACCCATATATGATTATGAAATGGGATTGATTTAAACTGTAAAATTTTGAGATTTAAAGCTTAGTTTTAATGAGAGTGAATGTAATCGTTTATTCATTAATTAAAACGAATAAACGAAAACGTTGACTTATCAAAGCTTCCAGATTTTAATAACATAGTGAAGACATGCTTTAGCCTATAAGTGAACACTCATCCCGAGAATTCCCAGGTAGGCATCCGGGTCCCTCGTCTGATTGGGATTTATACGCAATGCGAGTCCTAGACAGAAAACTCGGAATACAGGCGTTCACCCTTCCAGATTACACGTGTTCGTTATTAGAATATAGAGCTTCGATGAGATTATCAAGGCAGTTCAGGTTAGTGATGGGTTGGTTAAAAGATGTGTATAAAAGCATCTATAAATGAGTTTTAAGGAATGTTAAGTTGTCGAATGGTGTTTCTTTGATATTATTATGTTATTTCAGGATTTTATGACTAAAGGAAGCAAATATGACGTTTTGGAGTTGCTCGAGCGAGAATACGGAAGCATAAACAAGCTAGAAAATCAAAATCCGAGGCTGAAGGGTGTTCTGGCGTAGGATACGCAAACTGGCGTAGCCTACGCCAATTGCGTAGGCAAAGTCCCATGGTGCAGCGTAGGACAGCAAACAATGGCTCAGGCAAAACAGGATTAGCGTACCCTACGCCAAAAGCGGCGTAGGATACGCCAGAATCAGAATTTGGTCAATACTTTCCTTTTTCAAAGCAATTATGATAGGAAACTGTTTTATATCGAAAATTGGGGATCAAGACAGGGCATTCTTTCATTCCTAAGCACCATCTATCATTCTCATTGACCAAGATTCATTCCACCATAAGCTTTCCGATACCTTCAAGATTAATTGATGAAGAATCAAGATAGAAGCATGAAGAAGAACACCAAGGCCATGCTTGGCTAAAGCATTTTTATTACACTGGGGATGTAGGCTTTTGATTTCTAGGGTTTGAACACATTGGGTATTGTTCTTAAACTTTTGTTTATGTCTTTGTGTGCTTGAATTAAATGTGTTGAATGGTGATTAATCTTATGCTAAACTCATTTTAGTTAATTGATCTTGTGCCAATTTCTAGTGAGATAAGCATGATTCCTTACGTTAACACAACCATAGGATTGTATGTTCTAGGTAATGAAGTATAGTTTAATCTATCTCGATATTGATAAAACTTGATACCTAAGCCTATTGAACAATCACTCCATTAGCGCTAATTACATTATTATTGTTTATCTAATTGTTGAAACCCTAGTATTCAATTGCTGGATCCTTAGTGTAATCTTTTTAATCCGATTGTTTACAAATATCATTTTTATTTATAATTTCAATTAAATTCTTAGTATCATAACAACAACTTTAAAATCAAAAATCTTAAATGAACAAAGTGCAATCTTCATAAGTCATATAGTATCTTCATAAGCAATATTTTCCAATCAATTAAACAACATTCACTAACCACACGCTCCTTGGATTCGATACCCTATTTACCCTAACTACATAGGTTAATTAGGTTTTGCATGACCCTAACGACAGGTCATCAAATGGCGCCATTTCCGGGAACTAGTGCGCTTAGAGTTTAGTTTTTAGTTGATTATTGTGATTAACTGTTTAATTTGTCTTTGTTACTTCTTTTTGTTCGTTTTTACGCATGGTGTGTTAAGTGTGCAGGTGACAGATAATGCATGAATGCCATTTGTGTAAAATCTGAAGATTGGGAAATTAGCAAGACTTGATCGTCATCATCACAATGTATTGGGAAGATGATGATAATGCTTGTCCTTGTTGTGGGAGCCCATATAATTTGTGGCGAGATTGTCCAATGGCCCGTAAGAGAATGAAAGCATTTAAAGAACGACAAGATCGTATTATTTTTTGGCTCGAAAAACCTGGAGGTTCACATTTATCTTCTTCACATCGTCAATCACGTTATTCAAACTCCCAAGGCTATTATCAGTTAAACAACAGGTATCAAAGGAGTTCATTTAGCCAAAGGACGCATCCATATCCAAACCATGAGGAATATAATGACTATTATCTTAATCAGCCTCAACCGGCATACGAAGACCCTCGAAATTCAACACATTCTAAGCTCGATGCTCTTGCGATCATGATCAAAGAAAACCATGATTATATCAAAGATATGAAGAGCACAAATGAAGTAAGAGACAAAGCTCATGAAGCTTTGGTGATTCAAGTGGGTCAACTAGCTGAGGAATTTGCCCAACTTAAGTGTGAGCAAAACGGGTTGGCCAATGGTATTATGGTAGATGCTGATATAGATAAAGATACTGCAAGTCCTTCTGAATGGTTAAACCCAACTGAAGACTTAGCATCTCATGAAGATTTGGTGGCTGAGGTGAAAGTTCCTCACCAATCGCATCCCGTGTTGATTAAGGCACCCAATAAAGAGGAGGATGAAGGTTCAAAGATGAAGAAGAGGAAGGTGAGCTGGGTGGACATTGGGCAATCTATTGTAAAACGGCCCCGCAACAAGAATGACTCAATTCTCATGCCAATCACTTGGAAGCAATTGTGGATTTGGCATGTGAACTACCGAGTGTATGTCTCGGTAGGAAAATGTGGGATAAAACCTTCATGCTTGGACTCGATGGACAAGTTGAAAGAGAATGAACAAAGTGGGGCATGGAAGGTAAACTATTGAGCATACATTGGAAACTCGGTAGGCAAATGTTCTTTGAGACCACCATGAATGAATATCATGTATGATTCTTGTACAATTTGTATATTTATTTATTTTGTTTTATTTTTCTTTTATTTTTAGTTAGTATTTTGAGTCTCTTTTGATTTATGGAATGCTTGGAGTTTAACTTGCAATCAGATAACTTGCCTGTACTCAATCTTCATTCAGGCAGGGTAAATCTGTACACCATCGGTGTATCAGGCATCCCAGAATTTTACGTTTTTTATTTTTCTTTGAGTATAAGTTTCAGGTTTGCTATCGGCCGCAAATGAAATGCTATACAGTTTGATTGGGAGGAATTCTAGAGACTTATACGCGCAATGCCTATATCCAGGGGAGTCTGTTCCTTTTACTGTTGTATTTTATTTTTATTTTTGCTTTATTTTATTCCTAGCTCACATTGAGGACAATGTGTCGTTCAAGCGTGGGGGTGGGGAAACTTCGATTTTATTTATTTTTGTGTCTTAAAAAATAATTAAAAAAAGTTTGAAAATGTCTTGAAAATTGTTCCTAATAAATGCATGCACACATCGGTAACCCATTTCCCCACTTTTGTGAGATCTTGAGCCTACTAGTTGATAGATTGATTTATATATACTTTCGTTTGTTGAGAGTAGGCCAGATGTTTCTCTATTAAAGAACTTGTGTGATTTGATACATGCGAGGTTGTAGACTAGATATTCACATAGATGATAAAGGTAATTTAGGATTACCCTTTTTCGTTTGATACCTGTGTATTTGTTTACGTGATTAACCTGTTTACCAACAATATTACCCCTAGTAGCCATGTTGAGCCTTTACCTATTCGTTTGTTAAACCCAAATCAGTTTCTTATACCGACCTTTTGTGTCACCAGTGTTACTTGACAATCTAAGTGTAGTTATTAAGATGTTTAGTATTTATACGTTGAAAAAAACAGTCAATTCATGGGCCGATGTACAAAAGTGGGCGGCTGAAAAAAAAATAAAGAAAAAAAAAAGAAAAAGAAAAAAAAATATAAAAGAAAAAACATTGTTAGTATTATGTAATACGGGTCGAAAAATAACCCGCAGTTTTTGTTTTTGTGTTTAGTATGAATAAAAGATTGTCATGGGTCGGTAATGTCTTCGTTTTAGCCACTTGTTAGCCAAATATTTCCTACCTTTACCCTAAGCCCAAAACCTGTAAGTCCTTTAGATATGTGCATTGCCTACAGTTGAGGTGTGATTGTCATACAAGCCTATGATAACAGAGTTGCATACTTGGTTTTTGAGTGATTAATACTAGCGCATTACATGCTAGTCCAGATATTAAATCGAGTGGAGTGAAAAATTGTAAGGGGTGTGTTGCATGAACATAAAAACTGGAAGCATGTTAAATTTAGTCTGGTAAATTCTGTTTTTAATGGAAATCAATTTGACTTGCTGAATTAACACATCGAATGCTGATCTGTAAATGGGGTATGACTTTGGACCTTAGCTAAGGTATGATGGGGCGGCTGGGGTGCTAGTCTGTGATAATGTCTTGAGCAGAGTGTATATAATTTTTTCGAGACGAAAAAAGATAAGTGTGGGGGTGTAATGCGCGGTTGCACTCATCATGTTTATTTGCTAGTTTTGTATATTTTTTAGTCAAGTAGATAGTATTTTTATTAGTTTTATGTCTGTAATCTATTATTTTAGTATTGTATATATTTTATTACTTTTTGGTTGTTTTTACAATTAATTTATTTATTTTATATTTTTGGTAGGTCATTACATGGAGCGGGGCTAAAACAGTACAAATTATATTCGAAATCCGAACACTTGAGTCGAGAGCACGAGGTCATAATACCATTTATAATAATAATAATAATAATAATAATAATAATAATAATAATAATTAAAACAAAAAGAATAGAAAACGTTGTGAACAATTTCACGCGGCCTAAGCCTAAACACATTATATTGAGGGTGATATTTGTTTTAGACGGCTATTTCTAGAAGAGGTCGCACATTATTTGGAGGGGGAGATCGCAATTATTTTCTGGGAAGGGGGATGGACGCACACAAAAAGGAGAGGAGATTCAACTTTTGAAGGAGCAAGTTTTATGGTCATGAGTGGTTAATCCCTTTGTATCACATTAGGGATGTAAACTTTTGAAGATCTAGGGTTAGCAAGTGGGTATTGTTCTTAAACTATTGATTGTGTTTTTGTGTGTTTAAATTAACTGTGTTGAATTGTGATTAATCTTATGTTGAACTCATTTTAGTTAATTGATCTTGTGTCAATTTCTAATGTTATGAACATGGTTCCTTGCTTTAACACAAACATAGGATTGTATGTTCTAGGTAATGAAGTGTAGTTTATTCTATCTTTGATATTGATAAAACTTGACACCTAAGCCTATTGAGCAATCAATCCGTTAATACCAATCACACTACCATTGTTTACCCATTTGTGAAATCTCTAGTATTCAATTGTTGAAACCCTAGTGTGATCTTTTTAATTAACTTGTTTACAAACATCATTACTTTTTATTCTTATAATTTTAATTTAAGTCTTAGTATAATAAACAAAAACTTTCCAATCAAATTCTTAAATGAACAAAGCACAACCTTCATAATTTTTCTAGCACCTTCATAAATAATACCGTTTAATCAACTAAGCAATATTCACTAACCACACGCTCCTTGGATTGATACCCTATTTACCTATCTACCTAGGTTAATTAGGTTTTGCATGACCCGTAACGACCGGTTCATCAGTTAGGAACTGAGAATTCTGTCCTATTAGTCTAAGGGTAGATCCAGTGATGGGGAGTAATCATCTTGTATGGGCTAAAGTAGGGATAAGAAGTAGGATGGAAATAGAGAACAAAAACAAGTAGAGTTGTAAATAAGAGGAGCAATTGCTGGTTAAAATCATAGGGTTATAGACTAGATTATTTTTCTAATAACCTAATTCCCTATAACTTGGCTCTGATACCAATCTATAACACCCCAACCGATGGCGGAAACATCGAGGTGCCACGTAGTGATGATTGTTCAATAGGTCATGGTACTAAATGAAAGTTGAATAATATTAAACGATTTACAATTTGTCTTACAAGTAATGATTACAAAAGTTGATTAATATAAAACTAGGTCCAAAGCTCCTATGTGTTCCAAGACTTGTACAACTCCCAAGAGCAAATAAAACCTGAAACATGTTAAGTTGGAAAGATGGGGGGGTCAACTATAAATAGTTAGTGAGAATACATAGGTTTTGCATGTAACTCAAAATAGTGTTATGTATAGCAATCACAGTTGAGATATAACAATGAGTAATGAAAGAGTATAAGTCCGACATGTAATAATGCGTCTTTTGTACAATCAAACCTTGTGTCGACTGAGACCTAACTCGCAAGTTAGTAAAAGTGTAACTGTTTTCGATCATCCCTGAATTTATGCGCGGGGGGGATGGGTTTGTCTGACCTATAGCGCTATAATCTAAACATGCGGCTTGATCAATGTTAATGATTGCACTGTGTCTTTTTGTTACAGTCAAATGAATCCACAAGTTTCAACATAATGAGATTGAGTAATTGCTATTGTATAAAAAATGTTTCAACATGTTTCACCAAACAAATGTAAAACAGTAAAAGGGGCTATGTAAACTCACCTTAGCACAAGTGTTGAATCCTTTGAAATAGTCTAAATGTGGCACAAACGATTCCAAGTATTACCCTAAGTTCAAGGCAATAATATAAGTGTTGGGAAAGTCTAAGTTTTCTAGTCTAGAGGTATTCTAAGCTTCCTAATTTGGGGATTGATGATCATTTATTAATAAATTTAAAATAATTGTTAGTTAAATAACAATTAAAGAATTTAAGAAATTAAATAAATAAAGAGGATTTTTGTAAGATCTTGATCAAGGGTGGTTGTACTAAAATATTATAGTGTGACAATAATTTTTATAAAATTATTTTCATAATTAAAGTGTATATATATAATATAACTTATTAATCAAATCATGTTAAAAATATTCAAAAATATTAAATTTCATAAATTTTTGGTTATAAAATTATATTCCAGATCTAGATTAATAAAAATAATTTATGTAAAATTTTGGTGCAAAAATGATGCAAATGAATTTATTATGATTAAAATAGAATAAATTAATTAAAAATCATTAATAAATCTTTCTCTAAAACTAAAATTTAGTTTTATAAAGTTTATTAGTTTATAAGTCTAAAATAATTTTTGTAGAATTTTTATAAATCGTTTAGTGTTATTTCTAGAATTATTTATTTATAAATAAACTTGTAATATTTAATATATATACTAAATAAAAGAATTTTCAGAGAATAAAAACTATAAAATAAATTTTATTGCTTATATATCTTAAAATAAATTTTATAGAATTTATAAATATGCTTTGATATTTTAGAAGATAATAACAAAAGATACAAAAGAAAAAGGGTTTAAAAAAGGTTTGGGGTTTGTGGGAATCGAACCCAGGCCTCTGGCCGGTTCAATATCTTAGATCACAAGCCTAGACCAACTGGTCTAGACCCTGAGAACGAAAACATTTGGATTCGATTATATGTATAAAGTTGTTTGGGTTAGATCATAATTATTAGAAATAAAAATAAGTGTGTGTGCCTGGGTTCGAACTCCAGTCCACAGTCGCCCCAAACATTTAACACAAGACTCCCAACCATCTGATCTACAGATCAGTTGGTTGTTTTATTTGACACAGAAACCTTTTATACAATAACAGTGTGATATCATCTTCCCCAAATTATAAACCTTAGACCAAACCCGATTCAAATAATCATAAATATGATCACGATTGCCTAAATGATGTTAGGGATTTTGTTCCAATTTCTAAAACATCCCCAAAACATAGAAAAAATTGAGGCTTGCAAGTTTTAATCGATAGTGAATTGATGGTGGGTGGTGTCGACGGCTCCAAGAGAAAAAAAAAATACTTCAATTCGTTGACATGAAATGATATGGAATGATGAATTGGGAACAGAGAAGGCCGAAAATGGGTCTAGGTTGGAATGCTCAAGTCGATTGATCTTATGATTTAGATTTAAATGATTTTGATTAGCGGTCAGACGAACACGTTTTGACTTTTAAAATAGGAAACGGAATGGTAGTAAGATGAGCGTGATTCAAGCACAGACCTAGTCGACTTTACTTGATTGGGTTTTGGAAATGGTTAATTGCATTAATATCCCGTAATTGAGACTTGATTGATTGATATTTGGTCGAATATTTAACTTGTTCGAACATGGGTCAGACACATGTTGAGGGTAACATTGTTTGGGTTATTGGGTGTGGCTCTTATTGAAAAGTTTTCTTTATGTTATAATATCTCATTTATATAATAAGGTTTATAAACTTTATACATTTTCAAATCCAAAAATGTTTATATGGTTTTTTTTTTAAATAATAATAATAAATATTTTTTTTTTCATCTAATAGAATTGTATAATTTCTAATATGTTTAAAACTTATGTATTTATGAGAGTATTTTGGAAAAGAAAAAAACGAACATACGTAATATTGTACATAATGAATCAGAGTGGAACACAAATAAAAAAAATGGATAACATGAACATATACAAGAAATTTTATTTTATTTTTTTAGAAAAAACATTTTGGGGAAAATGCATAATGTTACAAGGAGCCTAACCCACATTAGTATGTATTCCATAATATTCACCTCCTCTATCTGATGTAACAATTTTAATTTAACTATCTAATTGTTTTTCAACTTTAGCTTTATAATATTTAAAAGTTGTAGTGATTCATATTTTTGCTTAATGAGATTCAAGTACATATAGCGGGAATAATCGTCAATAAAAGTGATAAATGTTGTATGTCAAGTTATTCCAGCGATGGGGTAAGGGCCACTAATGTCAGTGTGAAAGAGTTCTAATAAATTAGAGCTCCTAGTGGCACGTTTCTTATTCGCTGATGTCATTTTACCCTTAAGGCATTTGACACATGTTCCAAAATCATTGAAATCGAGAGGAGGTAAGATCCATACTTCACGAGTCGAGTTAAGCGTTCTCGTGAGAAGTGGCCTAAACTTTGATGCCACAACATTGATGAAGTTTCTAAGTCTCGTTTTTATTTCTTCTTTGTTAGTGATTCATTAATATTATATGATAACAAAGACTTGAAAAAATCATCATCTAGTTCTAGCTTCTGGAGACCACCACCATCCAAAAAACCATAACCAAACCTTTGAGAACCATAAAAAATAGTAAGTTTGCCATGACCTGGGAAACATCAAAACCATCCATGTCTAACTTTGTCCCCGATACAAGATTCCATGTAATCTATGGAATATATAAGGTATCATAAAGTTTAATACATAAAACCAGTTTTAAATTTTAACTCTACGGTTCCCATGGCTTCAACAATTAGTGGCTTTCCATTTCCAACATTAAGTGTTCTTTGGTTTCTTTCCAGCTTTGGATTGTAAGGAATCCTTGAAGAGTGTTGGTTACATGAACCATAGAACCAGAGTCAAACCACCAAGTATTAGATGAAAATTTTAAATTTAGGGACTAAAGTATCATATAGAGATTATTACCTTTCTTAGCCAGCTACTCCTTAAATTCTGAGCAATCTTTCTGCTTATGTCCTTCCTTACGACAGAATTTTTAGTAAGACTTCCCTAAGGGATTCTTAGAGCTAGAGGCATAACTTGAATTATTCTTCTGGAATTTAGAAACTTCCTTCTTGTGGAAATTGCCCTTCCTATTCTTTAAAGCAGCAGTGGTGATGTAAGCAACATCTGGTTTCTCCAGCTTCATCCCCTCTTCTTCTTGCACACACATAGCTATCAACTCTTGTATAGTCCACTTATCTTTCTGTGTGTTGTAGTTGATCTTGAAGGCTTCGTAGGGAGAAGGGAAGAGAAGGCATGATAAAATGCACTAGAAAATCGTCACTGATCTCCATGTCTAATCCCTTAAGCTTATGGGCCATGACGTTCATCATCATGATGTGCTCACGAATACCGCTTATTCCACCATACTTAGTAGTCACCAGCTTTAGGATATGTGTAGAAGCATGCACCTTAGACGTTCCTTTGAATTGCTCCTCCACCAAAGCCAGATATTCTTTAGCAACTTTCGAGTCTGGGATGGATCCTCCGATTAGCATGCTAATGGAATTCTTCATAAACATGGGAGACATTCTGTTGCACCTCTCCCATTTATCATGCACCAATTTTTTAGCAGCAGTGCTTTTGTTAGTGAGTTCAGGAGGGGCATCCTCTCTTAGTGCATAGTCGAAATCCAGTAAGGCAAGCATCAGCATTAAGGAATCTTTCCAGGCAGCATAGTTGTCAACAGTCAAGTAGTGATCCCACAATTAAGAGCTGAGAAGAATAAGATACTAAAGCAATAGAAGAACTTAGAGTGGTCTATGGAGCAATTAGAATCTAAGGCAGGCAAGACATTTTACTAAGGAAGCTTGTGATAAAATTCTTATAACACAAAAATTAGTTTTACCTAAATAAAAACTTTCGCTTTAGCTATGTGTAATTGTTTAAGTATAAGTTTGCAAACAATGAATGTGTCACATCACCTTTGGGTAGAAGTAAGACATCGACGTTTTAATGCAATACACTAAGTTCACATTACATGACTAGTAGCACGTCATCTTTGGATAGATGTGAAACCTTTCATGAAATTTTAGGTGAACCAAGTTATAATGCCTAACTAGACTTAAATAATATCATAAGTGTAACACATCACCTTTGGGCAGAAGTGAAACATAAGTGTGTTATTCAAGATAGGCAAATTAGGTTTTGAAAACTTTAAATGTTAAGGTTATCATGTTAGCGCAGATTGAAACCCACGTGATCTTTTTTGGAGGGTGCGGGGGGGCATGGCCCTTTGCTTTGGGGTTCAAATTTGCGAAAAAATTGGGGTTTGCAGAAAATAAGGTTCTCGGAAAACTTAGGGTATATAAGGGTTCTCGAAATCAAAAATAGGTTTTCGAAAATTATACCAAGTTTCCGGAAAATACATCGGCTTCTTGAGAGTCATATAAGGTTTTCGGAAAAACATTCAGTTTTTTAACATATGTAACAGTACTGTTAACATATGTTTTCAGCCTTTTAACATATGTAACAGCGCAAACTTTGTTTATTTTCTTAAAAAATATCCCCTCGGCGCTTTTTTTTTTTTTTACTTTTTTGGCCCAAAACGCTTAAATACATGTATGTTACCTTGTGTATTTTTTCAAAAAAAAAATTATATGGTTTTTACATGGGTTTCTAAGTTTTCTCAACTCAACAAGGTTTTCAATTTATACTTCCCCATATATAAATATATATATATATATATATATACTATATTAATAAGCATATAGGATGGGCAAAATGGTAATTGTACCAAATATCTTAAAATTCCAACATGTACAACTCTTTAAGCATTTAGTACAATGTCATTAAGCATTGAACACCCACCCATACTTTAAACCTCAAGAAGGCGGGCTCTTCAATCAGGAGGAAATTTTAAAATTCAAAAGTGCTTGTCTTCACTTGGTTCTTCTCTCTCTCAAAAACCCGAATTCCATTTTACAACCTTCCTTTCATCATTCCTTCTTCTCTGGTGATCTCCGAATATTTTGGTTATAGGTATAGGTTTAATACTTTGTTCATTTTATACGTCTTAATCACTGGTGTAATGCTTCTTCTGTTTGCAAACCCATTTAAAAAATCTATATATATATATATATATATATATATATACTAGTTAGAAGCCCGCGCGATGCGGCGGCGCCGACAATTTTTCATCGCGGCACTTGTTTTCTATTAGGTAAGGGTCATGTTATCTACGCCGGGTTTTTTAGGGTTTTACAGCTCTCTACGGCTCGTAGAGGCCTATATGGGCCGTAGAGGGTGTCAGAGCATTGAAAACCACATCCCTATACGGCTCGTAGAGGCCTCTACAAGCCGTAGAGGTTTGGTGCAAATAAGTTTTGGGGTGGTGCAAATAGGGGGCCTTAAGTAATCAATTCTATTAGTATTGACTGAAATTTATGTCCTAGATATGAATATGAATGTCACAATGCTAAATTTGTAATTCTATAAAATGAGAAACCATGAAATAGTGTTGATGGTTGTACATTCATGTTACATTTAAATGAAAATTCACATATTAGAAAAAGTTGAGAATGATAAAATATATCACTTTATATAATTAAACAAAACCATAAAGTAGTTTTGATGACTTATATTATTTGTGTTACGTCAAAACATATGATAGGAGCGGTTAAACATCCACATATTAACAAAACAAACATTTGTGGCCAAACTTCAAAAAAACAAAAAATTATATTCAGAGGAGGATGCAGCTACCACACCGGGGGACATATGTTACCCCTCGATTTTCCTGGCGAAGTGGAAAAAATTTGTTTTTTAATGTATTTTTATAAAACGTTACACCTAAAACAAATTTTTTGTTACCCCCCAAAATAATTTTTATAAATGTTACCCCTTGTTTTGTTTTACTTTTAGATACACCATTGATTATATTTTATATAGCAAGTTTATGAATGTTTATGAGGATTATATGGTAATAAATAAGTTTGTTGTAAATTTGAAAATACGAAAACTTTGGTATTTTTCTTTGAAAATAATATTACGGTGTTCAAAATTTGAGAATAGAGAAGGAATACGTGTGTGTTATTATGAAATAGAGAAGAGTAAAGTGGTCAAATCAAAATAGGGTAAAATAATTTGTTCTTCACCACATTGGTGAGTGTGTATAAAATGAATAGAAACACGATGGAGAGGGGTGATGGCTGGAAAATAGGGGTCAAGGGGGAATTGAGGGGCGATAGATGATTACTAAAATTCTGAACCACATGATTAGTCACCCACAAACTACATCACTGCAATCACCCAAATATGTCGATGGGAATCTGGAACCCATTTGCTTAAAATGGCAAACTTGATAATGTTCATGTTTCACACGCCCTACAAACCCAAGATGTAAAACCATTCATGTCTCTCAACTCCATAAGCATTCTTGTCTTTTTGATGGGCAAATATTTAACATAAGATTAGACAAAATAATGTTATTCTCAACTATTTACATTTTGGTGCATTACATACTGAAAAGAATAATCAGACATGTTGCAAATAATTAATTTGTTTAGATCAGAATCTTCATCCATCTACAACTTGCACATCATTCGGTTGTCCCCTTTGCATAAATTGGTTTAAGCTTTTCTACATTTAAAAAAAATAGCATTTGTATACCATCAGTTATTATTAGTTGGTGAGTCCTGAAAAAGCATAGACGCAGGTCACCATATGCTCAAACCATTCGTGGTTGCTTTCAAAACCAATGGTCTATTTATTTTTCTTAAATGATCTTTGAAGCTACTCAAAATAGATGCTTACTTACCTTCACTTTCAGCTGCACAATCTGTGTCTCGTCACAAACACCAGGAACAAGTTCCTGATAACAAATGGTAAGAGTGTGAGTAAAACTCTACACACATATCTAGGAAGCACTACCAATCTCCCGCAACTACGCTTTTACGGGTCAACACAATTATACGGATCAAAAGTTCTCTAAAATGCTTAAAAAAACTCAAAAATTATTATATTTATATAAAAAGCTATATTTTATTATACTTAATACCCTTATTATATAATCATTAAAAGTGAACAAACATGGTGGTGGCATGTCACTCACCCAACCCATTTTGGCACAGAATTGCAGACGACCCATTTGACCCCTTACCCAACCCTAGTCCAATAGTACTAATTTGCCACCTCTAGCTGTGAGTTAAGACTAATTTGCCACCCCTAGCTGTTAGTAAAACAAATGGCATCCACCAGAAGTTTCACCAAAAAGAATAATGAGTCCAATAGTAAAAGAAAGTAGGAGGTTTAATTTCACCAAAATAGTATCGAGTCAAAACAGTAAAAAGAAAGTAGGAGGTTTAATTTCACCAAAATAGAAAAAATGAAAATTGATTCAGATGTTTCACCAAAACAGTAAAATTGAGAGCGCCACTGCAACCTGCTTTGATTTTATATACCTTATAATGCATAATAATGCACTTGGGCAACTTTTGACCCATTTTTGTTTTAGTTTATTGGGTTCAAACTAACAGCTCTAGGCTAAACGAACAATAAAGTGTATCTAAAACGAACAATAATATGTACCTGAATATACGAAGGGCTTCAAAATTTAATTTATGTGAATGAAAAAATAGGCCTAAGATGCGGATACCATTAATACACACATTTCAGTTCAACCCGACCCATTTAGACTGCCAAAAAACTACTTGTTTGACCAGTTACCTAACTCGCCTGACTTGCTCATGTTGCAGCCTTGGAAAACTTGATATGAATGCCATTCACCTAAACGGATGTCACCAACTGATCCAACTGTGACGCTTTTTGTTAGCCAATGCAACAACACCTCTTTTTGTGCTAGTGCCCCCTCCAACATCTAAGGCCATCGAAAACCATGACTCTTGAGGAAAATTGAGGGGTGTAATTAACCTGGAATTACAAATATAATAAGCGTAAAGATAATATATTAATATAGTTAACGAATAATGAACTGAAAGAAATAATAATATGTGAAAGGTCTCTTATAGGGATCTAAGTGCATCGGAAAACATGACTTTATTGTGCAAGATAATTCCCAGGTACTCCAAGCGACCATGCCAGGAAACGCAACTACATACAAGTAAAGAGGAATTGCAATTAGTAAAAACGCAGTAAATTAGCTAGAAATGAAAACACCTTTAATAAACTTTCTAGTAACATAAACTTCATCAAGAGCCTGTTTTTAACTCTTTGGTGAAACCATTTGTACAAACTTAGAAAAGAAATTAGAAACTTGAATGACGATAAAAAAGTGGAATCCCCAAAACATAAATAAAAAACTAACATGACCAAACCTTTAGTTTTCTTAATACCTTGGGCATGAAAACGTGTAGACTACTCTTGCAGATATGTCCCCATAGAATATACCTATAAACAATGATCTGTTACAACAATTAGTAGCTATACATATCATAAAATGCAAAACTAATTTGCACCTGAAATAAAAAGTGTTTGTCTTACAGCTAGCGTTACGAGCATGATTTGCAGCTGCCAACAGTCTTCGCTGTCATCACCAGATTTCATAGGAACACCATGTAATAAACTCTTCAAAATAACCCTAACTATTCAACCTTTAAACAACTATATCAAATCTAAAGCATGATTTGGAACCCAAAAAAAATGAAAATTGAATAAAAAGTACCTGATGACAGCAATGATCGGTTACAATAAGGTTATGACGAAACTACTGCACGGATCTTGAAACCCTAGATCTAAAACCAAAGGATCTGGTTTGAAGAAATGATGATGATGCCGCCTCTGTGGATCTTGAAACCTTAGATCTGCTTGGTAGAGAAGAACAATGGGTTAGGAGGCGCTTGAAAGTGAAGGAATCTAAATCGCAGAGAGAGGGAGAGAGGGGGGAGGGGCAGATAAGAAGCGAGAATGCGATGATATCTGAAACCTAATCCCTAATACTCATCCATCAATCAGCATTTTTTCTCTTGTGCATTTGGTCTTGTACAATATGCTTCAACTCTTGTACATCTCTTAAAAGTGGCAAATGACCAAAATTGCCCCTCCTATATGCTTATTAATATAGTATATATATATATATATCAAAATCACCTCTCCATGTCTAATTTCAGGACCATAAGAGAGAGAGACAGCGAATAAACAATTTTGTGTGAGAGAGACGATCTAGAGAGAGGAGATGGTTGAAGCTTCTCGGCTATGGGAGAAATTAGTGAAGCAGCAACTTATCATAGGGTTTTCGGTGGTAGCGCCCTATTGCTCTCGGACTCGTCGGTCTAATCTGGTGGTCAACTTGGCTCACAATCATCACTTTCTTCAATAGGTTTTAAGCTTTCATATTTCAGTTATTTATGGATTCATGTTTAGTTAGTATTGTTCTTGAGCCAATGTTGAGAAACAACAATCTTTTTGTATTATGAAACTGAAAGAACCTCAGTAGACCCCTAAAACCCGTTATTTATGAAATTCTAAGAGTATAAATTGAAATTAATGAGGCTGTGAATGTTTCTAGAATTGAAATTAGAAACAACACCACAATTCATATGATTTTTATTATTTAGTATAAAAGTAACGTTGTTTAAATTTGTATTACAGGAATAGTTGAAGTAGGCACCTTTTAGTTGAAAACAGGTAGTCAAAATTGAACGGGTCTGGTTATAAAGGTTGACAGCCATAATTGTTTGGTCCCTTTGTTCACACAAAAGCATAATTGATATTTAATATACTCTCTAATAAATCTTTCTTTGGTACAGGTGCATTAGTCATGTTTTATGAAAGTAAAATCCTTAAAGGTGAAGTTGTAATCGAAGACAAAAGCTATGGAGAGAAATGCATAGATATGTTGAAGAAGGCACCCCACGACATTCTTTCAAGTGAAAAAGTTAGATACAAAAGTATTAATATTTTTCTTTGATATTTTTGGTAATTTGCTTTGTCTGAATCACATAATTTATTCAAAATCTCTGGACTTCACAATGTTTTTGAGTGTGGAACTAAGGTTTTTTTTATGACAAAAACATCAAATATTCACAATCGTTTGTTGTTTTTTGCTAATTGAGCATGTGACTTTCAGGGGCTATGACAATGAAGAGAAAGCATCAAGAGCTTATGACTTGGCTGCCCTTAATATTGGGGTCCTACAACTCATATAAATTTCCATGTGAGTTTTTTATTCATTTTTTTATTCGTATATATCTCATATCAACAACTTGGTTATAATCCATGGCTCATGTAATGCTTCGTTTTGTGAGAGTGATTTAGATAGGTGATTACAAAAAAGAACTTGAGATGAAACTATGAGCAGGTAAGAGTTTGTAGTAAACTTAAGAAGGTAATATACATGCATATTATGAAAAACTAAAGAGCTGCATGGCAACTATTATTCAACCTATGTTTGCGAATGATGATAAAAGTTTGATAGTAGGTTCGTGTAAATCATTCATGTAACATACATCAAATTGTTTTTTTCGAATGAATTTGCAATGACATGTTATAACACGATGAACACAAGAAAAGCAACCTGGTTTCAAGATGTGAATCTATGTATAGAGGATTTACAAGGAAAAAAGAAAGGTGGTTAACTCACATCTTTCGAATTCAATGAAATCGATTATTCATGATGTACAAGTTATTGGAGCATGGTTGCACTTTGTTCCACATTTAGTAAAAAGGTAGACTTGGCACATATAATATAACTTTAAATGACAAAAATGGCATTATATAACTGTTGGAGTTGTTTTTTGTGACATGCAAATGTCACTTGCATTCCTCAAAGGTTAGACTTGCGTTTTGGACGGTAAAAGGTTACATTATAAAACTATTTTTGACATGTAGCGACCAACTTTGACATTAACAATTAGATGTGAAAAGCATATGTTTGAGTCCCACTTTGATTGCTGGTGAGCTGGCGGAACGGTCTCCGTACTATATATGCCCCCACAATGTTGCGGTTGGTGGTTGCTGCAGCAGCTGGTGGTGGTGGTACTACACCTGCAGAGTGCAGCTATCACTACTGCTGAGTCAAAGAAAGAAGAAAAGGTTGAAGAGAAAGAAGAGTCAAATGACGTGGACTCTCTTATAAAATCTTTAAGATTCAATTGCTTATTTGACAATCTTCATTGACTTTTGATTGTTTGTTGTGGACTTTAATTGGTTAAATTCTTTTGCAGGACATTGTTTGATGAGGACAATGGAGTCAAGCATTTTCTTTAATAATATATGTTAATTTTTTTAGTAGTTATTCTTGTTGTTGTGCCTAAATGTTGATTTTTTTTAAATATATTGCAAAGGTTTCTTATGGCTTTTTAATTAAGTGATTATATTGAAATTTTTCTTGCTGCGTTATCATACTCACCTTGGGATGTTTTGGTGTATTTATTTATTTGTTTATTTTTCAAGTTCCTATGTAAACAAAGTTCATAAAATTAAAAATAAGTGTAAAAAAACAGTAATAAGTTATCATACAACAATCAATGGTTTATGTAAATATATATCTAAAATACCAAATGTTTATAAGTTCATACAATCGATGATGTGGAGTGCTTTTGATTTAATTCTAAATTATTCTATTTAGCATGAACTTTGATTTCAATGTATCTGACAGGTACTAGGCAATGGTTTAACACAATTTTAGTAGTAGCTTGATGTTGGTAAGCTACTTTAGGTAAGTTACTTTTTGTCACTTTATAATTGTCACTGTAACATATTTGTTTCTAAGCTATATACAAACATGTCCAGGTAGTTCACTCTTCAATTAATGTATAGTCAACTACTTTCTTGCATCTTAGAGCTAGAAAAAGCTTTATAGGTCAAAAGCAGTTTTCTTGAAAGTTGGGAAATGGTGATTTTGGTCAACCTTATGTTGGTAGGAGGGCAAGTGACAAAACAGATAAATGATATGTCATTATCATATAATTCAAAGTAGTATAGTTACTTTATTGTATGATTGGTCATTGTCATAATACCCTTGTATACAAGAAAGGTATGTAGTCACGCAATGATGTACTAAGAAATTCTACAAATTGGTGAAACAATTTTATCAAACTTAGTCTCAGCTTATAGCTTATAATTTGTATTTGTTAATTTTAATATGCCTTTTTTTAGATTTTTCTCTTTTACCAACTAGACTTAATAGTAGATCCTTAAATTGTTGATGACAATGGTAGAGAAAAAAGTATGTACCAAGATGCCTGTGCACCCTCTCAGAATGCATATCGACTAAAAAGGATCAAACAAGATAAAAGCTTAGACCCCTTTTTTTATAATATAAAATTTTGTCTTTAATGTAACACACCAAACTAATAAATCGTTTTGCTTTTTTATATGTTAGAAAAAATGTAAGATTTAATAACTTAATAACAAACGTTTTGGTTTTTTATTATATGTTAGAGAAAATATAAGATTTAATAACAAAATAGGGATTGGGATCTTAAATAAACAAAAAAAAAAAAAAACATGGAAGCAATTCAATTTATACCTAATGATAAGTTTTTAGACTAGATTTTAGAATTTATTTTTTTGTCTTAAAATTGTAGTTCTTGTACAATTGTCCGTGCCACCACGACGTTTTTGCAACTCCTATTTTCATTCTATGCCATTCATTCGTTTGAGTTTCATATTGGTGCCAAATTCATTGATCATTGACCGCCTTTTTCTTTTGTTTTTTTTTTTTGAACGGCCAACAAACATTTCTACCCAACTACCCAGGGGAGTCCCCACACTATGGACAGACCCCCACGACCAACCCAATGGAGGGCCCATACGTACCTCAGACGACTGGCGTAGTTAGACACGCCCATGCAGTTCCCGCACTTCTTAACAAATAGACGAGCATCATTGATTTTAGTGTAAAATGTGAGGACTAATAAATTAACTTAATTGAGTTGTAACATATTACACGAATAAGAAAACTAATAGGCGTACAATACAATATACCACAAAAGGATCGATAAGCGAACTATAAAACGAGAGCTACGTTGTAATTTATAGTCGTCGTCGCATCGTGCGGGTTTCCTACTAGTATATATATATATATATATATATATATATATAGGGAAGGGTTATCTTGAGAACTTGAATTTTTGTGAGAACAACGAGAACTATTTTCATCCATAGATCTATTTTGATCAAGGGCCAAGATTAGAAGGTGACTCTAAACAAGAAAAAAACATGCTGGAACAAATCTAAAAGGCAAATTCGTCAAGTACTTCTTTTAACCTTCTTCTCAAAACTTGCCTTCCATAATCGATCTTTACCATAAAACCTACCTTCAATCAACAGAATAATGGAATTCAACTATGAAAAATCGAAGTTGTAACATGATTACTACAAAAACATTCAATTAAGGAGAGGATTAAGAAGAAACGAATGATGGTGATGGATGCGGCTCCGACGAGTTCACCGTCGATGTTCGACTAGAACAGGGTTTTGGTGAATAAACTGCTAGTGAAGAACTACAAGAAGGGAAACTAGCTTGTGTACTTGATTGATAATTGTTTGTGTATTGGATCATCGTATATGTGTTTAGGTTAGGGTTTTGAATAAAGTGTTGCTTTGATCTAATTTTTGGATAGGTACACTGCTAAATCATTGTTGATTTAAGGATAACTACACTCTGTTTTGTTTAATATTGGTACATGAATATGTTGTTGACCTAAACTTGTTATTTGATGAGAAGCTTGCAATTGTATGTTCTTGTGAAGAACTTGTTAAAGTAGTTGCACATAAGGTGTTTGATGAAATGTCTAGGTGTGTGTTGTGTTGTTTTTTTGGTTATTTTTTATTGAGTAGTTGCAAATAAGGTGTTTGATTAAAGGTCTAAGTAATTGTTGTGTTGATTTTGTTGAATTATGTGTTTGAGACTAAGTTTAAGCAAATTAATGGTAGGACTTTTTTTAGTAAATCATATATATGTAGGTTTACACATGTGTACATCCTTATGCTTAAAAGTTCTATACACATATGTAAATCAAATTAGTTACTATTGCATCTGTGTAAGTAAGAAATTTACAGATGTGTAAATTTGATGTACACATTGAAAATACGTCATTAGAACTAATGTCTATTTAAATAGTTGTAGTTATGAGGTTTACACATGTGTAAGCAAGCAGTTTTGCTCATTTACACATGTGTAAATCCGATTATTTGTCTAGAATAGTAGCAAAAACAAATGGCTTAATGGTATTGTCTTTTGTTACTTTGACCAGGCACAGAAAAAAAAAAGCTAAATTCTACTCTTGGATGGAAATGACAAAGAGAACTTTTAGATGTCATAATTGTAGAATCCTAGAAAATGATACGAAGATTGTACAATGGAAAGAGAATATACACTGTCGAGAAGATGTGATCGAGAAAGCATTGGAGTTTTAGAGAGACAAAAATGAAAAGAAAAAAAAAGAGTAGATGGCATAATGGATTATGACTTGTTTCTATGCTACTATGGTTAGGATATAGCAAGGATTATTATTTTTGCTTATATGTATCGTTGTTACTGTAGGTCAAGGATTATGACTTGTTGGTTGCCAAGGATTACGACTTGTTGGAAATTTACCGATTTTGATATTTGGACAAATCTATTTTGGTTTAAATCATACTTGTTGATTAATATAAATATAATTATGTTTGAGTTTTGCTATATACAATCTTGGTTTAATTAACAGTTTACACATGTGTAATTTAGCTATGTTGTGTAAAACGGAAAAAAAAAGTTATAGTGAACAATTTACATATGTGTAATTCAGATGCATTTGTGTAAAACAGAAACAAAGAAGTGACACTGAGCAGTGTACACGTGTGTAGTTCAGATACAAATGTCAGAGAATAGTAAGAATAAGAGCGGTGTAGTTCAGATACAAGTAGTTGTAGACGAGGTGTTTCATGAAATGTCCTTGTTAGCTTAATATATCTTGTATTAAAACCCTACAATTGCAGTCATAAATGTCAGAGAATAGCAAGAATAAGAGCGTGAACTTTTTTCTACAGAATAGTGTAAAGGATGAGTGTACACATGTGTAAGTAACCTATTTACACATGTGTAAGTCAGTAGGTTTATTTGTTTAAAATAGCAGTAAAAAACAAATGACTTAATGGTTTTGTAATTTTGAAGTTGTTTCACTTTGTTTTCACGCATTTATTGAAACAGAAATAGTGCTGTTAAGTCTAGAAATGAAATGACACATGAAATATCTAAAAAAATTGTTTTGTTTACTAATATATACAGTACATGATAAAAACTTACAAATGGTCTTTATTGAAACAGAAACACATGTTTATGGTCTACTGGAAATCGATTGGTAATGCGAAATGGAATGATTTGAAAGCGGTGAAACCAATAAAGTTAAACTTATCTTGGGCAACAAAGAAAAACAGTGTAGATTGTGGTGTGTTCTTGATAAGACCCATAGAAGTGCATAAGGAAACTTGTTTGAAGAATTGGGAATGTAGTTTAAAAAATAAGAAAAGCAAGAAACATAAAGAATAACTGAACTTGCTAAGAAAGAAATATGTCGTGAAGATTGTGCTTTCAAAAGCCTATAATCATCAAGAAAGTGTGATCCATAAAGCGTTGCAGCTTGAGAAAGAACAATTACAGCAGGAGAAAGAACAAAATGAAAAGCTAGAGTAGTTGATATTTAATGACTAGTTTTTATGTTACCATGCAAATCTCTAACATGGATCATCACTTTTATTTTTAAGTAATCATATATTATAACTTTTGATATATGATACATGGATGTTTATGTTGGTAATGTGTTGGTTGCATTGTCTGGAAAGTTTGGTTTTGTTGGGTATTCATTTAAGTTTGGTTGCAATATCTAAAGTTGACACATGTGTAAAACAGGAATGTACACATGTGTAATAACAAACAATTGAACAAAACTAGACAATTACACATGTGTAAACCAACAGGAGATTAAGGGTCAGAAGGTAACTTACAAATGCGTAAATCTTTTTCAAAGTAATACATAAACAAATGTGTGACAGTGAGCAATTTACACATATGTAAAATTGACACTTACACATGTGGAAAACAACCGAACACAGGAAAACTAGGACCAAAAGACAGTGAACAATTTACATATGTGTAAAACAACTTAAAATTTCAATCAAAAAAAAAAATAGGTGACAACAAGAAATTTACACATGTGTAGAACAGAGGCTTACACATGTGTAAACAAACAATTGAACAAAACTAGACACTTACACGTGTCTATATCAGCTGGAAAAGTATAATTCAGAAACATATAAGGGATATAAGGTAATTTGCTCATGCGTAAGTCGCCTTCAATGTTTAATCCAGAAACAAATATGTGACAGCAAGTAGTTTATACATGTGTAAAACAGGCATTTACACATGTGTAAAAAATACAATTGAACAAAACTAGACACTTACACATGTGTAGATAAGCTGAAAAAGTGTAATTCAGAAACAAATAAGGGACATAATGCAATTTATACATGTGTAAAAAAGCATTTACACATGTGTAAAACAAACAATTTAACAAAACAAGGAAAACAAACCTCATCACATAATATTAGAACATTGAAATAATAAAGTGTAATAACTGTAAATTCAAACATTAATAAATATTCAAATTCAAACAAAATGTTATATGTTTAAAATCCTAGTACATGAACCACCTTACTCAAAAATAAAACTAGAGATATAAAAACGAAGCTTCATTCAATATCAATATCTTCATCTTCTTCGCTATCTTGATCACTAAAGCTCTTTTATCACAATGACTACGTTCATCGATTTGCTTTTTTTTTTTTCTTTGAAGGACAGTTCCGAGAATCATGGTATGAAATTTTGCCATATAATTTGCACTTCCTTTTATTCTTCTTGACTTTAACCTTCGCTTTCTCCCCCGGACCACTCAAACGACCAGCTATATTATAATTCAGGAACAAATTAGTGACGGTGAGCAATTAGTGGGTAAAACAAGCACTTAAACACGTGTGATACAACTTAACATAGGTAAAATATAAATAAAAGACATTGAACAGTGTACACATGTGTAAATCAGCTGCAAATGTGTAATCCAAAAACAAATGGTATGAGATCTTAATCCATTTTTAACATTAACTCAATGAATACAATGGGAACACCGATGATATCTGAAACTTGCTGCTAGTTTTTTACCCTCTTAGTCGCCTTGTTGCATCGTAATAAGCATGTGCCACATCATTTGCGGTATCAAACATTCCTAGTAAGCATACACCCTATCATCAATAAAATTTATAAACGAGTGAGTTAGATAATTAATGGAGAACATGAAATGATATGTTGAATACTCAAACTAATTTGGCTTGTGGGCATTAGCACTTCACTATGGCTAACAATACTCAAACTTTAATGTTGGATTGTTATTTAAACTTTATTGTTGGACTAAGTACATAAACAAAAATAGTTTAACTACCAAAAAAACATGATAAGTCATCAAATGGTACAAAAAATAAACAAAAAAAAGTAACTAGTAATTGAAAAGGCCAATTGATATCCAAAAATCATAACATCCTAAACTCCCTGTATCCTTAACAAGTGCTTCATCAAAAACCAATCTTACACCTCAACAACCCAAATTTTTGGATACTTAGAATACAAAACCGTCGACATCACAACATAATGCCTAAGCATTTCGTCGAACACATAGCGTGCATCACCCATTTTTTCAAACAAACAATACATCATCATCAAAATGTTACCCACAAACCTATCAAACACAAAACCCAATTTAGATATACATCATCATCATTTGTTTTAGGTTAATCCCTATCATATATTTTAGGTCAAACTATGAAATTATTGTATGAATCTTCATATGAACCATATGATGCATATCATATGTTCAGAATACACATCATTAGAAAAATAAACAAGCAGATTGAAGTCGTGATTGAAGAATACAGACATATGATACAAATTAAAGAATTGATAAAATCAAATCGTTGAATAAAAAACGAGTGAAGCGACCTGTTATTGGAATGGGCGAATATCATAGAACGAATCCTTGATGTTGAGTTAGAATCCGACCCCAATCAGAAACGATGAAGATACCTGTAATTCATGATCTAAGATCGTGACTAAAACCCTAATTCTTGATAATATGAATGAGAACCAGGATGTTTGATGGCTAGTAAAGAAAGAAGATTGATAAATTACCAAGTTACCATTCTCATTAAAATAAGAGGGGGATAAATGAATGGTTGAGATTTGTTCTCATGGTTCTCACAAAAGATGGGTGTTCTCATTTATATTCTCCCATATATATATATATATATATATATATATATATATATATATATATATATATATATAGGGGAATTATAAAATGAAAACCATGGTGAGTTAAGAAAACTTCAGAAACTCAAATGAATGGTTTAGATGGTGCCACGTATGTTACAAATCCTCTCTCTTTAAAGGGCATTTTTGACATAACACATTTCATCTTTTCTGTTCTCATCCTTTTTCTGACACAAAAGATAGAGTCTCTCTTCCTTTTTCATCCAATACATATCAATATCAACACCTCCATCTCTCTCTTACACCACATTTCTCTCTCTCTCTCTCTCTCTCTCTCTCTCACACACACACACACATGATAAACACCTTCATCTCTCTCTCTCTCTCTCACACATGATAAACACCTTCATCTCTCTCTCTCTCCCCTCATGATAATCACATCCATCTTCAAGAAGAAGAAAACATCGGAACAGATCTTGGCGTCGTCGGAACAGATCATGGTCGGAACAGGGTTTTGTTTCAAATCTGATCGGAACAAGGTCGATGGTGAGAGTAGTATGGTACGTGGTGCGAGTGGTTCAGAGGCGTCGAAGGTGTCAATGGTAGTTTCGGAGGTGCCGATGTGGTCCATATTTGTGTTGTTCTTAGGAGGTTGGGTGAGAGTAGTATGGTGGGTGCAACTTTTTTTTTGGGTAAGAAATTCAATGGTTTCTTGAATTTTAATTTTGATATAATGTAAGAAATCGTAATTGTTTTTTGAAGAGTTTTTAATGGGATTTTATGGAATAATATGTTAGCATTTATAGTTGAGATTCTTTGTTTTTGAGTTGCTGTCTTGATTCATGAAAGGAATAGCTTATATAAAACAAAAGAAAGTTGTGATCTAAATAATTTAGTTTTCGTTGTTTGAAAATTTTGCTATGATTTAAAACTTTGAGAGCAGATCTATGATGTTTTTGGTGTTTTGATGTTCAAGATTTGGATTTTTTTGTTAGGTTATAATTTATTAAATGTTTTTTGTGAGATAAGTCATGAAAACATATGTTTTTTGTTGTTAGTTTGTGGTATAATTTTACATGTTTTTGTTATTGGGTTATAATTTATCACATGTGTTTAGTGAGATAAGTCGTAAAAACATATGTTTTTGCTGTTGATTTATAATTTTTACATGTTTTTAGTGAGATAAGTAGTAAAAACATATGTTTTGTTGTTGGTTTATAATTTATTATATGTTTTTTGTGAGATAAGTCATGAAAATGTATGTTTTTATTGCTGGGTTATAATTTATTTATATGTTTTTTTGTGAAATATGTTGCAAAAACATATGTAATTGTTACAAAAAAATTTATGTTTTTCTCTGGAAAAGTGAATTGATGGTTTTAGAGAGAGGAGAGAGAGGGGAGAAAAGGGAGAGGGAATATTGAAAAGTAAGAGAGAGGGAGCTTATTTTTTTACTATAATGCCCTTCTTTATTTTTTTATTAAATATATGTACTCCTCATATCTTTACTTTTTTGAATAAAATAATGAATTAATCACAACCATTGGATCATGATGATCAATGGTGATAAAGGTGGTTTTCTTGGTTTTCTTAAGTGAGGAGGGTTTGCAAATTATCCTTTCCCTATATATATATATATATATATATATACAGACAAAAGATCAAATACAAACAAAAAAATCGTACGAACTGTACGAATCAAAGAAAAAAAGGCGGTGGCATTATTGTAAATAACAACAACATTTATCTGTTGCTTTCTTTTTCTCAGACATTATGTCATTTTCTCTTACCCCACTTTCTCTCTCTATAAAAACAAAACATACGTTCAGTCTTTAGGTCCAAAATTACTCTAGAAACCAAACCATAACTACTTCACAAAAATACTAAACAAACGCAGATTACTCTACAAAACAATCCATAACTACTTCACAAATTGCTCCACAAAGACATGCAATAACTACTTTAAAAATTACTCTACAACTTCAAAAATTACTCTACAAGAAACATTCAGTCTGTAGTTCCAAAATTACTCTAGAAACCAAACATTACTACTGAATAAAAGGTAATTATATAATTACTCTAGTTATAATTACGCTATGTAAATACTCTAGAGTAATCAACAGTTGTTTATAGTGTAGAGTAATTATTGTATAAATAGAGTAATTTTGTAGCAGATCCTTCTTTCATTTCATCATGTTCTTGTTGATCCTCTGCTTTAAACAAATTCATGTTATCTCCTTCTCAGCTCCAAGTGTCACAAAAATTACTCTACATAGAACATGCTATACCAAATTTCACAAAAAGTGTTGTTTATAGTGTAGAGTAATTATTGTATAAGTAGAGTAATTTTGTAGCAGATCCTTCTTTCATTTCATCATGTTCTTGTTGATCCTCTGCTTTAAACAAATTCATGTTATCTCCTTCTCAGCTCCAAGTGTCACAAAAATTACTCTACATAGAACATGCTATACCAAATTTCACAAAAAGTACTCTACATAGAACAGCTTCAAAAGCCTACAACCTTGAAACCTTGTTCTTCATAAAAAAAAAAATCATATTTTCTGTTTTAGAAATTTAGCATGAAAATTGAAAAAAAAAACCGTATAAAAATCACATATTACCTCATGTTTGATGTTTTTGGATGATTTTGAACTTCATCTTGGCTGATCACTTCGATTATGATGTTAATTGGGGGTTTTTTGAGAGTTTTTTTTGTTTGAAATCTGATTTTGGGGGTTTTTTGATTTGTTGTTTGTTGTTAGGTAGAAGCATCAAAAAGCTGGTTAAGTATAAAGTGACTTTTTCAATAATTACAAAATTGCCACCGTGCCTTTTACTTGATTCGTACCGTTCGTACGAAATTTCTATTTGTACAGGATCTTATCTCTCTCTCTCTCTCTCTCTCTCTCTATATATATATATATATATATATATATAGGTCAATTATAAAATGAAAACCCGCTTGAGTTGAGAAAACTTTCGAAAACCGATGTAAAAAACATTTTTTTCTTTGAAAAAAATAACCGATATAAAATACATGTTTGTAAGCGTTTTGGATCAAAACAATAAAAAAAGCGCCGATGGGATTTTTTTTTAAAAAACAAACAACAACAACAACCGTACCCAGGAAATCCCACTAATAGCGACGCTATTCGTAGGGTCTGGGGAGGGTAGGATGTAGGCAAACCTTACCCCTATCTTTAGAGATAGAGAGGCTGCTTCCAGAGAGACCCCCGGCTCGACAACAACAAAATGCACACTGTATATTAATGAATAATTAGGCAATCACTAAACACTAAAAAAAAAAAAAAAATAAAATAAAATAAAATAGTGGATGTATAACATGATACAACATACAGATATATTTATATATATATATATATATATATATATACATGCATAGAGGCCAACCCTAAATCCTAAGTAATCTTAAATCCTAACAAAGTTGCTAAAAACATAGGTAAATAGCTGAAAACATATGTTTTTTTAGCAACTTTGTTTATTTTTTTTTTAAAAATCCCATCGGTGCTTTTGTTATTTTTTTTTTGCACAAAATGCTTAAAAACATGTATTTTACATTGGTTATTTTTTTCAAAAAAAAAAATAATGGTTTTTTACATGAGTTTTCAAAGGTTTTCTCAATTCAAGAGGGTTTTCATTTTATCCTTCCCCTATATATATATATATATATATATATATGTATATGTATGTATATACACACATTGTTTACTTTGTTTATTTATTAAAATAATACTTTATTGCATATGTAATTTAAATATTTGATACAAGGTTGTAATCCCGTGTATTACACGGGTTGATAAATGTAATGGTATATAATTAATAAAAAATTATGTTTAAGAAAACATATTTATTTCACGGTTGAAAAATGGTATATTATACTAATAGAGTAAAACATAATAGAATTTGTTAACATATACAGTTATCAAGATATTTATTTAAAAATGAACATTGATATGGCAGTTTAAATTTCTTAAGTTCATTTTTAAATCACTTTTATTTCATATGGGAATTAACTTTGATGTTTTAATACAATCTATTTTTTTTATTATTTAGAATATTTTATTTTTACTATTATTTACTATCTGACCACATCAAGTATTTAAAAATTTTAGATATCACTTATAAAAACCATTACCTTCATTATTTTTTCTTTTTTAGTATTTTCGCTAACATAAGTTTGAACTTTGTGATGTTTTTAAGTAAAAAAATAAAATTTAATTTAAAGTATTAATAATTAATTATATATTAAAATAATTTGATTAATAATATAATAACTATCTTTAACAAAAAAAATAGAAAAAATTACGCCGTTAGTCCTTATGGTTTCTACCAAATTTCAATGTAAGGTATTAAGGTTTTATTGTTTCACTTTAAGGTATTAAACTTTTAATTTGTTTCAATGTCAGGTATTAAGCTTTTAATTTGTTTCAATGTCAGGTATTAGGAACTAACCTAGTTAAAACTTAACTAAGTTTGAGGGGTATTATGGTCCATTCACCTGTTTATTTCTTTAACCAATTAATACATATATTATAGATTTTGAGGGACTAAACCTGTCAAGTTTTCAAAGTTTTAAAACCAAACCAAACCTTCCCTCCCTCTTCTTTTGTTATTCCGATCAAATTCCGGTCACCGGAGTAAAATTCCGGTGAGTATAGATTTTGAGTTTTAGTGTGTTTCATCTCGATTAAATGGTTGGGTTTACGTTTCTTCACCCCAAATGATTATTTCCCATCATAATATCGACTTAATAGCGTTGTTTAATGAAGTTTTAATCGTGGTTCTACTGGTTCTTCCTCCTCTTATAGGATGATATTTTTAACATACACATTATACAGAGATAATAAACTTATCAATCATATTGAAACATATGTGTATCTAACAAAAATTACACATGATCTGACGAGGTATCCCAAGTCACTGAAAAAAAAAAAAAAGAATCATGACTATTAAGATTTTATGGTTTACAAGATAAATTCTGTGACACCCGGCAAATTCTGGTTAACAACGTTGTCTAGATGAAAGTCTACCTTAGCGAGTCACGCGTATATTGTACTTAACTGGGTTAGTTAAGTCGGGTTATAGTTCGGGAACTATTGGTTTAGTCTAGAGGATCATTGGATGTTGGTCTAGAGGTTCATTAGATGTCGGTCCTTAACCAAGTGTACAAACGGTGACGATCGGTAGGATCGTCAGGGCATACGGAACATACGAGTCTCGAGTCCCGGGAATTGGTGAACGAGTGTAAATATGTGTATTTACTTGTGTTATGTGTTTACGATCATTATGTGACTTGTCGGTACATTAATATGTGTTAACATATGTTAAAACGGGGTTTAACGCGCAAAACACACGAAACAGGCACATATAGGCGATCAGGATAACCAATCGCCTATATGTGGGGCGACTGGGAACCATATGGGGCGATCAGGGTACTGATCGCATGACTGTTCATGCGATTAGGCCCCGATCGCATGAACTTATACGCGATTAGGCTCCCTGATCGCGTGTAAAGCTGCATAATCACATGTTACGTGCTGAACGACTAGAAACGCCTATAAATACAATGCTTAACCTCCTAAACTTCCTAATATCAACCCTAGTCGTCCCACAACCGCCCCAAACACATAAACAACCTCTGGAAGGCGATTTTGATCAAAAACACAAGGTTTCAAGGTCTAACCATCATTCTTTCATAATCCTAAGGTTTGATTCTCATCCATAACACTTTGTAAACGTTTTTAATCAATCCCTAATGGTCCAGACCTGTTCATAAACGAAAAAGCTTTCTGAAAATCGTCAATAAGGATTGTTAATCGGATTATAACTAATATACATGCGTTGTGGGTGTGTATGATTAGAAAGCTAGGATTTTTATGATTCATGATGATTGATTGATATGTTATTTGGTTAGATCAGAATTGATATTGATAGTATGATGATAGAAATCTGATTAATTGATTATTAGGGTATTGTTATGCATGGTAGTATGATGATTGCATGCTATGTGTATATGTTTGGATTACTTGGTTGCATGCAGGACTGATTATACGAGGTTAAACGAAGGATTTTGGTTGAAACATGTTTAGAATAGTGTTTGGGATGATATTGGGTAGTTACACACGTTCTGGATCTGATTTGGAGCGTTAAACGCGCGAAAAACTGGAACAGCAAGGTTACAGGCGATTAGGATTCCTAATCGCCACTTTTACATGCAATCAGGGCCTAATCGCATGAGTTTACATGCGATTAGCCCCAAATCGCATGAGTTTTCATGCGATCAGTCCAAATCGCGTGTATTTACATGCAATCAGCCCTGATCACGTGAACTTACATGCAATCAGCCCTGATCACGTGAACTTACATGCAATCAGCCCTGATCACGTGAACTTACATGCAATCAGCCCTAATCACATGAACTTATATGCAATCAGCCCTAATCACATGAACTTATACGCAATCAGTCCTAATTGCTAGTTTACGTTTCCTAATCGCGTGTACTACTATTGTAAGTGTAAATTAGCATTCCGAGACCCGATTGGACATATAGTAACATGCTAGGAACCTCGTAACATATATGGTAACTTAGTAACATATGTTTGGATGTAATTCGGTGATACGTGAACTATGTGCTATAAGTTGTTGTACGTTAACGTATGTTAAGTGTAATTGCGTTATTGTATGTTTTGGAGCGTAAACATAACACGGGGAGTCTCGGGTCACCAATGGGATGTCGAGTCTTGTACTTTGGGTCGGTTAAACAGTCACGGTGTTTTCAAACGAACTTGGTTATGGTCTGGACATCTAGGGACTAATTAACCTGCGGGTTATTAGTCTAAGTACTTGTAACTGTCGTATGTTAGGTCGCCGCTTACGGGACTAGCATAGCAGCTGGGTTTACTCGGGTTAAGGAGTAACGCAACTTAAGGTGAGTTTACGGCCCCTCTTTTAAACTGGTTTTATACTTTCGGGGGAGAAAACATGTGTTAAAACTATATTTGGGAACTACTGTCATACTATGGGTTTCTATTGGGTACTACACGATCTTTGGAAAGTCCCGGGGGGAACCATGAATGTGCGGGTTTGCACAACGGGGAAATGTGAATAGCGCTATTGGGAGTGACCAACCCCGCTCGTCGACTTGGAGGGTCGGCGGGTGCATATTGTCTCAAACAGGAACAACAGGAACAACAGGAACTACATCGGGCATACTTTTGGTATTCGCGTTAGTAATGGTTTTCCAATCGTGGTAGTAACAAAACGTACGCCTAGCTAGCGTATACTGGTTTTCTATTTGTTATAGTATGGACAGGTGGACTTGGTACTTGGATACAAAACCTGTAAACTCACCAGCATTTTTGTGCTGACGTAAACTTTTACATGTTTTCTCAGGTCGCTAAGGTAGCACGACAGGACTAGGGCGCACGCGTCTGCACGGCGTCTATGTTAGGGTTGCATGGTCTTACAACATTGAACATTGGTTTATTATTTTGGATAATGTTTTGAATAAGCTTCCGCTGTAAACGGGATTTTAAACTATGTTTTGAAATTGCATTTTAATTCATTTAGACTTGTTTATTGTGATCGTTGGTTTGGATCCTGGTTTGTCATGCGCCTCGCGGTAAAACTCCGCAAGTGGATTTTGAGGGTGTGACAGATTGGTATCAGAGCCAATGGTTATAGTGAACTAGGACTGCATGTAGAGTCTAGTCTATAGCCGAGTCGCACACACTAGACGATCACATGGTACTAAACGTTATAGTGGTTTACGTATGGTCTTGTCGGGGTGTCTCTAAATCGTTGGTCTTTCTATGTTACATCATCCGTTCTATCTTAGGTTGGGTTACTTGTTTTCTAGGCAATGTAGTCTATTGGAGTAACTCGTGTGCTCTTGAGATTTGTCCAAGGCTCGGACATCTCCCTTTCGCACTCCAATAGAAACATTTGTCATGAACTACTGTAGTATTACGGTGTGTAGCTAAGAGTCTATGTTCGGTGATTTGAACTTTGAACTAGGAGAACACTAGGAGGACCATGTAGAGCGTTTTATCATTTTGGGTGCACACAAAATCATAAAACGAAATGCATGGAAGCACTAGTGAGCTCTGGGTTTGAGGGGATAGTCCTGGATTGGATCTAGCTTTGATCTTGTGAACATTAGTGGTTACCTTTAACTGCGAAACTAAATTTTCTCGTTCTTTCTGCCAGAATCATGTCTGGAGTGCGTGGAGGACGTGGAGGTGGTCGCAATGGTGGACGTGGTGGTGGTCGTGGTGGTGCTGGTGGTCGTGGTGGAGGTATTAACCTATCACAGGCTGATCTGAATAACTTGCTCCAAGCTGCCTTTCAGTTAGGGCACAACGGTGGTGGTAAGTTGTTTTATCCATTTTCTTTGCCTCATTGATGAACCTTGTGTACGTTATTTGTGGTTTCTCATACGTTTCATTTCAGGTGGTCCTGTTGACCCACCCCCACCCATGTGCACCTACAAGATGTTCCGGGACTGCAAGCCCCAGGAATTCTCTGGCACTGAGGGTGCGGTCAGTTTGCTTAGGTGGTTGGAGAAAGTGGAGTCGGTATTTCTGATGTGTAACTGTCTCCCAGAAGATCGGGTGAAGTATTCGGCTGCGTTATTTCAGGACGTGGCATTGACTTGGTGGAATGGCATTACCCAGAACATGGGTATTGGGGAGGCATATGATATGCCATGGGAGAACTTTGTGCAGTTGCTGAAGCGGGAGTATTGCCCGAGGGAAGAGGTACAGAAGCTGGAGCATGAGGTGTGGAACCTCAAGATGACTGGGTCGGAAATCGAGAAGTATACTGTGAGGAGGAATGAGTTGGCAGTGCTGTGTCCCGATCTGCACGTGCCAGAGTATCGTAAGATTGAACACTATGTATCAGGGTTAGTACCGGAAATTGCAGGGTTAGTGGCTGCTGGAAATCATCCTACTTATGCGTAGGTAGTTCGATCGGCCCATAGGATGACCAACTTAAAGGTGAATGAGGGGATTTTGCCTGCGAAAGGTTCGACTGCTAAGGCTCCAGAGAACAACAAGCGCAAGTGGGAGAACGACGGGAAAGGATCTGGGTCTACACAGCAGGGTAAAAGGTTTGATAATGGGGGTTCATCGTCTTCGGGTAACAAGCAAGGTGGTTATGCGGGAAAACTGCCCAAATGCAACAAGTGTGGACGCCATCACCAAGGGAACTGCGACAGTAACCGTTGTCACCGCTGCCAGCGAACATGTCACTATGCTAAAGATTGTCGGGCTACACTTCCATCGACTCAGGCTCCGACCAACAGTTCAGCTCCGACTACTCAGGGGACTACAGGGAAACAAGGATGCTACAACTGTGGTGACACTGGACATTACAAGAAGGATTGTCCAAAACTGAAACAGGGTGGAAACAACGGGAATGGGAACAACGGGGGCGGCGGCAGAAATGCACGTGCCTTCGTCATCGGAGCCGCTGAGGCTAGACAGGACCCTGATACAGTCACCGGTACGTTTCTTCTCAATAATCATTCTGTTAGCGTGTTATTTGATTCTGGTGCCGACAAGAGTTTTGTATCCAAGGATGTTAGTCGACTGCTAGATGTAGCACCCGTACCATTAGAAACCAAGTATATTATTGAGTTGGCTGACGGTAAAACGATTGAAGCTACTAGTGTCCTTCGGAAGTGTCAGTTAGAGTTGTCGGGTTTATCGTTCCCCATCGACCTTATGCCGGTACCATTGGGTAGTTTTGACGTTGTGGTAGGAATGGATTGGTTATCTTTGTATCGCGCGGAGATTGTCTGTTACGATAAGGTTATTCGGATTCCTCTCCCTGATGGAGAATTTCTTTCCGTGTACGGTATCAAGGGTGGTGTTCCGCTAAACATCATCTCTAGCATGAAAGCCCTTAAGTGTCTTCGAAAGGGTTATCCAGCTGTTTTGGCACTCTTATCTGTTTCCTCTGTTGATGAGAAGAAGATCGACGACATTCCGGTGGTACGCGAGTTTCTTGATGTTTTTCCCGATGATTTATCTGGTCTTCCTCCTCATCGTCAAGTCGAGTTCGGTATTGACCTTGTACCAGGGGCTGCTCCTATTGCTCGGGCCCCCAACCGTCTTGCACCTCCCGAGATGCAGGAATTGTCTAGTCAGTTACAGGAACTCTTGGACAAGGGTTTCATCCGACCAAGTTCTTCCCCTTGGGGAGCCCCGATTTTATTTGTTAAGAAGAAGGATGGAGTTTCCGGTTGTGTGTAGACTACAGAGAACTGAACAAATTGACCGTCAAGAACCGTTATCCTCTCCCACGTATTGATGATCTATTCGACCAGCTTCAGGGTTCTAGTTATTATTCCAAGATCGATTTGAGGTCCGGTTATCACCAGCTGCGCGTCAGGGAGGCTGATGTCGCGAAGACTGCTTTTCGAACACGTTATGGCCATTTCGAATTCTTGGTCATGCCTTTCGGTCTCACGAACGCACGGCGGTTTTCATGGACTTGATGAACCGCGTCTGTAAACCATATCTGGACAAGTTCGTCATTGTGTTTATTGATGACATTCTGATCTACTCCAAGAACGAGACCGAACACGGGGAACATCTGCGGTTAGTTTTGGAACTCTTGCGACGGGAACAACTTTACGCCAAGTTCTCAAAGTGTGACTTTTGGTTACGCGAAGTTCAATTCCTAGGACATGTGGTTAATGAACTAGGAATTCATGTCGATCCAGCAAAAATCGAAGCGATCAAGGACTGGGGAGCACCAAAGACGCCAACTGAGGTGCGGCAATTCCTAGGCCTTGCGGGCTATTATCGTCGTTTCATTCAGGGGTTCTCGAAGATTGCTCAACCCCTCACCACTCTCACTCAGAAGGATAGGAAGTTCGACTGGGGTGAATCACAAGAGTCCGCGTTTGAAGAACTGAAGTCTAAACTGTGTTCTGCTCCTATTTTGTCTTTACCTGAGGGTCCTGATGATTTTGTTGTTTACTGTGATGCTTCCATTCATGGACTCGGTTGCGTGTTGATGCAACGCGAGAAAGTGATTGCGTATGCTTCTCGTCAACTCAAAGTGCACGAGAAGAACTACACAACTCATGACTTGGAGTTGGGTGCCGTGGTATTCGCGTTGAAAATTTGTAGACATTACTTGTACGGTACCAAATGCACCATCTACACTGATCACAAGAGTCTCCAACACATTTTCGACCAACAACACTTGAACATACGGCAGCGTCGCTGGATTGAACTTTTGAACGACTATGATTGTGCTATTAAGTACCATCCTGGCAAGGCGAATGTTGTAGCAGACGCCTTGAGCAGGAAGGAATCAACTAAACCTCGTCGCGTTCGGGCGCTGCAGCTCACCATCCATTCGTCGTTACCTGATCAACTCCGTTCTGCCCAGTTGGAAGCTTTGAAGGAGGAAAACCTTAAAGCTGAAACTATGCACGGTGCCGACAAGCACCTAGAGCGAAGGCCTGATGGCCTGCACTATTTCGCAGAACGCATATGGGTTCCTTTATTCGGGGGACTACGGGAGCTTGTTCTGGATGAAGCTCATAAGTCCCGATATTCTATTCATCCTGGTTCGGATAAGATGTACCAAGATCTGAAGGTGCTCTACTGGTGGCCAAACATGAGGTCGGACATAGCCTCATATGTGAGCAAATGCTTGACCTGTGCTAAGGTCAAGGTAGAATACCAGAAACCGTCGGGTCTCCTGCAACAACCTGAAATTCCGGAATGGAAATGGGAACGGATTACTATGGACTTTGTCACACAACTTCCTAAATCACCAAGCGGGAATGACAAGATATGGGTGATTGTCGATCGGTTGACGAAATCAGCTCATTTTCTTGCCATTAAGGAGACCGACACTATGGATCGTTTGGCTCGTCTTTACTTGAAGGAAGTTGTTTCTAAGCACGGGGTACCAGTTTCTATTATCTCGGATCGTGACTCCCATTTCACTTCTCACTTCTGGAAGTCTTTGCACAAGGCATTGGGTACCCAACTAGACATGAGCACGGCTTATCACCCACAGACTGACGGTCAGAGTGAGCGTACGATTCAAACTTTAGAAGACATGCTGCGGGCATGTGTGATCGATTTTGGCAAGGGTTGGGAAGCTCATCTACCGTTGGTAGAATTCTCGTACAATAACAGTTATCACACGAGCATCAAGGCTGCTCCGTTCGAAGCACTGTACGGACGGAAATGCCGTTCTCCTCTTTGTTGGGCTGAAGTGGGTGAGAGTCAACTCACTGGGCCTGAACTAGTGTACGAAACTTCGGAAAAGATCGTACAGATTCGAAATCGGTTGGCGGCGGCACGGGACCGGCAAAAGAGTTATGCTGATCAGCGTCGCAAACCACTGGAGTTCCAAGTCAATGACAAGGTACTTCTAAAAGTTTCACCGTGGAAAGGCGTCATACGCTTTGGGAAGCGTGGCAAACTCAATCCGCGATATGTCGGCCCATTTACGATCCTGGAACGGATTGGGCCGGTGGCATATCGACTTGATCTACCGACGGAGCTCGGTAACGTACATAACGTCTTTCACGTGTCAAACTTGAAGAAGTGTCTGGCTGACGAGTCTCTCATCGTTCCACTAGAAGAGATCAAGGTTGATGATCGTCTTCGGATTGTGGAAGAACCTGTGGAGATCCTTGATTACAAGATTCGTAGCCTACGTCACAGCAAGATTCGTATCGTTAAGGTTCGGTGGAACTCGAACCGGGGACCGGAATATACATGGGAACGGGAGGATCAGATGAAGTCTAAGTATCCTCATCTCTTTCCTAAGGAAGCGTTCGAGTCGAGACATGTCTCTTCGGCAGCTGAATGAATCTCGGGTCGAGATTCCTTTTAACGTGGGGATGATGTGACAACTCGGGTAAATCTCTCTCTTGGTATCTATCTTTTTGTTTTGCTTCCTTCGTTATTTCTTTTGTTCTTTCTGTACTTGTGCAATTTTCGGGACGAAAATTCTTTTAACGTGGGGATGATGTGACACCCGGCAAATTCTGGTTAACAACGTTGTCTAGATGAAAGTCTACCTTAGCGAGTCACGCGTATATTGTACTTAACTGGGTTAGTTAAGTCGGGTTATAGTTCGGGAACTATTGGTTTAGTCTAGAGGATCATTGGATGTTGGTCTAGAGGTTCATTAGATGTCGGTCCTTAACCAAGTGTACAAACGGTGACGATCGGTAGGATCGTCAGGGCATACGGAACATACGAGTCTCGAGTCCCGGGAATTGGTGAACGAGTGTAAATATGTGTATTTACTTGTGTTATGTGTTTACGATCATTATGTGACTTGTCGGTACATTAATATGTGTTAACATATGTTAAAACGGGGTTTAACGCGCAAAACACACGAAACAGGCACATATAGGCGATCAGGATAACCAATCGCCTATATGTGGGGCGACTGGGAACCATATGGGGCGATCAGGGTACTGATCGCATGACTGTTCATGCGATTAGGCCCCGATCGCATGAACTTATACGCGATTAGGCTCCCTGATCGCGTGTAAAGCTGCATAATCGCATGTTACGTGCTGAACGACTAGAAACGCCTATAAATACAATGCTTAACCTCCTAAACTTCCTAATATCAACCCTAGTCGTCCCACAACCGCCCCAAACACATAAACAACCTCTGGAAGGCGATTTTGATCAAAAACACAAGGTTTCAAGGTCTAACCATCATTCTTTCATAATCCTAAGGTTTGATTCTCATCCATAACACTTTGTAAACGTTTTTAATCAATCCCTAATGGTCCAGACCTGTTCATAAACGAAAAAGCTTTCTGAAAATCGTCAATAAGGATTGTTAATCGGATTATAACTAATATACATGCGTTGTGGGTGTGTATGATTAGAAAGCTAGGATTTTTATGATTCATGATGATTGATTGATATGTTATTTGGTTAGATCAGAATTGATATTGATAGTATGATGATAGAAATCTGATTAATTGATTATTAGGGTATTGTTATGCATGGTAGTATGATGATTGCATGCTATGTGTATATGTTTGGATTACTTGGTTGCATGCAGGACTGATTATACGAGGTTAAACGAAGGATTTTGGTTGAAACATGTTTAGAATAGTGTTTGGGATGATATTGGGTAGTTACACACGTTCTGGATCTGATTTGGAGCGTTAAACGCGCGAAAAACTGGAACAGCAAGGTTACAGGCGATTAGGATTCCTAATCGCCACTTTTACATGCAATCAGGGCCTAATCGCATGAGTTTACATGCGATTAGCCCCAAATCGCATGAGTTTTCATGCGATCAGTCCAAATCGCGTGTATTTACATGCAATCAGCCCTGATCACGTGAACTTACATGCAATCAGCCCTGATCACGTGAACTTACATGCAATCAGCCCTGATCACGTGAACTTACATGCAATCAGCCCTAATCACATGAACTTATATGCAATCAGCCCTAATCACATGAACTTATACGCAATCAGTCCTAATTGCTAGTTTACGTTTCCTAATCGCGTGTACTACTATTGTAAGTGTAAATTAGCATTCCGAGACCCGATTGGACATATAGTAACATGCTAGGAACCTCGTAACATATATGGTAACTTAGTAACATATGTTTGGATGTAATTCGGTGATACGTGAACTATGTGCTATAACTTGTTGTACGTTAAATATGTTAAGTGTAATTGCGTTATTGTATGTTTTGGAGCGTAAACATAACACGGGGAGTCTCGGGTCACCAATGGGATGTCGAGTCTTGTACTTTGGGTCGGTTAAACAGTCACGGTGTTTTCAAACGAACTTGGTTATGGTCTGGACATCTAGGGACTAATTAACCTGCGGGTTATTAGTCTAAGTACTTGTAACTGTCGTATGTTAGGTCGCCGCTTACGGGACTAGCATAGCAGCTGGGTTTACTCGGGTTAAGGAGTAACGCAACTTAAGGTGAGTTTACGGCCCCTCTTTTAAACTGGTTTTATACTTTCGGGGGAGAAAACATGTGTTAAAACTATATTTGGGAACTACTGTCATACTATGGGTTTCTATTGGGTACTACACGATCTTTGGAAAGTCCCGGGGGGAACCATGAATGTGCGGGTTTGCACAACGGGGAAATGTGAATAGCGCTATTGGGAGTGACCAACCCCGCTCGTCGACTTGGAGGGTCGGCGGGTGCATATTGTCTCAAACAGGAACAACAGGAACAACAGGAACTACATCGGGCATACTTTTGGTATTCGCGTTAGTAATGGTTTTCCAATCGTGGTAGTAACAAAACGTACGCCTAGCTAGCGTATACTGGTTTTCTATTTGTTATAGTATGGACAGGTGGACTTGGTACTTGGATACAAAACCTGTAAACTCACCAGCATTTTTGTGCTGACGTAAACTTTTACATGTTTTCTCAGGTCGCTAAGGTAGCACGACAGGACTAGGGCGCACGCGTCTGCACGGCGTCTATGTTAGGGTTGCATGGTCTTACAACATTGAACATTGGTTTATTATTTTGGATAATGTTTTGAATAAGCTTCCGCTGTAAACGGATTTTAAACTATGTTTTGAAATTGCATTTTAATTCATTTAGACTTGTTTATTGTGATCGTTGGTTTGGATCCTGGTTTGTCATGCGCCTCGCGGTAAAACTCCGCAAGTGGATTTTGAGGGTGTGACAAATTCGGAGTAAATATAAAATATTTGAGAACCATGACATCTGTTGTGAATATGACGAATACTTGAGGAAGTTTCTACGTTACCCTCTTATTTGACAATGATGCCTATCAACGGATAAAACACATGTACTTTCGGCCTCGCATCTCTATTTTGTATGATAAACGCTAAAATTTCAATACGATTAGCGTCTTCATCCTTTTCCCAGTTTTCCAGGTTCTGAGCCAACAGATAAACCTAACAACACACAGACAGACAGATGAGGTAGATAAGGATAATTGTGTCGGTCACCAATCAATCATCAATCAATGAAGTGGATCTTATTGATCAAGGTTCGAGGGTTAGGGTTTGGTTTGGGTTGAATTGGGGAAGATGACCTGCATCGATTTCATTTATAAAGATTCTGATCGAAATAATAACCATCTGGTAGCTTAGATCAGCTGGTTTGCTGTTCTTTTAATAAGCCAAGGTCCCAGGTTCGAGTCTTGTACAACTGGGTTTTGGTTTTATTTTGTTTCTTTATAAACAGGTGAATGGACCATAATACCTCAAACTCAGTTAAGTGTTAACTATGTTAGTCTCTAATACCTGACATTGAAACAAATTAAAAGCTTAATACCTTAAAGTGAAACAATAAAACCTTGATACCTTACATTGAAATTTGGTGGAAACCATAAGGACTAACGGTGTAATTTTTTCAAAATAATATTTTTTAATAATTAAGTAAGATAGAAAATAATGACGGAGACGAAATTCTACCATTTGGTTTTGTAAAATCTTAACACTGAAAAAAAAAAAGAAATCCATTGAAAACGAAAAATCTTGGGTCCAAAACTGATCTTACACCAACGTAGGTGATAATACTTTTACTTGAAGAAACGATTAAAAGTGAACTCAATCAACAAGACAATGTTAACACTTTTTAGCATATTTCTTAAACTCAGTGGTGGATCCAATAATTTTTGTGAGGAGCTGCAAAAATATAGACATGGTAAAAAACAAGTAAATCAAAATGGGTCGGATAAAGACAATTCAAACGTATTTGTTATTGTAATGCTATTCATGCGTAATGAAATTGGTTACATCATTCGATCAAACTCAAACATATATAGATAATGAATATGATTTTTTGATTGATAAATCTAAATACAAATCCGGTCTTTGAACTCAAAGAAAATAATATCATCTTGCTTAAAGATGTACAATTATAAGATTAACAGAAATAATAAAAAAACAAAATAATAAATCAAAAGAAGAACACTTATAAAAAAACAAAAACAAAAAACGCTTATAAACAAAGTGACTAATCAAATAACAAAACATATATTTATATTTTTTTAAGGCGTAGTTTCAATGGTGAAATCCTAGTCCTAACAACCTTTAGATCACAGGTTCGAGTCCTCCCACTACAACAAACCATCAATTGAACTTCAAACATCACATTTCACATAGAAATCTACCGTTTTCTCTTAAATCGAGCCGTGATGGTTCATCGGAAGATAACCAAACCGACAGTAAAGGTAAACCCCTTCCAATAATCCTTTTTTTCTAGATTAGCAGTTATGGGGTAAGATATGATGTTGATGATAGAGGATTTATTGTAGTGGTGTAACTTAATGATGATAGTGTGATAGAGGACGCTCGTGATGGGTTAACGAAGTAATGGTGATGGCACGGTTGTGGTGATGGGTTCAAAAATGTGGTGTTGATGGTTATAGATTTGAGTGCCAGGAGTTCAGATTTATAATGAATGAAGATTGGATTAAGGTTATCAGTAGTTGTAGGTGGCAGTGGTTCTGAAAGTGCTTGCAGTGGTGGTGGTGGCGGCGGCGGCGGCGGTGGTGGTTTGTGATGGTGATGTTGATGATGGAGGTTGAGGTGGAGGTGGTGGTGATGGTGATGGTGAGGTTGGGATTATGATGGTGGTGGTTGATGGCTGAAGAAGAATGACGATGAGGTGGATGATGGTTGAAAGAATACGGGCACAGGTGGTGATGGTGGTGTGAAGTAGATGGTGACAAGAAGCAGTAGGCGGTGGTAGTTTTCATAGGTAGCTAAGGTTGTGACTATGGTGGGAGGTGGACGGTGAAGGGTTGGGGACAGGAAGAAGAAGAAGGTTGTGACAGGAAGAAGAAGGTGGGGGTGGGGAAGAAGAAGGGTGGGGTGGGGTCCACTTAATTTATTTTTTGTTTATTTTAATAATGAGGGTATTTTGGTCATTTTACATGATTTAACTGAAAAAGTTAACGATGTTAGCTGTTAAGGACCACGAGTGTTATGAAAATACAACCATTAGAATCATGTTTGTAATTATTAAAGTCTAGGGATCAAGAGTGCAAGATTTGCAAAGCACATCAACTAACCAAGCAATTCACTCTTTATTCTATTAATTTGTAAAACTATATTTACTTCATCTAAGAGCATGTTTGGCTCTCCATTTCCACACCTCCTTTTAACTTATAACTTATCCATTAAGTCATAAGTTAAAACAAAAGTGTTTGGATGGTTGTTTGAAAAGTAACTTATGGGGTATAGATACTTTTGCTTTCTTTTTTTTTTTTTTTAAATAAAACTCATAACATAGAAAATGAGAGGCATGCTTTTAGTTGGTTTCATAAAACCCATTACAAGATGAAGACGATGGATTAGAGGAAGTTTGCGTTCGCCGTTTAGAAAAACTGATTTTAGGCGATCGGAACATGTAATAGAGACCAAACTGGTTGCTTAATAAACTTAATGTAATTGTTTTTTGGCTATTTGTATGTAAATTGATTTGGGATTGAAATTGGTTTGATGCCGCCGCAGCAACGCGAGGCTGAGAAGAAGGTTGTGACAGTAAGAAGAAGGTGGGGTGGGGAAGAAGAAGGGTGGGTGGGGTCCAATTATGTGACACCCGGCAATTTCCGGTAACTAACTTTTGAAAACTTAGTAAGTCTACCTTAGCGAGTCGCGCATACGTTACACATAACAAGGTCGGTCGAGTCGAGTCGCACATCATTAGGGTCTTAACATACGCAAGTCTCGGGTCCCGGGAATTGGGATCGGGCGGGAACATGTCATTTATCATGCATTATATGTTGGTAATCATTATGTGACTTGTCGGTATGTGGAAACGTGTTTACATATGTTAAAATAGGGTTTAACGCGCCAAAAACCCGGACACATAGGCTATAGGCGATTAGGCTATGTGTGATAGCCTAATCGCCACTTTGTTAAGCGAGTAGGGTGGCATTAGGGGCGAATAGGAGCTATTCGCATGAAACTTCATGCGAGTAGCAGTCCTACTCGCCTAAGCTGCTGCGTACTCGCCTGAACTGCTCCGAACGATTAAAAACGCCTATAAATACCACCCTTGACCTCCAAAACATCATTTATGCTACCCTAGCCATCCCATAACCTATCTCAACCCACAAACACCCTCTGGAACCTATTTTTACATCAAAACAACCATTTCCAAGCTTATTACATCATCTCCTCTTAAATACAAGGTGTGTTCTTCAAACCCAAACCTTTAAATGATTATATTTTACTCCCTAAAAGTCCAGACCTGACTTATAAATGTTTTTGTCTTTGAAAATCCATTTAAAACCGTTTTTAAACAAACCCACACCTTTACATGTGTTATATGTGATTAAAGATATAATTTTTAGGATTGAATCATGGTTGTTTTTGTGTTATTATGATGTTTATGGCTGTTACAAGTTAGTATGATGATGTCCTAGGAGTTTGAATGGTTTTGGTTGTGTATTGTTGATACTTGATGTTTTGACCCATTTGAAGGATTTTGGATGATTAAGGATGATATGAGGTGTGTTGTTGATTGTTTGATGTTAGGGTTTGCTCTAGGATGATGCTAGAACGGTAGGATGCTATCGGACAACGTGGTTATGTGATTTAATCTGAATAATTGCTATTTAGGGCAAGTTCTTGCATGTTGATGTGATGTTTACATGTTAAGTTGCTATTTTGGGAAAACGCTCGCATTCGGAACTGTTAGAACGATGAAAACTTAGGGGTTTTGCTTGAAATATGTTTGTTAATGTGTTAGGATGATTATTGGGTGTTTTTACATGTTTCGGATCTGATTTGGAGAGTTTGACGCGCGAAAATGCGCTACAGACATGGAGAGGCGAGTAGGATCCTACTCGCATGAAGCTTTATGCGAATAGGACTCCTAATCGCCTGAAGCTTAGGCATTTACAGTCCTAATCGCCTAAACATAAGCAATTAGAACCCTATTCACCTCAACTACTAGAAATCACAATCCTAAATGCTACTTTTACTAGTGATTACAATCCTAAATGCTAGTTTAATTCCTAATCGCGTGTAATGCTGTTATAAGTGTAATTTGACATCCCGAAACCCGATTCGACACCTAGGAACATGATAGGAACCCCGTGACATGCCTAGTAACATAGTAACACGTGTTTGGACTTGTTTGTACGTTATTTGACCTATGTGTTAGAATCATTGAACCTTAACGCATGTTAATTACTAAGTTGCATGTTTTGTGTATGTTTGTGTATGAGATGAACACGTGGAATGTCGGGTCACCAATGGGATGTCGAGTCTTGTCTTACGTAGTCTGGTTGTCGGTCAAACACGCTTTTCGGACACATAATGGTCATGGACTGGACTTAGGGACTAATGAACCCGACGGGTTATTAGTCTAACTTGACACATATCTTATGATAGGTCGCCAATAGTTGGGGCTATCATATCTTACAGACGGTTTACTCATATCATGTATACGGTTTACTCTTAAACGGAATACGCAACCTAAGGTGAGTTCACGGCCCTACATTTTACGGTTTATGTTTTCGGGGGAGAAACATGCTTAAAACTCTTTTATGACTTATGACTTGTTAAACTCTTATGGCTCATGACTCTTTATCACGTTATACTATGGCTTACTTATCGTACTATACGGTTCATCAAAAAGTCCCTTAGAAACCACTAACATGGGTATATGGCGGGGAAATATGGATAGCGCTATTGGGAACTGACAAACCCCACTCGACGGTTGGACCGGGCGGGTGCATATTGTCTCTAATAAAACAAGGTCTACCGGTGATGACGGTAGCCCATAGGAAACTAAGGGTCACTACACGGCTTAGTCAGCAATGGTTTCACCCGTATGAGTATCTTATTCTGCGCCTAGCTAGCGTTCTCACAAGCATAGTAGTAATTGTGATGGTAACGGTTTTCGAAGGATCACTTTAAACGTTTAATTAAAACCTGTGAACTCACCAGCATTTTATGTTGACTCTTTTAGCATGTTTTCTCAGGTCGCTAAGGTAGCAGCTGTCGGATAGGCGCACGAGGTCGCACTGGAGTCGTCTCGCGTCTAGGGTCTCATTTGCACGTTTTGGATTTATGAACTTTTGAACTTATGCTTTATTTCTGCATGACTTTTGTAAACTTTAAATGCTTCCGCACTGTTGAATGTTGGTTTTAAACTTATGCATGGTTTTTGTTTACGTATGTTATTACATTTAGACGTCGTTTATTGTGACTGTTGACTTGGATCCTGGTGTGTCACACGCCTCGCGGTAGAACTCCGCAGGTGGAAATTTGAGGGTGTGACAAATTAATTTATTTTTTGTTTATTTTAATAATGAGGGTATTTTGGTCATTTTACATGATTTAACTAAAAAAGTTAACGATGTTAGCTGTTAAGGACCACGAGTGTTATGAAAATACAACCATTAGAATCATGTTTGTAATTATTGAAGTCTAGGAATCAAGAGTGCAAGATTTGCAAAGCACATGAACTAACCAAGCAATTCACTCTTCATTCTATTGATTTGTAAAACTATATTTACGTCATCTAAGAGCATGTTTGGCTCTCCATTTCCACACCTCCTTTTAACTTATAACTTATCCAATAAGTCATAAGTTAAAACAAAAGTGTTTGGATGGTTGTTTGAAAAGTAACTTATGGGGGATTTTTGACTTTGAAAAGGAGAAATTGGGGAAAAGTCATAAGTCACTATTTGTGAATTATTAGATTAAGTAGCTTTTAAAGGAGGAAAAGTTATAAGAAGAAATGGAGAATGAGAGCCTAACATGGCCTAAGTATGTATTTATTATAACATCATATCAAACTAGTTTTTTCTCAGCCTCGCGTTGCTGCGGCGGCGTCAAACCAATTTCAATCCCAAATCAATTTACATACAAATAACCAAAAAAACAATTTACATTAAATTTATTAAGCAACCGGTTTGGTCTCTATTACATGTTCCGATCGCCTAAAATCAGTTTTTTCTAAACGGCGAACGCAAACTTCCTATAATCCATCGTCTTCATCTTGTAATGGGTTTTATGAAACCAACTAAAAGCATGCCTCTCATTTTCTATGTTATGAATTTTATTAAAAATAAATAAAAAGAAAGCAAAAGTATCTATAATAAAGCGTAGGGAAAAAACGTGTTTCCTAAATCAAGGAGAAAAGTACCCTGTTGGCAAGGATCGAACCCAGGCAAAGAAAATGAATACAACACCAACACACCATCTGCACTACAACATTTATTGTTAATATGTTCAAACAAAACAATATAAATATCATTATCAACAGTAGAGATGGGAAAAAAACAAAAAAGAACTATTCATGGAGCTTGGTATATTAATACAGAGGATAAGGGAAAAAAACAAAAAAGAACTATTCATGAAGCTTGGTATATTAATATAGAGGATAAGGGAAAAAAACAAAAAAGAACTATTGATGGAGCTTGGTATATTAATATAGAGGATAATTCGGTAGAAAACATACTGGAATGTGACACCTATCTACTATCTTTGATGTTCCTCGTGATTTGTTGGGTAGATGCATGCTTTAATTGAGTTGGTATCTCTTTACTTTCTTCGACTTTTTAGTTGAAGAGATTAGTTTGGGAAAATCACTAAAATTGCTAAAATTGATCGATAACTTTAATAAAATAAACTTTTACTGCTTTATACAAATATATATCTTCACTTTTTTTTTTAATTAAGAAATTGTTTCAGTCAACAAATTTTCTGGTCCGGGTGGGTGTGGGGGTTTCTGAAAGTCACAAGACCCATAAATTAGTTGGTAGTTGGGGCCGGATTGAAATATGTGCAAGAGAATGGATTTGCTCCGCCACGATTGAAATACGTTAGGGGGGAGTTCTGAAAGTCACGAGATCCATAAATTAATTAGTTGGGGCCGATTTAAATATGTGCAAGAGAATGGATTTCCTCGGCCATGATTGAAATATGTTAGGGTGGACGAGGTGGTCTGTGATAGCCACTCCGTGATGACCGTGACAATCCCGACCACCACCCCCACCATTTCCGTGATGCCCAAATTCCTTGCGACTGTGACCACTATCATAGACTCTCGCTAGCCATTGCATTGATGACAGACAACGGTCATTTGACCGTTAAAAGAAAATTACATACGTACCTATATATATATATATATATATATATATATATATACATATTTACCCAATTTATTTTACACCCACACTCACACCTAATTCTTCTCCTATACACTAAAAAATCATAAAATTCTTCTCATCCATTCACATTAACAATTTCAACAATGGTTACTTGGACACGAGAGGAGGAACTTGCGCTAATGATCGCGTACGACAATGTACACAACAATAGCGCATCAATGAGTAGTGATCGTGGCCGTGGTCGGAGGTACGCTCCATCATGGAATAAAGTTTTAGCTGAGTTTAGTGCACTTGTCGGGGTAACACAACGTAGTTGTGATTTAATCTCTCACAAGTCCGGGGACCTCAAATCGAAGTGTAATGCCTTCGAAAAGTGTTTTTTTAAGAAAATGATGAATGATTTCCTCGACGAAACAGAAGATGTGCAGGTAACCTATGCTCACATCGAGTATGCTTCCGAAGTTGGCAATGATTTTCCACATATTTCAGCGGGTCAAATGTTACGCCCAAAATTACATTAGGTTTTATATTTTCTAGTAATGTTTTTATTTTATTTAATGTAATTTTTTATTTTATTTAAAAAAAAAAGTTTAATGATGAGTGTGATGAAATGAGATGACACATGAGAATTGAGTGTGCTAGTGTGATAGGTATGATGAAATTGGAACTACCCAATCCACCCTTAGAACAAGGAATACATGTCATCCAACGTTAACACCACCACAAAATATTAACAAATAGGGTAATTGGAAATTTTCAAAGATCAAGACTATTTTGTCCAATGTATATATTAGTTTGACATATATTTTTTCTATGTTTGCTGGAAGAAAATAAAATAAAATAAAATAAAAAAGAAGAAGAAGAAGAAACATGATAGTATTAATTGTATGCCTCATCAAACTCAGGCCACCCTACATATCTTCTAGAAACATATGCAAACATTAAATTTAAACACTTTCCTACCACCAATTAACTAAGAGCAATCTTATTCAAACACAGCAAAATGGAGGTCAAAGAAGGAGCTAATGGCCATTCTTCCAATGAAATTACATGCACAGGTTTGGTTTAGTTGTTTAGTTCATGTAATTATATGCATGAGTTATATCATATTAATCTAAATGATGATATTATGTATGGATCATGATGTACTTGTGAAGCTGCTGTGGCATGGGGTCCTAGGCAGCCTTTATCCATAGAGCAAATTCGTGTTCAACCGCCTCAGAAATTGGAAGTTCGAATCAAAATCCTTTTCACTTCTATTTGCCATACGGATCTTAATGCTTGGCAAGGCCTGGTAAGACTGTGTATATAAATCTGTATATTGTTTATATAGTTATATGTGTATGTGTCCCTCCCCATACCCTACCAAAAGCTTTGCTATAGGTGGGATTTACTGGGCTCGGTTGTTGTTGTAGTAGTTATATGTGTATGTGTATGTAATCATTTTTCTATTTATTGACTTATCAAACTACTAACATACAGAACGAATCTCAACGGATGTATCCTCGGATTTTAGGACACGAGGCCTCTGGGTAACACTTCGAGCTTTTGTTATGAACACTTATCCTGGCCCAGTTGACAGCCCACTTCAAGAGAAGATATAGGCCCAACCCATAATGTTTTTGTGAGGAGAAGCTCTGCTCATATAAGGCGTAAGAATGAAGAGCAGAGAGGGGAATGAATATTTTGTTAGTATTATTTGGCTTCTTCTTCTCATCCCATACTCTGTAACTCTCTAAGCTTCCCATCCCCTCCTCTATCAAGTATCTTGTATTACATTCGGTTCTTGTTTGTATTAGTTCAGCAATCAATGGAAACCGTTCAGATTTCATGCCTATTTGTATTACTTGTTGAGTTGTGAAACAACCATACACAACATTGGTGCTTTCATCGAGCCTAAGCATAGATGGCTTTGGAAGAACTCCTGCAGAACCTCCAATATTACCTCGTTTTACTACTGGATCTAATCCCGCCCTTTGGATCTCTCAAGCTGAACGGTATTTTCTCTTTTACGCGATCTATGATGACGAGCGGTTTCCCTATGTTATTGAATCCTTCGATGATGAACCGTTTTGGTGGTTTAATGGTTGGTATCGGTCAGACTTAATCACTTGGAATCATTTCACTACTGCCATGTTTACTCGATTCCACGCCAGTTCCGTCGATTCGAATGAAATTGAGGCTTGTTTGACTAACCAAACTCAAGCTGTATTCGATCCGATTCTGGAACCAGATCTGCTTGATTCCAAGTCTGATGCCAATTCCATTGTCGCGCTGTCGTGTACATCAGGTCTGATTCGCTCTGTTTCAATTCCGTTTGTTATTAACGCTCTCCGGGTATTCGATGAAATGCCTGATAGTCTTGATAATGCAATTGCCAGTGCCGGTCATAAAACCATTAATGATGCGGTATTCGATGATCCCACTTCTGATTGGGCTTTGCAATTGGATCCATATTATGTCCAATTTCAATTTTATAGCGGTGTTGGTATGCTTGAACCACTTTGGAAATTTTGGACCAAATATAGTGTTGTTAAGACTAATTTGCTCAAAGATGAGACACACTGGTTGTTAGATACGGATTCAATAGTTGTTAAAATTTTTGAGTGGAAACCGGTTGGCAATGTAGTTCGGTTATGTTGTTAGTACCCACCCGGGCTACATGGTTAGAAATGAAGTTTGCTTTTTCTCCCGGTTCGCTTCTTGTTCACACGTCTTATTTTATTTGCACTCCTACTCATCAGTTGTTTGTTTTGGATAATGGTTCAAAACCACCAGACCCTTGTACCTCCCTTTCTTCAGCTCCTTTTCAATTCGAGGCTGAATTGAATGAATCCTCTTTGGGTGTTGTTAATGGCTCAACCACTGTTGGAAAGCTTCATGTTTCTCAAGATGTAGATGTGACTTCTTTGCTCCACAGTGTGCACAAATGGTTGTTCGATACAAATCCAACAGATGTTCTCAATTTTATTTGGAAACCGGGTTTGATTGCGTATGTTGTTCAGGCATCTATCAAGAAATTCGTCATTCCTACGGCTAGTACACTTAATTTTCAGTTTGCTAGTTCTCCTATGGTTAATGGTTCATTCGTAGTGAAAAATTTTCAATGTCCTACCTCGATTTTGAACCATGTCCCTACGGTTACGGGTCAGGTTATGCATCATTCTGCATGTTTACTATTGCCTACCTGCAGTTCATTTCTAAATATAATCGAGACCTCGTGTGTTGCTACCGGTTGGGTTACTAAAACAGGGAAAGATACTGTGGCAAGAACAAAAGATGGCGGCGGTAACTTTCCTGCGTTTTTCACCATCTTCTTATCACAACAGATGGTAGCCCAACATGTGACAAGTCTTTTTATGCACATGAAGTCGCTCCATGATATTATTGTTATGAGCGGGGGTTATATAGCACCAATATTGTTTGTGTTTTCTGGTGGACATTCTAGTAACACAAATAAACAGATGGCTTGGGGCCCGGTCTTCATTTTGAAACTATACATATGACGTCTGATGGCTCCCCAATAAATAAGAATACCCTGCCTCAGTTTCAAATAATTTTGGTTTCTTCCTCACAGTCTAATGCTACACAAGTGGTGACACACAAGTCTTCAGGTTCCAGTTTGCATAATTCTATGCTATTGACTCACTTCTCCAAATCGATGTACTCAATGCTTGTTCAAAAATCAATTAGTGGTCTTGCTCCAACATTCATGATGTTGGTAAAATACGTTACTTTTGGAAATAGTCCATCCATTACGTGGGTAACTATTGCTGGCCTCGACAATGCTAAACCTGATTCATTGGAATTGATTATTATGAAAGACGATAATCATGATCAGGCGAATGATTTGCTTACTCATCTAGGAGGAAAATACTTGGCAAAGCTGCTGGTACATAACATTGAACCGAAACAAACACGCTACACGTGTATGGTTTACCTTTTAAGTGGTGGACGAATGGTGTTGGAGGTTGCCGAGTTGATAAATAAATTTCCGATGCGCGCTGATTTGAAAATTTTCGAAGCACTGTTGACTGTTTGTGGCAGCCTCGGAATTTTTGTGGTTCACGACATAGTAATGAAGATGCTGCTTAAAGCAGTTTTGAAACTCTCCAACTTAAGGCAGCTTCCCTACATTCTTGTTTTTAATCACATGCTAATGAGCATGGGAATGCATGGAAATGTTACCAGTGATACACTTGATGCACATGGAGTAATAAAGTGGGGTCTTATAAAATATTTCCATGACATTCAAATGTGTACAGCAGCCTTGGTGGCAATCAATCCGCCTACCACTTATCTTGGTCAAGTTATAGAGGCTCGCGTTTACAAGCCATTATCGACATGTGCTTCTTTTCTTGACCCAAACATCACATCATTTGAAGCTCTTTATGGACATAAGCCACCCAACATAGCTCGTTCCATATATACCTCTCCGGATTATTCAGCTACTTTGGACGAAATTTTCAGCCGACAACTTCTTAACTTGCACCTTGAGGACAAGGTGAATTTGAAAGGGGGAGTAATGTTATGAACACTTATCCTGGCCCAGTTGACAGCCCACTTCAAGAGAAGATATAGGCCCAACCCATAATGTTTTTGTGAGGAGAAGCTCTGCTCATATAAGGCGTAAGAATGAAGAGCAGAGAGGGGAATGAATATTTTGTTAGTATTATTTGGCTTCTTCTTCTCATCCCATACTCTGTAACTCTCTAAGCTTCCCATCCCCTCCTCTATCAAGTATCTTGTATTACATTCGGTTCTTGTTTGTATTAGTTCAGCAATCAATGGAAACCGTTCAGATTTCATGCCTATTTGTATTACTTGTTGAGTTGTGAAACAACCATACACAACAGCTTTAATGTTAATCATAGCATATCGATTTTCTAGAGCATACATAAAAGAGAAAATTATCAAAATGGTCATTTTTACCGATAAGTATGACAAAATAGCCTTGACTTTTTTCTTTGACAAAAGAATACAGCTTGACTCTACTCTTTTAGTTAAGTTGTTTCAAGCAACCAGAAGCTTTTATATGGCACACTAAGTTGTGTTGGCACAATAGATTTTGACCTGATGCATCAAATTCCCAACCATCTGACGCAAATGAAAATTGTTGTATCAACATTGGAATCTATTGCGCGAAGGGACACTTGTCAAAAAACTTATTAACCGGAAATTTTTAGTAGTCAAGGCTATTTGCCAAACTTATTGGTCAGCATGGTCATATTGATGATTTTCATTACAAATATTGAAATTGCATATAAAATATTAGCATTGTATACAATCACTTACATTGTATGAAAAAAAGTCGTGTTATTCTACGATATTTATGCCATTAGTTGATTGTGGTCCGATTGATACTTGTAGGATTGTTGAGAGTGTAGGGGAAGGTGTTGATGACATTAAAGAAGGAGATCATGTTCTCACTATTTTTAATGGAGAGTGTGGTGAATGTGCTTATTGCAAGTCAAAAACCACCAATCTATGCGCAAAGTTTCGAGTTGACCCATTACAAAGTGTAATGAGAAATGATGGAAAAACAAGATTCTTAACTCAAGATGGGAAACCCATCTACCATTTTTTAAACACTTCGACTTTTAGTGAGTACACAGTCATGGATGCTGCTTGTGTCGTTAAGATTAATCCAAAAGCTCCTCTCAACACGATGACTTTACTTAGTTGTTGTCTCACAGGTTGTGGTCTATTAAAATATTGATTAGCTATTTTTTACTTATGCAAATATTCGCCTAAATTTAAGCAAAATTAAGATTATTCGTTTATGAAGGAATTGGATCTGTGATAAATACCGCAAACATACACAAAGGATCAAAGGTTGCGGTTTTTGGTTTGGGTGCAGTGGGATTAGCGGTAAGAATTTGCCTATCTTTTTGTTGAATTTAACGTTAAGTTATAGGTTGTCAAACATGTGGACAAAAGGCACTATTATCAACCAATTTTGTCTTGTCTGATACCATATAGGAATTATAATTCTCTAGGATAATCCCCTCATTCTCATTGATCTCTAATATATAATACAATGATATCTGATAACTATGGAAACAGAATCAATCTATGCTAACAATGATTCGTAAATTTATGCTATACAAATATAACCTATTAGTGTTAAAAAAAATTGTATGTGTGTTTGAGCAGGTCATACTTGGAGCCAAAACAAAAGGAGCATCTACAATTATAGGAATTGACATCAATGATGACAAATGTATCAAAGGTATTACATTTACTCGTGTGTCACATATCTATTTCTCAAAAGAACATAAATCCTAAGCAATACAAACACGAACACCATAACCAACATTTTCGTTATACTTGTTGACATACCAGTCTTTTTGCTGACAGGCCAAAAGTTAGGAATGACTAACTTTATAAACCCAAGTGAGCTAGAAACATCGATATATGAGGTAAGTACCTAAATGCATATGCGTACACATATTAAAATTCTTTAACCTTCTATATACATTTTTTTTATCATTTTATATAAAGATGGTCAAGGAGAATGATAATGTAATGTAATGTAAATTTAAATAAAATTTAGAAACATGGTCATTGCACTTAAACAGGGACGGGCAACCAAAACAAGATTAGGAATATGGATCAAACAGGATCGGGAATATAAGACATCATCGAGAATCTTGAACTAGTAAAGGGATAGAAAATCGAAGCAGGATCAAGAATCAAGAGGGTAAGGAATATGGAATAGAGGCGGGTTACAGTCCTATTAAGTGATGGCTAGGATTTATATCGACACACTTAAGTGATGGCTAGGATTTAGCTCTCGTACCATGTAAAATGAACTGATTTTATCTGAAGGAATTAAAATGTAGCTAAACCCTCAATACATACACAATAGAAGCCTATTTTGGGCTTATGGGCCATAACTAATAAATCCTTATAATAAAACACTAATAAGTATAATTAACAGATGTTATTTTTATCAAACACATACAGAAAATAAGGGACATGACTGAAGGAGGGGTAGACTTCAGCTTTGAGTGTGCTGGAAATCTCGACGTTCTTCGTGAAGCCTTCTTGTCTACACACGATGTACGTGTACATATATACATCTATACATTAATGTATTTGTGTATGATTTAATACTAGAAATCGTTTTACAGGGATGGGGGTTAACAGTAGTATTAGGAATTCATCCAACACCAAGAATGTTGCCATTGCATCCAATGGAGTTGTTCGATGGACGTACAATCACAGGTTGCGTGTTCGGGGGCTGCAAAGGGAAGACCCAAATCCCTCTTTTCGTCGACCAGTTTATGAATATGGTAGGTTTATTTGTTTTGTATACAAGTATACTAACTTATACAATATGTATGTGTTTATATAATAGTTTGTTTATGTGGATTTAAATATGATTTAGGAGGACTTGAAGTTGGAGGAGTTCATAACACACGAGCTTCCATTCAATAAAATCGACCAAGCTTTCGAATTAATGATTCATGGAAAATCATTAAGATGCTTGCTTCATTTTTGAAATATTTATGTTACAAATAATAATATTGGACCTTGATGTATTTATATGATCATTGTACGGTTACTTTTCTAAAACTTTAGAATTTCATATTTACTCATTCAATCATTAAAATTTTATATCTGTCCATGAACAATATTTTTCCCAAAATATTAAGTTTACCTAATTCATTAGAAACGATATATTTTTCTTCTATCATTTTTTTTTTATATTTTTTAGAATTTAGTTTACAACATGCAATCATCATGTATGAAGAAACCAATTGGACAAATATTAACTGAAAAGAGGTATGAACACAATTAATATTCGTTAAGTTTTTCATAAGTATAAAAAGACGAGATAAAATAGCATGATATGCAAAAGAAAATGATTAATAGAAACTCAAGCTTCTATTAAATTAAAAAATGATAAAGAGTAAAAGGATTAGAATTGACAACTTGATGAAAGATGAGAGTGATGGATGTTACATAAAACCCCTCTTGAATTTAGAGGTGTACAAATCGGTTAACCGGTTTAAAAAAGCTGGTTTCTTTACAAACCGGATTTTTGTCTTTTGTCTAATTAAAAACCGGTTTAAAAAAACGGTATAACCGGTTATCCTAAAAAAAACAGTATAACTAGTTATCCTAAAAAAGCGGTTTTTTAAAAAACCAGTTTTAAAACCGGTCTCTTCCTAGGTAATGAATAACCGAAACAACCAGTTTTTTTAAAAGCGGTGTTTTTTAAAATCGGTTTTAAAAAAAACCAATTTCGGTTATAATACCATTTTTTTACACCTCTACCTGTAACGCCCCTCCCCTATTTTTCTTTTTTTATTAGTTTAAATTGAAGTAGGGCCCATAAAAAATCCATTAATACTCGTTATTGGACTAGCAATGGTTCAACGCAGTGGCGCTCAGGAAATGAAGAGGGCGCTATTTGTGAGTTTTTTGTTGATTAGAAGGGGCGTGAAACCAGTTTTGAACCAGTCAACCAAAAATTCATCCAAATCCACATAAACATACATCACGAACCAATCAAAGCCTAAACCAGATTTGAACCGGTTTGGTTTGTGCACCTCTATACTACCATATATTATATTTTATAGGTGTACAAAACCCTTTCCTTTTCATCATGGAGTCAAACCGGTTTTGGCCCAAATTGGTTCGGTCTATAAACCGGTTTAAGAAAGACAATGTTCAAACTATCAAGTCGATTGATGTCAGGTTACAAACCATTTGGGTAAAAAAAAATGGTTCTCACAAGATTTTTTTTTACTTGTTTTCAAACCGTTCAAGTTATAAACCGGTTTCAAAGAACAAGACTATGAACCGGCGCCACACCTACGGGTTGGGTCGGATCAAAATCATTCTTTTTCGGATCGACTTCGGGTCGGGAACAAGTTCCACTTTTACACCTCTAAATAGATTGGGCTTAATAACTTATATTTACACATAAAGGCCCATTTATGAAACAATTCTAAAGCCCAACTTCCAACCTGGTTTTGAAGGCGACGGACGCCAAACCAGTTTATATCATAACCCCTATTCCAAATTGATTTTATTATTATTATTCCGATTACATTCAGTTCACGTCCATAGAGATAACATATTAACATTAACCTCTATCATCAAAAGCTCTCTGCTTTCTTCAATCAATCACATAAACCTTCACACAAGATTCTTCTTAAGGTGCATATCTTCCAATTCCCCTTTTCTTTCCTTTCAATTACACCTTAATTTCATCTTTCTTGATACCCTTTTAATCAATTGATATAAAGACTCTTGCTTTATGTAATCTTGATTGAATTGTATATGTTTGTGATGTAATTGGGTTATGGGTTAGTGGGTATTGTTGGGTTTTAGTCTTTTAGGTGTTGTTAGTGTTTTTAGAGTTTTAGGATTAGGTTTTAGGGTTAAAACTAGGGTTTGCGATGAAAAGCCGATCGCATCGTCTGCCGACGATATCGGACACACCGGATGACTGGGGGGATGAGTCTTGGGTGGTGGATTGTGTATGTGGGGTTGATTTTGATGATGGGGAGGAAATGGTGGATTGTGATGAATGTGGTGTGTGGGTGCACACGCGGTGTTCGAGGTATGTCAAGAGTGAGAAGAAGTTTGCTTGTGATAAGTGTAAAAGCAAGAGGATTAGGAAAGAGAGCGAGGAAACGGAAGTTGCGCAGTTGTTGGTTGAATTGCCGACGAAAACGTTGAGGATGGAGAATCCTTATTCTATAAGTTTTCCTCCTCAGAATCCGTTTCAGGCTTGTTCGGAGATTCCGTTGGAAGAGAAGGTGCACGTGCATGGGATTCCGGGAGGTGATACCGCGTTGTTTAAAGGGGTGTCGTCGGTTTTTAGTCCGCAGCTTTGGAAGTGCACGGGGTATGTTCCTAAAAAGTTTAATTATCAGTATAGGGAGTTTCCGTGTTGGGATAATAGAAAGGATGATAACAACGGTAAAACAGAAGAAACTGAAAACCATGCTGGTAATGGTGCTGATGCGTTGTTTTCGTTGTCGAAGGAGAATGGTGGTTTGAAAACTCAGGTTAATGGGTTGGCGCCGTTGGATATGGGCCCACCGACTACTGATACGAAGAAACAAGAAGTTGAGAATAATGAGGGTAGACGTCAGCAGAATAGTGTGAGAAAAGAAAAGAGTTTATTGAGACCGATTGTGATTCATACGGGTGACCGTAAGAAAGATGATTCGAAGATGTATAGGGACCAAAAGAGGAAGAAAAAACTCAGATCTATGGAAAAAGATGAAGCTTCTAAGAAGAAAAGCGCTCATGCGTCCGATTCAGGTATTATTATGACTTCCATGTTGCTTGTTAGTTATTATTCCAGTTTTCATGTTTAACTAGTTTTGGTATATGTATGATTGCGTACGCCGAACAATAATTATAAAGTCTTATTCATACATGTTTACTTGGCTATTATACTAGTTCCCACTCCGTCAAGTGATGCAAAACAGTCGGAATTAAATGAAGGCAAAGCTGTTAAGGCTCTCAAATCTGATATGCAAAGCTATAAACATGAAAATTTGAAGACAGAAGTGCAAACTAATCATAAATCAGATGATTGCCTTGACAATAACAACCCCTTGGGGAATGAATCTATTGATGATTCAAGAATAAATACCTTAAAAGAAACAAAACAAACGGAAGAAAATGATGGAAATCAAGTTCCTCCAAGTGTCGAGATTTGTAATCAAACAGAAGATGGCGTGACATCATCATTAATACACAATCCTATGGATACTATTACCATGACACATGAGGTATGTTACAATGTAATTTACATATATAAACCTTTCCGGTTGCGTGCTTGATATTAACACTCATTACTTTCTAACCATAAAAAAACATTAAGACTAATTCTAAGTTTCTAACATGACTAGATGATTTTTATTTACGTATAAGTTTGCCCTATTGCATCTATAGTGTGATGTTTACATTGCTAATATGAGTGGTTAATTGGTCATCATGCTTATTAATTTAGTAGCCATGAGATTCTGATAAATATTGGCTGATATCATTGTTCGGAACTTATCATAGTTGTCAATAGTGTCCATGGCGAGCGCTACGGTAAATAGCATGTCGAGGCGGCCACATGCTTCTACAAGGTACTTCATGACCACATAGCGAATTCCGACGGCTTTTTAGGTTTAAACAAGTTTAGGTATTTTAACATTTAACCCCTCTTGTCTTTCACTAGTTCACATTTAGTCCCTAAAACTTTTAAATATTTATATAAGAAGTGTAAAATTAGTTTATGAATATTAACATTTAACCCCGTGTCGCTATTGACCGCTATTCGCTATTGACAACTATGGAAATGATATTTGGATTTCATTAAATGCACAATTTAGAATGTTATTCGCACTTTTTTCTTTGGATAGAAGTTTTTTAATCATGGTTTATATTTAACTATGTTGCTTGTGAAGTGCGTTTATCTTTATAATTGTTATAATTTTTTCTTTTAGGCTGGCCATGATGCTGTTGATGATGCCAATAATAATGGAAGAACTTACAGTAGAAGTAACGGAACTAGGTCCAATAAAAACAATCTTGAAAAGGTGGACGCAGCCCTAAGTAGTGAACTCGGTACAACAAATGACATAAAATCAGTAGAAATCAGTCATCCCTTAAAGTCCTGTAGTCCTCAGAATTCCCCTACTGTTGATTTAAAGTCGGATAGCTCCAAGAAAGAAGATGATTCTGTATCTGCAAGTACCGAAGTGAGGAAAGAAGCCGTATCTGTGTCACAAAAGGTGCAGAGTGCTGACAAACCGCACATTGATAGTAATGGAGATGAACCCCCCTGTGCGCCTACCCAGCCCAAGGCTCAAATGAAGGGTTCAGAAGGTTCAACTCGGGTATCTTTAGAAGGCCATTCAAAATCACATAAAGTGACAGTTGTGAGATCTTCTTCTGGAAAATCTGCCTCAAAATCATCCGTTCCTGATAAGGCAAAATATTCGAACACAGATGATCGTAACTCAAGTGGCAAGCCGAAAGTAGTCTCTGACAACAATAGTAAGAGTAAAAAAGATAGTAATACTTCAAGTGAATTAGTGAAAAGTGGGGATAATACTTGTGATAAGCCTAAGAAATTAGTAAAAGATATTCCTAAATCATCACATTTGAGCAAGTCCTCTTCACATGCTCCTGTTTCCAAGAAGAATTCATCCGATTTGAAAGATTCATCTGCTGACTCTGCAAATTCATCACGAAGTGAGAGTGTTGCGCATGAGCTAAACAGAAGTACGTCAGAATTATCCGTTAAAGGTGAAAAGGCGAGTCAGATAAATAGACAGCCCCCACCAAAGAGTCATCCACCACACTCTGTTAGCTCCGCCGCGGCGGCCTTAAGTGATGAAGAGGTATGAATTTTATATAATTTAAAGATTCAAAATTCGAAATGTATGAAGGCATGAATTTTATATAATATTTTTGGTTTACCGATACGTTTCCATGCAGCTTGCGTTACTTCTTCATCAAGAGCTGAACAGTTCTCCAAGAGTTCCGCGGGTGCCACGTATGCGCCAAGCTGGCAGCTTACCCCAGCTAGCTTCTAGTACACCTACAACTAGCACATTAATGAAACGAACATCTTCTAGTGGAGGGAAGGACAATGTCTTGGTAAGCTTAGTTATTTCCTTTAGATTTTCTTTTGACATGTGTTTAGATATTTTTTTTTAAAGGTGCAGGTGATCTAATTAGAAAAATGTTTTAATAGGTGTCTAGAAAGAAAACCAAGGATTTATCAAATAACGGATCTAGCAACTCTCGTGAGGTTGACGGAGCAAAAAAGGCATCTAACACAAGGAGGCAGCAAGAGCCTGTTAAAAATGGTTCAGCAAAAACGATGAGTAGTGGTCCATCTTCTTCTAATGAAGCTAATGAAAATACAACTCAAAATGCTTCTGACGACGAAACTGGGGGTCCCGCCCATCGCACATTACCAGGTATGTTTATCTGACCTACTCAAATTTTAGACTGCTTTGGAACGTTTTTTTTATTGATGCTTGAAATTCCAGTAGTTAGTTTGCAATGAGATAGGTAAAACGTAGGTTGCACTAGGCAGGTGGCCTTCAAGGGTTCGGCTTTAAATGTTTGGCTAAGCACTTTCTGCTTTTGATCATTTTGGATCTTATACTCAAAATCAGCTTAACTTTTAAAGCTCTGATAATATGAAATATTACCATCACAAAACGCAGAACCATGCCCAGACGTCCTCTGGTTTATTCTAGTTTCAATTGCTTCACTCCTCTTAAAATGCACATCCAAACACCACCTTTGTTATAAATGGCAGATTATAAAATTTTGACACGCGATGTACATGTTTTTGTCCTTTTCTACTTTAAGGTTTGATTGCGGACATTATGAGCAAAGGAAAGCGGATGGCTTATGAAGATCTCTGCAATGCGGTTTTGCCGGTATAGTTCTAAAATGGAATATGCATTTATTGCCCTTCTTTTAACGTATTTTACGTTTTAATAATTATGCCAACCTTTTGTCCTTTGTTAGCACTGGCCTAATTTGCGTAAGCATAATGGGGAGCGTTATGCATATTCGAGTCACTCGCAAGCTGTTCTTGATTGCTTGAGGAACCGAAGTGAATGGGCTAGATTGGTTGACCGTGGTCCTAAGGTATACATTCTATAAAAATAAATTATTTATGAAGTTATTTGTAAATTTTCGCACTTTTCATTATATTTTTGTTCCAGACAAATGCAGGTAGGAAAAGACGCAAGTCTGATGCTGATGTGGCGGATCCTGAATCAGAAGACGATTACAGCACTGACAGAAACACAAGGGACACCGATAGCAACGACTTCCCAAAGGGAAAACGAAAAGCAAGAAAGCATAGGCGACTTGCATTGCAAGGAAGAGCGGTTGTTAGAAGGAAACGTAAGGCTGATATTATTAGTGATGAAAACGACTCTTCTTCAGATTCTAGCGAAGATAGTGCATACAGTGATGAAGAGATGCAAGATGCAAGAACATCAGGTCCAAACGAGGCGTCTGCCAGCTCAGACGAAACAGGAACATCATAACGATGTTAAAAAAAAAAAGCCCTTTTAACGGTAAATGGTTAGGAGAAAGGGCTTTGTTGTATTGTAGCATTTTTTTTTTCTGGTTTAAAGATTTGGGAGGTAGGATAAATGAGTAACAAACAATTAGTGTGAATGGATCCAGGATGTTTAACTAGAGCTTGTACTTCTATGTGGCCAAAGGTGGTTTAGAAAACTTGTTAGATGGATGCTTGATATTACATTTCTAACATCTTTCTTAATGATGTCAATGTTAATACTTGAATTGGATAGTTTCTTATATTTTCTGTGGCAACAAAATACAACATGCCGTGTTCTCGTGGCAGGTGAGGTGGGCTGGTTGAGATCAACTCGTTTATCAACAAGCCGAGCTCAAACTAGCTCGGTAGTTAGTTTGTTTACCTTAAACACAAATTATAATGTTTATAAGCTACAGGGCCGTCTCCGATAACATTAAAAAAAATTAGGCCTTGGGCGAAATAAAAATTTTGGGCCAAAATTTTGGTAAAGAGAAATGAATTAAAAAAATTTGAAAATGGTACTAAAGGTGGACTTGAACTTGAAATCTCTACATAAATTAACATGGTTTTTTCAACCCCATATCTTCTCTACAATACTTCTTGGCCTATTTAGACAAAACCCATTTGTTATTGTATTTGAATCCACTTGACACCTCATAATATTAGTTTTCTCACTGTTAAAATAAATTTTAAATTTAACTATATTTTGGAGCTTGATGAGCCACTATATTTTTTTTGGGAACGGTGAATGTCATAAAAACCATCAAAGAGCTAGAAAACAAAAAATTACAATGTAAAGTACATCAATCGTTCCATGAAATATTCCTTAGAGCATAACAATTTTTAATCCTAAGAATAGCCAAGGATTTAATATCTTCCACGACTTTAGAATTATTTGCCGTCTTATCCGTGAAAATGCCTTCATTTCTCTCCTTCCAAACACAACACGTCGTGAAAATTACCCCATATAACACCTTTGATTTACGTGCACCCTAATTGAGATTCTTACGAATCGAGCATAATTCACACACACCTCAAATGCATAAATGGAAGGTATGATGCATCAACTACTTATCTATATTATCTTTATCTTATTAAGTAACAGAGATGTGTCCTTTAGTAATTTTATTAAGCATACAACTATTAAAGCAACATGTATAAGTGAATTATGCTTACATAATAAGGGTATAATTGAAACTTTATGTAAATTTAAGACACCTAGAAGACTAGAATAGTTAATTTAGCATAATCCAATACCTCACATTCTAAAATCTTATCTCAATTCTACCCTCATGTTTAACTTTTAGAACATAAAATACAACATATGATTATAATGCATCTTAAATGTGAGACCTTTCAACCCCTCATAATCATCAACCTTTCATCATTGTCATAATTCATAGCATATTTCTTCTTTTACTAATCAATGTTTCCTCATGGAATTCTCTATTTCTCTACAATTACATGAAACCTAACATCAACAACACCATCACATGTATGATTTTCGATTTTGGTTTTGAAATTACAGGGTAATTAATTGAAGTTATTCACCAAGAACAACTATCAGTTGAAACTAATTATCTGTAATACATTATTGAGTTGATTCGATTTACACCACTTACTCAAACCAAATCAAAGGGTACGGCTGGGTTATAATTGAACTCTTCAACTATTTGAATCGCTCACCAAGAACAACTATCAGGTACTCTTTCCCTTTGATTAATGGAATTGATGGCAGGCTTAATAACTTCATTCATAAGATGTTGGTTCATTGATTCACAAGAAGCCAATTCATTGTCTGTTTATACAACTGTAGTTGCTACAATCTAAGGCTTTGTTTTTTTTTTCTTTATTTCCTAGATATAGTTGTTTGTTGTTATTGGTTTCCCAAATGAGTGTTAATATTATTGTTTCATACATTTGCTGTTAGTTCTGTCTGGTGTTTTGTTGTTGATGATTATTCACTTTTGGTTATTTTCAAAAATTTCATGTAGTTATAGCACAACATCAGTCCATATCAAATTTTAATATGTTTGTCATAAAACTGGGTGTATAAACTTCAATAATAATATCATGTATATTTGTATAAATTGGCAATCATTAAAGATTTGATATTGGCTAGCCTATATTGTTGTTTGGATGACCTCAACCATTGATACATATCTCTGTTCATCCTAATCTGGTGTTAATATTTGGTTTCATCTTGTGTGAATTATATTGATTTTACTGACATGTTTCTGTTTATTAACATACAGACTTAGTTAAGGAGCTTGTAAGTGTTCCATATCAAAGGGCATGCTTTAACAAATCTCATTACACTCACTGTAGGTTTTCAATCTTAGATAGGAATTGATTTGGGTCAGGTTAAGAGGAGTGGTGATAGGACTATTTGTTAGTTACACTCTTATATGTTATACTTGTTACTTTATAAGCATCTATGTTAACGGACTGCGAGTAAGCTTCGTGCTCTAGGGTTTTGTTTTCGTGGTGGATTTGCGAAAAGAATTACAAACCATCAATCTCAGATTATGTCACCAACCACCGCGCCGTCGTCAACCGTAGTTGTGATACCCGCATTTTCAGGTTCATACTTTAACTAAACTCTAGTTAACTTGTACTTACATTCACAGTATTTTACTTAACTAGGGTTAGTTAGGTGAGTCACACGTTGCATAATTATAGGTTAATAACTGCATAAGATGGTAATTCAGGGAATTACCCGACTACGTACACGAGTATCGAACCCTGAACGTTGGTGAAGTGATAAAATAGATAATTGTGAAATAATTTTTTGATATTATTTGCAATTATGAGCTTGTGTGAAACTATGTGTGTATTGTTGTGCAATTACGTTTATTTAAGCCAAACACGTCACCGAACTTGTAACCGACACCCAATGAACCAATATGATAGTTTGGGTCTAAAAGTATGGGGTTGGACATTGGCGATGTTTGGGGTAAATGTTTAAGGCCCAAATTAAAAGGTGAAACGAAGAAAACATGTAATATGCTGGACCAGCCCAACCGAAATGAATATTGTCATAAAATTATTCAAATCATCATAACATTGTTTTGAAAACAAGAAATTGTCTAGGATTCATGAAGTTGGAACTAAAACATCACGGGACTGACAAAACCCAATCCAAAGTGGTACCACCCAGTTCATGCTCGAACCCCTCTCTCAAACCCCTGTTGCTTGTCATTAATTACCTGAAAAACATGCATAAGAGTTTTGTCAACAATAATGTTGGTGAGTTCACAGGTTTAAACGTAGTAAGCAAAGTGCTCGTGTAATTCATGTATGACCAATTATAGGCTAGCTAAGCGAATGATTACTGTGCGAACCATGAGTCCCGTAACCAAACCTCTTGACTGTTGTGCCTCGTGCATTGTACACTAAAGACAATGCATGTATAGTAGAATACTAACACTCTTTCGTATGTAGCTGGTTAGAGCGACTAACCAATAGTGGGGGTGTAAACCCAATAGATCTATTAAAGTGTTCCATGGATTTTGATAGCTAATGGTTACAGTGTAATGTAAGTACGAGGACTGTTGAGCTCATGAACCAAATGTCTCATGTTCCACATGGTAGTCACGATAGAATGTACACACTAAATGATATTGTACTAGTTATAGCATGTTTGTCCCCCGAAAATGTAAAAATAGTAAAACGGGGCCGTGAAAACTCACCTGAGAGTGATACGTGTGGTCTGGTAAGGCAGGAAAATGAAATAGCTATTTTCCTGACAAATGATTCCCTATCATCATCATGGACATAATAAGTTATACGGTCTTGTTTATCACACAAGTTGTTCACCCGACGTTTGTGGACCTTGGTTTTAGTGTATGTGGGCCATGTTTTCGGTGCACGTGATGACTTATAAACAAAAAAAATATTTTAACATGTGTTTAGACCTTCTTTGTATCAAAGTTAGTCCTAACATGTGTTTCGGTCATGCTAACATGTGTTATGAAATGGTAGCCGAAGTTATCACATAACATGGGCCTCGAATTTGATCGTTTAGGGAACTAAAAATGGGTCGATTCATGATTGCCAAGGCACCATCGATTCCTTATAGTGTGTGTAAGTGTGTTAGTGATAAATGCCGATTATATACACCTTGAATATACACCTTTAGTTTCGAACATGACTAAGCAAGTTTTGGTTATGACAATCGATTCATAGTGGATCGATCATGTTGTGGTTTGATTCCAAAAACATTGTTAGAGTATTGATGGTATTACAAGGGCCGATCGCTAATAATTATGTGGGGTTTTCTTTAAAAATATGATCATTAAATAGTTGAAATTATCTTGATAAAACAAGGTGTGCACCCTTAGGTATAGGCTCGGTTGTGTGAGAACAAATGTCGATTAGGGTTGGGTAAAGCAAATGGAGTTGAAACGATCATAGTTTTAGAGCTATAGGGAACTTACCAAGGGTTAGTGAGTTGTTATATAGCCTTTGATCCTTTCCTTGAACCTTGTAGCTTCGAAGCCTTGTGTGGGGGTTGGTTTGGCTTTGGTTTTGGTTAAAAGTGACCGAGAGCGTTTGTGAGGAGTGTAGTAGTTTGTGTGTGGAAATTGTGTTGAAGTATGATCCTCCTTTTATAGTGGTTCGGCCGTATGGAGACAAAGACAAGAAAGGAAGGTTTATCTCCTATATTGATGCATGTTTAACCTCTTAATCACCTAAATATGAAAGATACGGACTTGAGAAGAGTTGTCTTCTTCTTGGACTTGAGCCGATGAGGTGTAGGTCTAAACAAAAGAGGATAGTTGACTTCACATGGGATTTAGAACTTGATTTGTTTCTTACCTAAACTTGTGATTATGGACAACAAGATGCAAGCTTGCCTCCTTGGAGTCTTTCGGCCGCTAGTTTCCAAGCAAGATAGGATAATCAAATCTAGTTGATAGTGATGTGTTAGAGCTTCTATCTTGTCCCTTTCACCATATGTTTGGCTGATTGATCCTCATCCAAAGTAGAAGGTTTGCCATGCATGAACATGTTGCTAAGAATCTTTGTCTTGTATCCATTTTGGTATAAGAAAGTGTGTGTCATCTATGATAATCGGCCGCCAATATGTATGAGGATCAAGGTATTCTAGGCAAGTAATCATAGGTCATCAAAGGTTGTGGAAGTAGGTTACACCCTTGTTAGTATAACTAGGTTAGTTGTCACATGATGGTGACTTGTGATGGTGTTAGTACTCGGCCGAACATTAGGTTCCAAGAGTTGTGGGATAAGGACTTGTCATGTATGTGTATATATATAGTCAAATTGTGGTGTGTGTGCACATATGTAATGTCGTGGATATGTATATGTGTGAGTGTAGTTATTGTTTTGTTGACTTCCATGATAAGTTCTCTTGGTTATAAGCCCTTTCACTTATCAAATGCGTGTTTGTAAAAGTGGTGGTGAGATCATGAGGGCTAGTTGATACATATACTTATAGGTAGCTGATACTTGTACAAAGTCTAGATAGTTTGTTTGATAACCTCAAGTCAACCTTGATATACGAATATCTATTTTGTGACCATATCATTAGGTGTTAGTCATGTTTCATGATGCTCGATGACGATATCAACATGCATCATCTTTCCCAACTTTTGTGTTCATGATTCATAAATAATGCTTGTGTGTATACATATGTTAGTAGAAAGCTTACCATGTGTTAAGAAGCTTTGATGAAAAAAGGGCAACATATGTTTGTTTCATGAGTCGTGCAGGTGTTGTATGCATAATCGGGTGACCTGTTGAGTTTTTTGAATAACTCATGCCTTACTAGACTGGGGGGGGGGGGGTAATCGTGTGTGCAAAATGTCATCGTTGACTAGTGTCACATAAGATGAACGACTTGAACCAATTAAATATTTAAAAGTTGTTTTCAAACATTCAAGACTTGGTGGAAATAAATTTAAACTTAAAGGGGAATTTTGTAGATTTTGATTAAATATTAAGAAAGAAAAAAAGAAAAGAAATCGAAGAGGTATATGAATACGAGAGCAAGAAGAAAGAAAAGAATAAAATTATGACCTGCGGTTGAGTGTTCTTCAACCCAAAAAAGGTGACTTTTTTTTTTGTTATTTGGTTATTTGTTTTGCATATCAGATTCAAGTGGTGTATCAATTAACCGTAATTGAACTTAGGTATTATTATTAGGGCTTTATATAGTGATTCACCATTGTTTAGTACTTGAGTTTTTATTGTGATCTGTATTGAATTTTTTAGCATTATTATTGAGGCTTTATACTTTAGTTGTATCACTTTATATTGTTAACCATTACATTGCATCTATAATCTATTGTGATTATTGTTTAAGGATTCAAAAATTAGGGTTTATAATTGTGAAATTGGGAAAGATGACAAATTAAGGAAGATCTTCATGTCACATTTGAACATTATTACCGAGTGGATATATTTACAACCACACTGGACAAACAAATAGATGAGTTGAATAGTAGATTCAGTAAGCAAACTATGGAGTTGTCATCTCTTAGCTCTAGTTTACTTTCAAAAGAGATTAATGTTGATGACCTTTGTCTTCTTGTTGAGAAGTATTATCCTAAAGATTTTACAGAGCACGAGGGGAGTCAATTACCATATCAGTTACAAGATTTGGAAGCTGAAATGAAAATGAGTAAGCTAGCCTAGGTGGTGTACAACTCTGACTGATCTATGCAAAAGTCTAGTGGAAAGTCATAAACGTGAGAATTACTATTTGGTTGATAGACTGGTTCGGCTAATTTTGACACTTCCAGTTTCTACTGTAACAACAGAGAGGGAATTTTCAGCAATGAAAATATTCAAGAATCGCCTTCGCAACAAGATGGTAGACGAGTATCTTGTGAATAGCTTGGTGATTTACATAGAAAAAGAAATTGCTGATAAGTATGATTCAGATTCCATAATGAATTCAAAGATCTTAAAGAACATCACGCTAAGTTGTAAGGTACTCACCATTTCTCTCTCACATCATCATAGTTATTTTAGGTGTTTTTTTTTTAATGAAGAACAATTATATATTTAGATTTATTATTTGTTTGATCCGACCCGACCCGACCCGAATTGAATCACCGACCCGAACATATAACGTAAAACATAACGATAGGAAAAAAATTGGGTCTTGTAGTTTTCGGCTCCTACTACTAGTTTTTTCAAGCTTCGCCACTGGATGTGGGCCCATGCGCGCACGCGGGTACAAATCTCTTCAAGTCCCCCAGTCCAGTTTGTTGCAAGCTTCGCATGCGAGATGCTGGACTTAATGAGGTTGTCTTTTCATTTGCTCTTTTTGCGTGTGAGATAAGTTGCTTAGGGTTGAAGTTTAGTCTCTTTACTTTATGCGGGTGTTTGTGTGGCTGGTGTGGTAGTGAATGGTTGTGTTTAATGCTTCTGACCATGCGCTCGGGTATAGAAATTGAAGGGATAGGTTGGTTAGGCGAAAAGTCTCATGTCAGTTGCATTTTCTTAAAAAAGTGGTGGGCCCGCCTATCATTTCAGTTGTCAGACGTTTCTCTTTCCTACCTGGCGCCCTTGGAGTGGCAGGATGTGCTACATGCACCTTGCGGTTTTTGAGAGTATTAATTACTCAACCTATATAAGGCATGTTCCTCTCACCTATTTTCTTTTTACCATTTGAATTTCTTTCATCTTCTCTCCCAAGCGATTCAAAAACTCTGAACCTATTTCTCATTCAACCTTTCTTTTAATCTCATTGTATTACAGTCATTGCATCATCGTTCAACGCACAACAGCAGAAGAAGGAGGCTAAGAAAGTACCTTCTCAGTTGGTGGGGGAGGTGGCTATAAAATGGAGAAAGGACGAGTTTGAGAGTTTATGTGTTGAGTATTGGGTTCAACCGGACTTTGAACCGGAGTTTCCAGAACCAAGCTCTATTATAACGAAGTAGCCTCCGGGGAAGATTGGGTTGTATGTTGCCTACTTTACTCTTTGCAACTTTTGTAACACCCCAACCGATGGCGGAAACATCGAGGTGTCACGTAGTGACGATTGTATAATAGCACACGGTACTAGAAATTTTCAAATATTTTATTTATCTCAAAATTTGATACATACAATTACAACTTGGAGTAAGATACAATAATCTATAATTATTTTCTAAGGCTTCATGCACCCTATGTAATCCAAAAGCTTGTAAATCCTCCATGCGATAATAAACCGTGAAACATGTTAATTTGGAAAGATGGGGGGTCAACTATAACTAGTTGGTGAGAATACATAGGTTTTATTATTGAAAAAAAACATAATTTGTATAGCATTTAACAAGTCAGGGATGTATCGTGGACAACTTGTGAGAACAAAACCTACTGGGAACTAAATTTGCATACCAACCAACCATGTGACTAAATTGAATGAATCAAATGAATCTTTGTATCAATTGAATCTAATAAATTTTTGTATCAATGAATATCATGAATCTTTGTATTAATAAATCTCATGAATTTTGCATTAATGAATCAAATAGCATGTTCACCACATTTAAGTTCAGACAAGTGCACAAATGATACAATTAAGACTTCATGTAATTGCTATTGAATAAAGAATACGATTTGTGTGACGTTCGGCTAAATTAAGGTAAATCCGTACGTAATTAATATATGTAATTAACTGTTCTAAGCAAGAATTAATATCAATTAAGTATAATTGAGTATTCGGAAAATAGCGGAGTCCAATAGATGGCTTAGGAATGCCTTAGTTTAATTAGAAATGCGACGGAATCGCATAAGAATAAACTAGTCCGAAACAGACGTTGGTGATTACCCGATAATAATTAAATAGCCGAAAACGATCCCGAACGCCCAGGATATAAAATAAAGGGTATTTTTATGAAATATAACGTGTTTTGGAACCCCAAAACTATAAATGAAAACTCCAAATTAAAATCTCCCGGTAGCGAATGAAGTTCGTGTATCGCACCCGATGCGCGTAAAATATATAATTTCACCCGGTAAGAGCCTAAATAACGTACCAATACTTAAACTAGGCTATGTTTAAGGGTAATTGAAAGCTAATTATATGTCCAAAATAGCTCGTAATAAGAACGCGCAAAAACCCGAAAAACCCTAACCGAACCGATTCGAAACTAACTAAATGGTTAGGAAATATTGTTGAAAAAGTGATGGGACCCCACAAGGCCATTTAGGCCGGCTCTTTGTAAGGTGGCTAAGCCACCCTTGTGTCCCCCCTAAGTACATGTAATGAGTATGTATAGCATGCTTATGAATATTAAAAGTTTATTATTATTAACACATGATAATTGAAAGCTTTATATAAACATGAAGGCCATGATATCTTAGACATCAACAAAGCATAAACAACACCTCTCCCCATTAAAACTTACGGCACACACAAACACTACCGCTATTCTTGATTTTTTTTTAGATCAACACTCCAAATTATATCCATTTAAACCCATATTCAAGTGTGTTCAAGTGCTAGGAGCTTAACCCTTGGAAGACACACTAAAACCCCTTCATATTCAAGTGTTTTTGTGACTTCCCTAGCCTTGTGCTAGTAGTAAGTTTCCTAAAACTTATCTTGTTCAAGTTTTATTTATTCATATGCTTAACTTGCAAGTTGTTTTTGGGGTACTTTTAACCAAAATCTTTAAACAAGATTTTGTGTGTTTTCTAAAAATGAAATGAAACGTTTACAACGATGGTCATAAACATGAGTTTTAGGATGGTTGGTGATGTTATTTTGTTACAAAAATATTGTATGTTCTAGTATTTTTTTTTTTTAGAAGTTGTTTTGGATGAAAAACATAAAGTAACACCTAATACACTTAAAAATGGTTTTGATCATCACATTATGACTAATGGAACCATTTGAACATGAAATATTTGTAACAAAATGTAATGAAGCTAAAATCACAAAAATAAAGTTGTAGACTTTAAAAATACAAGTATGAACAAATGGACTCCAAGACTTAAATCAAACATGTTAGTAGACTTAAAACAACTTATTGTAAGTCTTGGGAAATTGTCATGTTAAAGTTTACTAGTTTTAGTGGAAATTGTCATTTTTATAAGTCTTGGGAATAATATGTGACTTTTGTAAAGTTAGAGGTTTGGAAAGTAACTTTGAGAAGTCCATGGGTGTAAAATGTGATTTTGGAAACTTTATGTTGAAAAATGTAACTTTCGAAAGTAAAAGGTTAAGAATGAAAAGTTAGATTCTAAAAGGGTTGCTTTTGTAAAAGTAAGAAAACTTACACAAATATTTATTTTGTAAGAATGATAATTTTATAAAAAGTATTTTATAAAAATATAAATATACCATAAGTGTTGGAAATATAAACACTAACATTTTTGTAAGAAAATGGTAATGTAAACAACTTGTGATGTTTTATATAAAAATAAGCATTTTTACATTTATGGGGATGTAAAAGTGTTGTAAAAATTTTTAAGAATAAAACATCCAAGTTAATATATTTTCAATAGCTATATTTATATATTTTCGAAAGTAGGAAAATGCGTAAACCGACAAGAAGTATGATTTCCTACAAAATATATATATAAGTTAAGAAATCGGGAAAGCGGACGTATGTTAATGCGGCAAGCTATTGAACAAAAGTGTAAAATGAACAAAGTGTAAAACGAACAAGGTATAAATCGGACAAAAAGTAAATCGGACGGATAAGTATACAAGTATAACTTCCTACAAGATACGAGTATACGTTATTGCGGCGATTACGGACTAATTATTCCAAGTAAGAGAATATGTATATATTTTGTGAACAAAATATATGTAAGGATGATAAAGGGTGAAAAATATACATAAACCCTTTCCTAAGTGTTAGAAGTGAGATGGGAGAATTTGTCAGAAATAAAATAAGTTAAGTATGTTATTATAAGTATATGTATACTTATATGAAAAATAAATACTTTAACATAAAATAAATCTCGTTCGACAAGATCTTTGTATATTTATTTTTATGGGGAAATAAATATATAATAAAAGTGAGTCGAGTCGGAAGATATAACGAAATATTAATACAAGTTAGTAAATACATATTGATAAATATGTTTAAAGATCATGACGTGTAAGGAAAACGGGCAATGATCGGGGTTCGCGATGACGAAACCAACTAACTTGGAAATTAATAGCAACGGTTATAATATAAGTTAAGTGAAACTTGTAACGGGATAAATCATCACCAACGGACCTAAGACTAGGGTATATTCCTAATTAAACCGTAAGTATAAACGTGGCGTCGGGAGTTGGGGAAAGACAACTTGCCAGTAAGACACGCACTTTGAGACCGGTGCCTTATTAAGTTAGGACACATGTAGGTGGTCTCGCATTGGACTTGGCAAAGACTATTTTCTGATTTCGTGACACGCTTGAGGTGAGTTTTCACGGCCCCTTTTCTGTTTTAATGTTTTTAAAATCGGGGGAAAGATATGTAAGTAAGAAAGTATTAAATGTGCGGTAACATGTGAAAGTATGAAATGGTACATAAGATGGGCACATGGGTAACGGTAAAGTCACATGGGACGTGAAGTCTTCGCAGTTAACCGTAACCATTTATACAAAGTGATGTAGCCATAGAATATGGGGATAGTACTATTGGTTCTTGACAAGACCCACCCTGGTTGATTAGTGATCAACACGGAAGGACCACGGGGTGCGACGATATTCTAAATTAGTTGTTACCATGTAAACAACTTGCGGGGCAATGTAAAGTAGTCTGGTTTTGGTTATGGGCTCATGGGGATTCCATCGGTATTAGGACTAGCTACCCTAATGTTATATGTAGCACATTTCTTATTTCGTTATGCGCACTTATTTACAAATGAATGTTAATTTATTTGTGTGTCAAAACCTGTGAAACTCACCAATATATTTATATATTGACGTTTTCCCTAACATATCTTTCAGGTAACTAAGAATGTGAAGGCGTGAAATGGCTAGGGCGGGCGAAATAAAGACGAGACGGACTTTTGTTAGGGATTTACTAATATTTCCTATAGGATTGGGAAATAATTGAAAATCCTTATTTTGTTAAAAACTACATTTTGGGACATGTACCTAAACAAAATACTTTCCGCCGTCTAATGAATGTTTATTATGTGTTTGTTTAATCTTGGCTATGAAACATTTCTCTTTCGCGTCCACGCCACGTGTTTCCGCCGTTGTCGTGGTGTGACAGAAATGGTATCAGAGCCAAGGTTATAGCGAACTAGTATTTTGGAAAAATCTAGACTATAACTGGTTTTTGGTTTGAAAGAGAAAAAAAATATATTTTTCTTAAAAACAAACACGAAACATATATTAGCAAAGGAAGTCCCGAATTGCCTAGCCAAGCACGCCAAGGGAAGTAACAAAAAGTAGATGGTAAAATTTTGGAAGTATAGATGTTCTTGCTTAAATTAATTAAATATTCATACATATATAGTACGGTACTTTTGCCAGGAAAGAAAATGTCTGCTTCTGAAGAATCCGAGTACATGTCCGACTCTGATAGCAGTGTTCAGATCGTGGAGAACGTTCCCAACGCCCATGTTGTTGTGGTATTGAGTTCGGACGATGAGGTCGAGTCGGACGAGATGATGGTCGACGGTGAGTATGAGGAGGATGAGGATGAGGAGGAGGACCCTAGTGAGGAGGATGCGATGTCTGAGGCGTCAGTCACTTCCCCACCACTCGTCGCTCCCGCACCCACATTCCCTGTTTACCCTGTCCCTGCTATTCGTACCTTTCCTCCGGGATTCTTTGATTCGGTCGCCCCATCTTCTCGTGTTGGGCCATCGGGTCAGGCTGGCCCGAGTGTGCCTGTCGTGTCAGAGGCTCCCATCGACCCGATTCCTGCCCCCACTCTCGTGGCTCCTGTCGAGCCTTTTCCTGTTGTTGGTGAGGTGCCGGTAGCGCCTCATGGTGCATTTGTTTCGGATGACGAGGATGAGCCCATGGAGGGTGATCACCCTGCTGTTATTCTGGAGGGCAGTCCTGCCCGCAGTAGCGAGCTTAGACGTGCTGGGATGCGTGCCCACGCTACTGATAGTGATGATGCTCCCAGGGATGTTGTCCCTGCCAGCCCCGAGGTGGAGGCACCACCTCACTCCCCCGTGTTGCCTATTGTCGACCCAATTGTTCCTACGGAGGATCCTATTCCCATTGATGTCCCTGTTGCTCCTGCTATCCCAGTTGTCCCTGTTGTTACAGTTGTCCCGGCTACCCCTGTGGTTCCCAGTGTACCTTTTGAGGCTGGTTCTTCCCAGCCAGCTCCTGTCTTTCCTGGTGTCCCTGTGGTTCCCGTATGCCTACTTTTGCTGTTTCCTCTTTGCTCGCTCTTGAGCAAGACTTTTTGACCCTGACAAAGACGTTTTCTTCCACTGTCTCCCACGTTGATGCACAGATGCGGTCCATTTGGGCACGCATCATAGAGACGAACTCTATGCTGACTCGCGTCGCTGATGATATACTTCGTGTAGATAGCTTACGTGGTCTTCCTTTTGGTGAGCATATGGATCGCGCCCAGCGGATTTATGATCACATTGCTGCCGTGGACGCAGCCATTCGGCTTAATGCTCCACAGTACGCTCGTCGGCCTCCTTCCCAGCCTTAGTCAAGTTTCCAGTTGATGGTGGATCGTGGTAGCTGTTAGAGATGGTTGTAGTAGTGATGGATGTTGTATCTTTTGTATTTTGCCTAGCTAGACTAGTTATGACTAGCGTAGTATGTTATGATATTTTGTTATTTTCAAACGATGTATGTGGGATTAGATATCACCACCTTTTGTTGTATGAACAAATGATGTAATCGTTATTAATGAAAATGAATGAAAATCATGATGTATTATGGTAAAATATATTATTGTATTGTGGTTATTTTCCGTTATGGTTGTTATTATTGTTATGATTACAACTGTTATTTATTCTTGCCATGTGATTCTCATATTCTCATATTCTGATGTGATGATTATTTGGTGATGAGTTACGAATCTTGTGGGATGTTTATTTTATGAGTATGACGTGCATGACAATATTGGTTAAATATATGTCTAATTATTCTTTGATATTTTATATTGAAGTATAAAAATGCCGCCTGCGACAAGAGAAACAACGCAAGACCCGTTGCCTACTTCTCAGGCACAACTAGACCAACTAATTGCTGACAAAATTGTTGCCGCCCTGGCCCAGTTCGAGGCCAACCGCACCGTTCAAAGCGGGGGCTCTGGCGGAACTGGTAGCCGAGGCGACAATACTCGTGAAAGATCCACGTCAGGTATATATCATTGAAATGTCGTATATGTTGGGTTACGTCCCAAATTGACTTATCTTATGATGGCATTATTGTGTAATGTTGCAGAATCTGGCAATCCTGTTCCCCCCTGTACTTTCAAAATGTTCCTGGATTGCAAGCCAATCAACTTCAACGGCACTGAAGGATCCGTTGGCCTTCTGAAATGGTTTGAGAAAACCGAAGCTGTGATTCGTATCAGCAAGTGTACTGATGAGCAAAAAGTCATGTATGCTACAAACCTTTTTCTGGACAACGCACTGTCTTGGTGGAACAGTCAAGTGCAATCCATGGGCGATGAAGCAACCTATGCTCTTTCATGGCCTGATTTGAAGGAACTAATGATTAAGGAGTACTGTCCAGCTAGCGAGATTCAAAAGTTGGAAACTGAATTCTGGAACCTTTCCATGATCGGGGCGGATGTTGCTACCTATACCTCCCGATTCCATGATCTTCTCGTTTGGTACCCCGCCTTGTCACTCCTGAGTCGAAGAAAATTGAGAGGTATCTTTATGGTTTGGCCCCTCAAATTCGTGGCATGGTCGCTTCCTCAAAGCCTGCTACTATGCGTGAAGCAATTGATCTTGCTCTCAGCCTGACAGAGGATGCTATCCGTATCGGCACGTTGTCGAAAAAGGCTACAGGTGGTAATGTTTCTGATGTAAAAGTTTCTGAGATTAAGAACACCGCAGTTGAAGGTCAGTCTTCTGGTCGTAAAAGAAAGTTTTCGGGAAACAAGAACCACAACTCTTCTGGTAACAAATCTGGGTCTAATCGAAAAGGTAAAGGTTTTGTTGCCACTACTCAAAATGGTGGTAAAACACAAAATTCCCAAGGTAATGGTGGTGGAAACCAAACTGTTTGCTGGAAGTGCAAAAGGGTTGGTCACAGTGGTGAGAAATGCTATACAGGAACGCCTGTGGTTCCTAGTGACAAGCGTCCGTGCTATGAATGTGGATCCACTGACCATTGGAGGAAGAATTGTCCAAAGCTTAGAAATCAAGCCCAAGGAAGAGCCTTTGTTATCGGTGCCGGTGAAGCACGTCAAGATCCCAATGTTGTCACCGGTACGTTTCTCCTTAACAATCATTATGCTTCTATTCTATTCGATACCGGAGCCGATTTTAGTTTTGTCTCTATTGATTTAAAACGCTCTCTTGGTTTAAAGACTAGTAAACTAGAGACACCTTACTCCATAGAATTGGCCAATGGTAAAACTATAGAAACGGATGAAGTAGCGAAAGATTGTAAATTGGGTCTTTGTGGGCATGAGTTTAGTATTGATCTTCTGCCGATCGAATTGGGTAGTTTTGATGTCGTTATTGGTATCGATTGGTTGTCAACAAACCGCGCAGGCGTGGTATGCGACGAAAAGTTAATTCGAATCCCTCTAGTGAACGATGAAGTTCTCTCTATTCAAGGGGAAAGGCGTGGAACGCCTTTGCGAATCATTACTTGCATGAAAGCCCAGAAGTGCTTGCGGAAAGGCTGTTATGCATTCTTAGCACATGTTGTTGATAAGAAGTCCAAAGAGCGTAAGCTCGAAGATATTCCCGTGGTAAGGGATTTTCCTGAAGTTTTCCCTGAAGATTTGCCGGGATTGCCGCCTCCCCGACAAGTCGAGTTTCGTATTGATCTTATTCCTGGAGCTGCTCCCGTGGCGCGATCGCCATATCGACTAGCTCCCTCCGAAATGCATGAATTGTCCAACCAGTTGCAAGAATTGTTGGACAAAGGTTTCATTCGACCAAGCTTCTCACCTTGGGGAGCGCCGGTCTTGTTCGTTAAAAAGAAAGATGGTACGTTTCGCATGTGTATCGACTATCGTGAGTTGAACAAACTTACCATCAAGAATCGTTATCCCTTGCCTAGAATCGATGATTTGTTCGACCAACTTCAAGGTTCTAGTTATTATTCGAAAATTGACCTAAGGTCCGGGTATCATCAGTTGCGTATTCAGGAAGAAGATATATCGAAGACTGCATTCCGAACTCGCTACGGTCACTATGAGTTTCTTGTTATGCCTTTTGGACTAACAAACGCTCCTGCTGTCTTCATGGATTTGATGAACCGGGTGTGCAAACCTTACTTGGACAAATTCGTGATCGTGTTCATTGATGATATTCTTATTTATTCGCGAACCAAAAAGGAGCATGAAAATCACCTAAGGTTAATTCTCGAGCTCCTGCGGAATGAAAAGTTGTATGCCAAATTCTCTAAGTGTGACTTTTGGATTCGAGAAGTCCACTTTTTGGGCCATGTCGTTAATGAGAAGGGTATACATGTCGATCCTGCGAAAGTTGAAGCGATTAAAAATTGGGAAGCACCAAAGACCCCTACCGAGGTGCGTCAATTTCTTGGTCTTGCGGGTTACTATAGAAGATTCATTGAGAATTTTTCTAAGATAGCACAATCGTTGACAATGTTAACCCAAAAAGACAAGAAGTTTGAATGGACCGATAAACAAGAGTCAGCCTTCCAATTATTGAAGCAGAAGTTGTGTGATGCTCCTATTCTTTCCCTACCTGAGGGTACGGAAGATTTCGTGGTATACTGTGATGCTTCGCATCAAGGTTTGGGTTGTGTATTAATGCAACGTGATAAAGTAATCGCTTATGCTTCCAGACAGTTGAAAGTTCATGAGAAAAATTACACGACACATGATCTGGAACTTGGTGCCGTGGTTTTTGCACTGAAAATTTGGAGGCATTATCTCTATGGTACCAAATGCACAATTTTCACTGATCACAAGTCTTTGCAGCATATCTTTGATCAAAAAGAGCTGAACATGAGGCAAAGACGTTGGGTGGAATTGTTAAATGATTATGATTGTGAAATCAAGTACCATCCTGGCAAAGCAAACATTGTAGCAGATGCTTTAAGTCAGAAAGAAAGGGCCAAGCCGTTACGTGTTCGTGCATTGGGCTTGACGATCCATACCAATTTGACCGATCGCATCCGTGAAGCCCAAAGTAACGCGCTAAAACCTAAAAACGTGAAGAAGGAAAATCTTCGCGGTATGGTTGATTTATTGGTGTCTAAGATGGATGGAACTTTGTATTTTATGGATCGAGTATGGGTACCCCTGTATGGTGGCCTGCGTGAGTTAGTTTTGGATGAAGCTCACAAGTCAAGGTATTCGATTCATCCTGGCACTGATAAAATGTTCAAAGATCTGAAGGAATTTTATTGGTGGCCATACTTCAAACGAGACATTGCGGCATATGTGGCTCGCTGTTTGACATGTTCGAAAGTAAAAGCCGAGTATCAAAAACCATCTGGATTGCTCCAACAACCTGAAATTCCTGAATGGAAATGGGAGCAAATTTCTATGGATTTTATTACAAAGTTGCCCAAAACATCAAGTGGTCACGACACTATTTGGGTAATTGTTGATCGATTAACAAAATCTGCTCATTTCTTGCCCATTCGTGAAACCGACAGAATGGGAAAATTGGCTCGTTTGTACATCAAAGAAGTGGTATCTAGGCACGGAGTGCCTGTATCTATTATTTCGGATCGAGATAGCCGATTCACTTCAAGATTTTGGAGAACATTGCAACATGCTCTGGGTACTCGCTTAGATATGAGTACAGCATATCACCCTCAAACTGATGGTCAAAGTGAAAGGACTATTCAGACACTGGAGGACATGTTGCGAGCCTGTGCAGTTGATTTTGGTGGTAACTGGGATTCACATTTGCCTCTGGTTGAATTTTCATATAATAATAGTTATCATTCAAGTATTCAAGCTGCTCCATTCGAAGCTCTGTATGGACGCAAGTGTAGATCTCCATTGTGTTGGGCAGAGGTTGGTGACAAGCAATTAACCAGACCAGAAATTATTCAAGAGACGACTGACAAGATCTTTCTGATAAAAGATCGTTTGAAAGCGGCTCGCGACCGACAGAAAAGCTATGCGGATAATAGGCGTAAGCCTCTAGAATTTGAAGTCGGTGATAAGGTCCTATTGAAGGTTTCACCCTGGAAGGGTGTAGTTCGTTTTGGGAAGCGCGGGAAGCTAAATCCGAGATATGTTGGTCCTTTCAAAATCTTGGCTAGGATTGGTCCCGTTGCTTATAAGCTCAAGTTACCTGAAGAGCTTAGTGGAGTCCATGATACCTTCCATGTATCTAATCTGAAAAAGTGTCTCTCGGATGAAACTTTGATCATTCCCGCTAATGAGATTCATGTTGACGATAAGCTTCATTTTATCGAAGAACCGATAGAAGTAACGGACTGGAAAGTTCAAAAGCTTAGGCGTAGCAGAATCAAATTGGTGAAAGTGCGTTGGAACGCAAAGCGTGGACCGGATTTCACATGGGAAAGGGAAGATCAAATGAAGCAGAAGTATCCCACCTTGTTTAAGAAAAATCCTCGAAAGAAGGGCTCACGCCGAGTTTCGCGGACGAAACCCCTTAAACAGGGGGAGAATGTGACGTTCGGCTAAATTAAGGTAAATCCGTACGTAATTAATATATGTAATTAACTGTTCTAAGCAAGAATTAATATCAATTAAGTATAATTGAGTATTCGGAAAATAGCGGAGTCCAATAGATGGCTTAGGAATGCCTTAGTTTAATTAGAAATGCGACGGAATCGCATAAGAATAAACTAGTCCGAAACGGACGTTGGTGATTACCCGATAATAATTAAATAGCCGAAAACGATCCCGAACGCCCAGGATATAAAATAAAGGGTATTTTTATGAAATATAACGTGTTTTGGAACCCCAAAACTATAAATGAAAACTCCAAATTAAAATCTCCCGGTAGCGAATGAAGTTCGCGTATCGCACCCGATGCGCGTAAAATATATAATTTCACCCGGTAAGAGCCTAAATAACGTACCAATACTTAAACTAGGCTATGTTTAAGGGTAATTGAAAGCTAATTATATGTCCGAAATAGCTCGTAATAAGAACGCGCAAAAACCCGAAAAACCCTAACCGAACCGATTCGAAACTAACTAAATGGTTAGGAAATATTGTTGAAAAAGTGATGGGACCCCACAAGGCCATTTAGGCCGGCTCTTTGTAAGGTGGCTAAGCCACCCTTGTGTCCCCCCTAAGTACATGTAATGAGTATGGATAGCATGCTTATGAATATTAAAAGTTTATTATTATTAACACATGATAATTGAAAGCTTTATATAAACATGAAGGCCATGATATCTTAGACATCAACAAAGCATAAACAACACCTCTCCCCATTAAAACTTACGGCACACACAAACACTACCACTATTCTTGATTTTTTTTAGATCAACACTCCAAATTATATCCATTTAAACCCATATTCAAGTGTGTTCAAGTGCTAGGAGCTTAACCCTTGGAAGACACACTAAAACCCCTTCATATTCAAGTGTTTTTGTGACTTCCCTAGCCTTGTGCTAGTAGTAAGTTTCCTAAAACTTATCTTGTTCAAGTTTTATTTATTCATATGCTTAACTTGCAAGTTGTTTTTGGGGTACTTTTAACAAAATCTTTAAACAAGATTTTGTGTGTTTTCTAAAAATGAAATGAAACGTTTACAACGATGGTCATAAACATGAGTTTTAGGATGGTTGGTGATGTTATTTTGTTACAAAAATATTGTATGTTCTAGTATTTTTTTTTTTTAGAAGTTGTTTTGGATGAAAAACATAAAGTAACACCTAATACACTTAAAAATGGTTTTGATCATCACATTATGACTAATGGAACCATTTGAACATGAAATATTTGTAACAAAATGTAATGAAGCTAAAATCACAAAAATAAAGTTGTAGACTTTAAAAATACAAGTATGAACAAATGGACTCCAAGACTTAAATCAAACATGTTAGTAGACTTAAAACAACTTATTGTAAGTCTTGGGAAATTGTCATGTTAAAGTTTACTAGTTTTAGTGGAAATTGTCATTTTTATAAGTCTTGGGAATAATATGTGACTTTTGTAAAGTTAGAGGTTTGGAAAGTAACTTTGAGAAGTCCATGGGTGTAAAATGTGATTTTGGAAACTTTATGTTGAAAAATGTAACTTTCGAAAGTAAAAGGTTAAGAATGAAAAGTTAGATTCTAAAAGGGTTGCTTTTGTAAAAGTAAGAAAACTTACACAAATATTTATTTTGTAAGAATGATATTTTTATAAAAAGTATTTTATAAAAATATAAATATACCATAAGTGTTGGAAATATAAACACTAACATTTTTGTAAGAAAATGGTAATGTAAACAACTTGTGATGTTTTATATAAAAATAAGCATTTTTACATTTATGGGGATGTAAAAGTGTTGTAAGAATTTTTAAGAATAAAACATCCAAGTTAATATATTTTCAATAGCTATATTTATATATTTTCGAAAGTAGGAAAATGCGTAAACCGACAAGAAGTATGATTTCCTACAAAATATATATATATAAGTTAAGAAATCGGGAAAGCGGACGTATGTTAATGCGGCAAGCTATTGAACAAAAGTGTAAAATGAACAAAGTGTAAAACGAACAAGGTATAAATCGGACAAAAAGTAAATCGGACGGATAAGTATACAAGTATAACTTCCTACAAGATACGAGTATACGTTATTGCGGCGATTACGGACTAATTATTCCAAGTAAGAGAATATGTATATATTTTGTGAACAAAATATATGTAAGGATGATAAAGGGTGAAAAATATACATAAACCTTTCCTAAGTGTTGGAAGTGAGATGGGAGAATTTGTCAGAAATAAAATAAGTTAAGTATGTTATTATAAGTATATGTATACTTATATGAAAAATAAATACTTTAACATAAAATAAATCTCGTTCGACAAGATCTTTGTATATTTATTTTTATGGGGAAATAAATATATAATAAAAGTGAGTCGAGTCGGAAGATATAACGAAATATTAATACAAGTTAGTAAATACATATTGATAAATATGTTTAAAGATCATGACGTGTAAGGAAAACGGGCAATGATCGGGGTTCGCGATGACGAAACCAACTAACTTGGAAATTAATAGCAACGGTTATAATATAAGTTAAGTGAAACTTGTAACGGGATAAATCATCACCAACGGACCTAAGACTAGGGTATATTCCTAATTAAACCGTAAGTATAAACGTGGCGTCGGGAGTTGGGGAAAGACAACTTGCCAGTAAGACACGCACTTTGAGACCGGTGCCTTATTAAGTTAGGACACATGTAGGTGGTCTCGCATTGGACTTGGCAAAGACTATTTTCTGATTTCGTGACACGCTTGAGGTGAGTTTTCACGGCCCCTTTTCTGTTTTAATGTTTTTAAAATCGGGGGAAAGATATGTAAGTAAGAAAGTATTAAATGTGCGGTAACATGTGAAAGTATGAAATGGTACATAAGATGGGCACATGGGTAACGGTAAAGTCACATGGGACGTGAAGTCTTCGCAGTTAACCGTAACCATTTATACAAAGTGATGTAGCCATAGAATATGGGGATAGTACTATTGGTTCTTGACAAGACCCACCCTGGTTGATTAGCGATCAACACGGAAGGACCACGGGGTGCGACGATATTCTAAATTAGTTGTTACCATGTAAACAACTTGCGGGGCAATGTAAAGTAGTCTGGTTTTGGTTATGGGCTCATGGGGATTCCATCGGTATTAGGACTAGCTACCCTAATGTTATATGTAGCACATTTCTTATTTCGTTATGCGCACTTATTTACAAATGAATGTTAATTTATTTGTGTGTCAAAACCTGTGAAACTCACCAATATATTTATATATTGACGTTTTCCCTAACATATCTTTCAGGTAACTAAGAATGTGAAGGCGTGAAATGGCTAGGGCGGGCGAAATAAAGACGAGACGGACTTTTGTTAGGGATTTACTAATATTTCCTATAGGATTGGGAAATAGTTGAAAATCCTTATTTTGTTAAAAACTACATTTTGGGACATGTACCTAAACAAAATACTTTCCGCCGTCTAATGAATGTTTATTATGTGTTTGTTTAATCTTGGCTATGAAACATTTCTCTTTCGCGTCCACGCCACGTGTTTCCGCCGTTGTCGTGGTGTGACAATTTGGAACATGTTTCACCCCAAAAATGTAAAGCAGTAAAAAGAGGCTATGTAAACTCACCTTGAATGCTTGTTGATTTGCGTTAAATCTGTTGACCCTAGGTTTGACTAGGGTGAATCTCGGGCTGTGTGTGTGTGTGTGCGTGTGTGTGTATATATATATATATATTAAATTCAAATTGAATCAAACAAAAGCTTTGGTCGAGTGGTTGTGTTGTTTAGTGTTAAGTCTTACCCGGTTTGAGACCCAGGTTCGACCCTTGTCCACCACATTTTTTGACCAATTTTAATAATTAAAACATTATATTTTATTTATATATCAATACAATTGATGAAATAGATCTAGGAAATATGGAAATTGTTAGAATTGAGGTGTAATTGGAATAAACAAGGGATATTTTTCAACAATTCGGAACAAGGTACAATTGGAATAAAAATGGGAATTTTTATTAGTTTAAAAATTGGTTAAATTTACATAAGGTTACAGTTTCCCCTATTTTAGGAACTTTGTCCCGAAGTTAAAAGAAAACGTAGAGTTGAGGGTGGTTGGCTTGTGTTTTCATAGATAAACAAAAGGGATAGAGGTTCCAAAAAGGGCACCAGGTTCTAAGTCTCATAAATGAGAGTCGAAGTGTTAGGAATATATAGTTAGGTGAATTCATAATGGATTAACAAACAAACTATGTTAAAATTGAGTCATGAGTCCTGGGGCCACTAATGGAACCTAGGTTCGAAGTAAACATAGATCACTAAATTCTTATTATGAATGTTGAGGCACTTATGATAATTGAATCTAGGTTACAATGCATCTTGTTGAACTAACACATCACCAATTTGGACTAATGCTTGGCTCGATTCCCAGTCGCATTCTCTACACACCTTCAGTGTTTATATATAGGGTGTACCGCAGCTAACCCACCACACCTTTGGTGTTTCAAGAATGTACTGAAAGTGTATTGAACATCTTACCAACGTCCTACTAGAAATCCATCCCACCTTAATGTACCTGTAAATTCATGATTATGTTCCGGACCACAATCGCCAATTTACCTTACATTAGGGTGTTATGTCTTTCTAATCAAAACAACACGTTGTGTCACATGGCTGGTATCGTAATGGACAGGTTCCCTTTGTCTCGTGTATCAAATGTTCCAGTTTTATGCATCTAAAGCCACGTTCAATCATGTTTCAAGTAACGAATTTCAAGCATCTAAACAACTAGATTTCATGTATTAGATTCTCAAACAATCAGGTCTATAAGTATCGAGTTCTCAGTAACGTCTCCTAGGGTTGTAAACAACTTAGTTCAAACATCATATTCAAATTTCAAATATCTTGGTAGTTAGTATCATTTGAAACATTTGAAACTAAGGTTTAAATAGAGGTAGTAACAATCCACTTCAAAATTGATTTGCAACGTTAAACAAAATTTCGAATGCAAAAAGAGTGGTCTCGACGTCAAAAAATCCTTTGCTTTAGTGGCTCCAATAGACTTGTTCTTAAGCGGGAAGATTGTGGTTCTGAAATAGATTAGGGCATTGATTCTGAAAGTGGTTTGGATCGCCGTATTCAAAGCATTGACCATAGTTGTATCTTTCAGGTTGTCTAACACCAGGAGCTTGGGCAGGAGCAATTATTGTTTAACATTGAGATTTTGGGCTGACCAACATGTGTTTGCCAAATGTCCAAACTTACCATAATTGGTGCATAAGAGACATAGAAAATGGGCAGGATTGTGATATTTACATGTGTTGAACAAGGGTAGTTGTCCCCCGTAGGGTTTCTTGGCAGGTGCTACGTGGGTTAGAGGGGTAGCATTAGTGATCACAGTAAGGTGTTCAGCTTTACGTTTAGAAGAAGGCCCCATCTTGGGTGTCATTATTTGCATCTTTCTTTGTACCCTTACGAAACAGGGTAGCATTCTTCACACCATTGTCAATTAGGATGGCTGCCAAACGCTTAGCTTCTTCAAGAGTAACAGGGTTTCTTCCCCCACACAGTGTCCTGGACTTGCATGGGTAGACCACTGATGTACTTTTCGATGGCTGTGGCTAAAGGGGTGACCTTGTGGGGCAATAACAGACTGAGAGCATGGAAAACGAGTATTATAAGCAAGATTATCACCATTGTCTTGAACAAGAGTATGAAACTCATCCTCCAATTTCTTTATCTTATTGGATGACATAATTTAGCTTTCATTATGTCCTTAGCTTGATCCCAAGGTAGGGCTAGTGCAGCTTCTGCTCCATGTGTATGTTTTTCCTTGTTTCACCATGTGAGTGCTCATTTTTGTAGGACACTCATGGCATAGCGTACCTTGAGGTTATCAGGAGATTCACTGTTGATGAAAGTGTTTTCTATACCTCGACCCACTATAGGAGACCAGTGGCTCCTTCATCCCCAGTGAACTTGAGAGGGTTACAAGAGTTAAAGTGCTTGAGAGTACAGATAGGGTGACCATTTCCATTTCCATTTCCATTTCCATTCTCGTTTTTGTTGCCATTGGCATTTCCATTTGCTATTTGAACAACTTGGGCAACCACGTTAAGGAATACTGTCGCTATTTGTTGAGCCATTTGTTGAGTGATGATTATGGAGAGTTGTGCATTGCCGAGATTGTCGTTACCTTGGTTATCCCAATTATTGTTGTTGTTCTTATTGTTTTTGTTGCGATTGCTATGACAAGGAGGCATTTTCTAAAAACACAATGGAGATAATGAGATTCAATGAGACATAATTTAATAAACAAGGCAATGAGATATAATGAGGAGTGTAATCATTTATTCATTAATTTAAAATGAATAAATGAAAACGTTGACAAAGTTCTAGATTCTAATAACATAGTGAAGATGTGCTTTAGCCTAAAAGTGAACAATCATCCTGAGAATTCTTAGGTAGGCATACGGGTCCCTCGTCTGATTGGGATTTATAGGAAATGCCAGGCCTTTGACAGAAAGCTCAGAATACAGACGTTCACCATTTCGGATTGCACATGTTCGTTATTAGGATCTAGGACTTTGACGAGATTATCAGGATAGTTTAGGCTAGAACCTGAGGAGTTTGTCTTATTATTCTAAGGGTAGGTCAGGATTGCAGCAGTAGATAGAAATTTTCACATATTTTATTTATCTCAAAATTTGATACATACAAGAATAAGATTTGGATGTTTCACCCCAAAAATGTAAAGTAGTAAAAAGTGGCTATGTAAACTCACCTTGAGTGCTTGTTGATTTGCGTTAAATCTGTTGACCCTGGGTTTGACTTGGGTGAATCTCGGGCTATGTATATATATATATATATATATATATATATATGAGAAAATTGCTCGAATGGTCCCTGTGGTTTGCACAATTTTCACCTATAGTCCTCAAGTTTTTAAAATTATAGTCATAGTCCTGAAACAGTGAATTTTTTTAACTCGGATAGTCTCTGGAGCTAACCGAGGTTAAATAATTCAGCTAAGTGGGTGTGAAATTACAAAACTACCCTTACTTTAATAAAAAATAATACTAATTAATGTGGGTCCCACACTTCACCTTCCCCACCTCATCACCTCCACAAACCACTACCACCCATCTCCACCCTTCACCACCACCGACATCCACTAACCACCCACTTCATCCTCCCCACCCACCACCTCCACAAACAATCACAACCTCCTCAAACCATCATCACCACCCTTCATCTTCCCCACCCTATCACCACTACCCACCACCAACCACCTCCCTCGGGGGCTGTAAATTTTTCATCAATTTCAATATCACCATCAGGTCTCTGCTTCATCCCAAAACTCTTATATGAGTTGCTGTCATAATCCATACTCTCTATAGCTGCTGCCCACTGCAATAAAAACCATTATATATCACGTAAAAACAAAAACAGGGAAAAGTGAAAACTGTTATAAAGCTTTGAAGGTTTGACCTTTGGATTTAGAGATTTCAACTGGTCTTGAAATATTTCACGAGAAATTAAAAACCTCCAATCCAAACAAGCAACGATATAGACAGTCCCATGTAATTCAAGTGGACTGCTACCAGCACGATAATAATTATCCCAAATTAAACGGTTTTAAAATCCACTATTAGGTAAATTTTGGAGATAAAGCTGACCTGTCAACATTTTGGTGGCGTTTGGCCGATGATGATGGTGGCTGTGGTGGATTGAAGGAAGCGGTGGCGGTGGTAATTTTGGTTCGGGTTTGGACTAATCGGGGGCTGCATGTTGTGACTGGAGGTGTTCGATTTAGGCTGTGATGTTGGTCCGGGTGGTGGTGCTCGGGTGTGGTTTGGGTTTTGGTTCGAGTGGGTGGTTGCTGGTTGTTGGTGGTGGTGGTGGTGGTGATAGGGTGGGGAAGATGAAGTTGGTGGTGGTGGTGGTGTAGGGATTAAGGGGTTTTTTATATATTTAATTATAAAACATGAGGCCCACTAGTGTTATATTTTATTTGTTTTATAGAAAGGGTAGTTTAGTAATTTTAATCCCTCTTAACTGGATTATTTAACCTCAGTTAGCTTCAGGGACTATCCAAGTTAAAAAAATTCACTGTTTCAAGACTGTGACTGTAATTTTAAAAACTTGGGGACTATAGGTGAAAATTGTGCAAACCACAGGGACTATTCGAGCAATTTTCTCTCTCTCTCTATATATATATATATATATATATTAAATCCAAATTGAACCAAACAAAAGCTTTGGTTGAGTGGTTGTGTTGTTTAGTGTTAAGTCTTACCTGGTTTGAGACCTGGGTTCGACCCTTGTCCACCACATTTTTTTGACCAATTTTAATAATTTAAAACATTATATTTTATTTATATGTCAAAACAATTGATGAAATAAATGTAGGAAATATGAAAATTGTTAGAATTGATGCGTAATTGGAATAAACGAGGGATATTTTTCAACAATTTGGAACAAGGTACAAATGGAATAAAAATGGGAATTTTTAATAGTTTAAAATTTGGGAAATTTACATAAGGTTACAACTTTAGGGTTCCAATAGCCACTTTTGCATATGCTCTTGAGTATTACTAGGTCCATACAAACCAGTTGCACCCTAGTGGAATGTCTCGTCTTTTATTCTTCGAGTTTGGGTGCAGGGCATAGGGCTTTGAGCCCCATATAGACATGTTCAACGTTTTTTTTATGTTTTAAAATGTTCAGAGAGCTGGTTTTCCTTTTGCCAGCGCCATGTCCTATACCCCATGCGCTGGCTAGTATCAAGAGTTTCCACAATCGGAAGCCAAAATTTTTTTGGATTGTAGAGGGCGCGGTCCCTTTGAAGATGGTGAGGAGGCGTGTTGACCTAAAGGTTCAGGATAAGAAGCCGATTGGTTATGAGGATCAAGGTTGGTACAAGGTGCGTATTAGCCATCCTGTTAACATATGTACCATTGATGAGGTTGCGCTCGTGTCGGTGGGTATGAGCCGGAAGTATGAGCTCCCAGGAATGAATCATGTGTTAACTTCGTACGGCCAAGGTATAGTCTATAGCCTTTAATTTTCTTTTTATTTCGTGCAGACATGGAGAGCATTTATTGTATCTGATGCTTGAGGAGGACATGGAGTGGGATTTCAAGCCACTCCAAGAAGGTAAGGAGTATGTGTTGGATAGGACTACTAACCAATTTCTGAGGCCTATTATTCGTCTGGGCTTTACGCGAGCTCCTTATGCGCCTAAGCTCACATCTGCGTCAGGTCCCCTTTCTTTGGCTCTTTTGGAGCCCACACCCTTTAGTGTTTTTATGCTTACGGGTCAAGAATTTATTGTTTTATCTAGTGATGAGGGTTCTGATAATGATTGGTTATCTTCATCTGACCATGCATCTCCCGCAGGTGGCCACTAGGGTTCTCTGCAGTCGGCCTACTTTGAGGTCTATATTAAGGAGGAGGATGAGAATGTGGGCAAGATTTACCATTTTACAAGGCCCTCACGCTGTGTGAAGGAACGTGTGGTGATGGGTCCTTTGGCCTATCCTTTAATGTTGAGGAGTCCAGTGGGTGGGGGGGCTTTCCATGCGCCATTGGAGCGCGGTTTCGTGGTATTTACTGACAATTTTGTTCAAGACCCCCCTTCTAGCGTGTTGACCCTTACCAACCATGTTGGTAAGGGTAATGTTGAGGGTGATAGTAGTTCTAACCCTCCCCTTCTAAGTCTATGTGAATTCCAGATCTGACGCAGAAGATTAAGTAAGAGATGGTTCAAAAATCTTTACTAAAGCGCAAGACTGCTAACCCCACCACTGCCAAAGGGGTTAAGTCTCCTTCCAGAAGAAGCTAAGGTTGGAGGATACCCTTTTGAGGATGGAGGAATAGATGTTGGGTAAGTATGCGCTTCATTTAATGTATCATGTTTGTTTATAATGGTGCTTAACTATAAGACCCTAACCCGTAAACCTGTGATTAACGCTTAAATTTACAAGTTTAGCCTTAAATAAAAACCGCTCCCGATAAAAACTTTATTAATTATAGAAGAAAACCCATTTTAAAGATTTTACAATTGTTAGTAACACATATATTTACATTTTTTAAGTATGAAGAACCTACACCAAAGTTTGTATTTTAATCGAGAATCTATTACGGAAGTATACGAGTGTCTGAGTGTGTTCGGTTCGCCTTGCAAACCATGAGTCCCATAACCAAACATCTTGACTGTTGTGCCTCGTGCATTATACACTAAAGACAATGTATGTGTAGTAGAATACTAACACTCTTTTATATGTAACCGGTTAGAACGACTAACCAAGAGTGAGGGTGTCAACCCAATAGATCTATTAAAGTGTTCCGTGGCTTTCGATTGCTAATGGTTACAATATAATGTAAGTACGAGGACTGTTGAGCTCAAGAACCGAATGCATCATGTTCCACATGGTAGTCACGATAGAATTAACACACAAACTGAATTTGTACTAGTTTTGTAGCATGTTTGTCCCCTAAAAATGTAAAAGCAGTGAAATAGGGCGTGAAACTCACCTGATAATGTCATGTGTCGTCTAGTGAAGCTGGAGTGTGAGGTCACTACCGCCCAGACAATGATTGCCCTATGATTAATAAGAGCACGGTAAATTATACGTTTTTTTTCGTTTATCATACAAGTTGTTCACCCGAAATTTGTGGACCCTGGTATTAGTGTATGTGGGCCATGTTTCGTGCACATGAGGTTTTATAATTGATTTATGTACTTGTAAAGGGTACGAATTCGGAAATCGCGGGTGCTTTGTTGTAAGTTGACTTTTATTGTAAACAAATTGGTCCCCACATGTCGTTATGGTTCGTGAATTGACACCAAGTCGTTATGCATGGTTGGTTTTTTTGGGGAAAATGTGCATTTTAACATAGGTTTATGCCCTTTTAATGTAAAAATAGTATTAACACATGTTTCAGCCTATTTAACATATGTTAAGTTATCTTAGAATTCGGAAATCGCGGGTGCTTTGTTGTAAGTTGACTTTTATTGTAAACAAATTTGTCCCCACATGTCGTTATGGTTCGTGAATTGACACCAAGTCGTTATGCATGGTTGGTTTTTTTGGAAAATGTGCATTTTAACATAGGTTTATGCCCTTTTAATGTAAAAATAGTATTAACACATGTTTCAGCCTATTTAACATATATAGGCCTCAAATCTGATGGGTTCTAGTGGGTTTTTTATGCAAACCGATTATAATTACATCCATTATAACCTTTAACTTTGAACATAACCCAAATGAGTTTTGATTATAGAAACCGATTACTAGTTGATCATCTAGTTCGTGTTTTGATTCGAAAACATTACTCAATATATCATTGTGAAATAAGGCCGATTAGTTATCAAATAAGTGATGTGTCGTGACAATGCGATCACTAGTTTGTCGATTAACTATAAGTGGGACAATGTGTGTGAAACTTATATAAGTGGATGGCCGATTGTTTATGATCAAGGGTCTTAGGTCGGGTATAGAGGCCGAAGGTGTAATGATTAAAGAGGAACAAGAGTTAGCTATCTTACCTAGTTCGTGGTGATGAGGCACCCGAATGTATGCACCTCCAATCCTTCCTTAAGAGTGGCTCAATCCAGACCTTGTGTGGACAAAGCTTCTTGGCCGATTGGTGGTGGTGTGTAGTGAAAAGGATTAGGATTAATGTTTGAGAGGGTGAGAGAGTTAGTGTGTCAAATTGTGGATGTCTAGTGCTCTCCTTATCTAGCGGTCGATGGGAAATAAGACAAGAACATATATGGTAGTTCTAATCACATAGGGGAGAGTGTTGTTTGATGATTTCATTCATCATTTGGTGCAAGATGGTGACACTTGATTTCATGCTTCCTTTCCTTGCTTCTAGCCAAGAATGTGTAAGGATCACAAAAGGGAAATAGTTGACTAACAAGGTAAGATAAGAAGGTTTTGTTCCATAGCTTAATTAGTGTAAGTTGACAATAAGGTATGAGCTTTCCTCCTTGACGTGTTTCGGCCGAGAGTTAGGGCAAAAAAGTGACTAAATCGTAGTGATAGTGATGTGTTAGAAGCTCCTCATTCTTGTCCTTTTCTTGGTGTGTTGGCCGATGGTTGTCATGGGTTTAAAGGGAAAGGGTAGTTGTTTAGGGAATTGACAAAGATAGGCTGTTAATTCCATTTGTGTGTAAGATGTAACCATATGTGTGAAAGGGACATGAGGTGATTGTTGGTGTAGGCTTCGGCCGATTATTGTTGTCACCATGATCCTTCATTTTAGGCAAATATCATGATGTAGGGAGAAGTTATAGGTATGGTTAAGGCCTAATTTTGTGAAATGGTGATCATTTCTCCTCTTATGTCATGCATGCATGCATGGATAGGGACAAGTAGCAGTCAATGCTTGATAAGGATGGGTGTGGTTGTCACAATCAGTCGAAAGGAAAAAGAGGAAGGGAAAAGCGTGAGTGCCATGGGAGTTGGCTTTCCAATTTGATGCAAGGATATAACACTTTAGTTGATAGTGATACATGGTATCCTTGTTTGTTTGTTTTTGGCCGATACTTGGGATGAAAGGGGAGTGTTTGTTGTTTCCAAATAAAGATGGTGAATCTTACTAGAGAAATGTTTAGGTATGTTCCCATGGGTATAAGGGAATGACAAAGACCTTGGCTTTACATACATACATGTACGCCTGTGTGTGTGTATGTATATATAGTGGTGGATGACCGGGTATTGTACGAGTTTGTGCAACTATATGGTGTGTTTAAAGATTCGATGACGATATTAACATGTATTAATATCTATTAGTCGTGAACACATGCTATTTGATGCTGACATGATAATATTTGTGATTCGTATACATGTGCTAGTGAGGGATTACCATGTGTTAGAGTGTGGTAACCTCGTGATATGCTTTATGATTGTTTGGGTTTGAGTGGATTGTACGGCTTTCCACTTCACGCATTGTCATATGCACAATTGTTTTGTATTGTGTGGTAAATGGGTATTCAGTTGCTCTCTGCTAAGCATTTTATTGGTTTGACTGCTCAACACCAATTGTTTTTGTATAGTTCGGGTGTTGTATGCATAAACAAGTGATTTATCAAGTTTCCTCAATAACTTGTGTTTCACCAGACTGGGGGGTATAGTGTGTGCAAAATGTCTAATTATGCACATGAAATGACAATAGAGAGTAAAATGTGTACCGATATTCACCTGGTTCATTGACCGGTGTCACATTCAGGGTGTTAAATTAACTTTTGTCTTTGTTTTTGACTTTGCAGCGGAGATGGGGGTTACTTCTCCCACCAGGGGAGCAGTGGTTCAAAGTGTAACGCCCAGAGTTTCTCGAATAATATAATAATAATAATTTATTCATAAAACTATTCGTTAATTCGTTAACAATATTTTCTCATTAACAAGAAATACATTCTTAGTTATTAATAAATTTAATTATTTATGTTCACCAAATAACACGTCGTAAATAATAACAAACTAGCAAACCGACACTCATCCATGAAAATTTCTAAACGTGACTAAAAATATATTATAACAAATATATAGTCCAACCACTCGTTTTAAGTCGGTTTATATAAATAAATTTAACAAAATATCTATTTTAGCGGTTAAACAAGTTACGTAATTTAAACGAGACCGAGTCAGTAACTGGCTCGTATACGCAGTACCCAACCACCTAACCTACACACCAACCCTACCTATTTAATCATCATAAATTCTTCTTCTCCTTCATTTCTTTACCAACTCAAACCCTAGCCCCCATAACCTTCAAGCCTCCTACCTCTATTTCTTTTTCCTTCCTTCTCCAACACAAGTTCCTTCCTCTGCTCATCTCTTTCTCTATAACACACGTGGCCCTCTCTCTAACACAACTCCACCTTCCCTCTTCCCTTCGGTCACTGTCACGCGGCGGCGCCGCCGCCGATAACAACCAACAACACAGCAGCAACAAGCAGCAGCTACAACATGTAACCATCATCCCTCCTTCTCCTCCCCTCAATAACCTGCAACACATTTAAACCACCTCCTTTCCTGTTAGTCCAGCCATCGGGCCTGAGTTCCGAACAAACACGTCGGCCCACAGCAACAGACACCATCCCCTGCCCCTTTCCGGTTGTGAGACGCATTTTTGGTTCAGATCTGGATAATCAGGTCACGGGCTTGAACGGGTCTTTGATTGGAGTTGATTGTCGCCGCTGGTAGATGTCACAGGGGTTCGGCTACAGTAACGACCAAGAGGGTTGGGTTCCAGATGGTCTTTTCCCGAGTCAGATTTGTGATGGTGCGGCTTTTGGATTCGGTCTTGGTATGATTCCGGTGAGGATTCTCCGTTTGGTACCAGGCTTCGGTTGATTGTTTCTGCTTGGTCGTGATTGGGTTCAGTCCCGTCTTGTTGAGCGGTGGTGGCTGGCCGCAAATAAAGATAGCATCGGTGACAGGTCTCGAGTCTTGTCCGTTTTTTTTCAACTGGTCAACTCCTGGTCAACTGGTCAAACTTCTGGTCAACATCAGTCAAGCTGGTCAACCGGGTCAGACCTGTCGACGCTCAGTTCAGGCGCGTATGTGTCGGTTCATCGGTTACATGTAGGAAGGTATAACGCGCACCGTCTCTTTAATTCTTTTACTTTATGTTACGTTGTATTTTTTTCATACATATATATATATAAATCATAGAAGCTTAAGCGAACCGAACCGACATGGACAATAACCTTTGTATTAATAATTTGAACGATCGGAAAACAACTAACTTATAATAGTGATACTTATTAATGCGATAATAAATAACGCCAAAACTTTACATGTATATATAGTACATATCCAAAACTTATGTTCATGAAAATAACATTATCAAAATGACGAACTATGTTTATGTATTTCTTATAAAGCTTAAAGTTCATGTTCATTATACTTTTAATAACTTGAACCATTTGTCGAGTATGAAGAACTAGTTAAATTGTATTTTTGTCTTGTGAGCAATTGATGTTTTTGGGATAAAATAGACGACTTGCGTTGTCTGGTTTCTTACAAAATCAGAGGAAACTCTGCCCAAATTTTTATAAAAACATCAGGCATTTAAAACCTATATATTTGTATAGTTAAAGCTATATTTTACAAATAGATTCCATTGAAACATTATATTATCAACATAGAAGTATATATCTATAAATACATATTTATATATATCGCGAGACGAACAACTCGTGCATTATTTTCATTATCCAAAATATTTGTTTCAGAAATTGGTTTCGAGACGCTATTTTGAATACTATATTAAAGGCATATACTTTGTGTGATTATACATACACATACACCTTTCAAGAAACTAAACCAAGTCTTATCGGTTCGTTAAGTCATACACTTATTAAGACACGTATTCTTTCAATACGTGTCTAGGTAGTTGGATAAACTATCTTTACAACCATAACAAAAGCAAGCTTATTTGCATTAGAATTTAAGGCATCGTTTATTTGTAATAGGATACAAGAGTTCAATTAATCCAAGTTCAGACTTGTTGCTACTTTCTAATACTTACATAGTGAATTTTAGGTGAGTTTTACATAGCCCCTTTTCCATTTCACTATTTTTGGGTGAAACATGTTACAACATTCAATTTACAATTCAATCATAAGTGTCTATGTGTTATTCTATGTTGCATTATGTCTTAAACATTACTAGGGTAAGCACATTATTCTAGCATAATCATTAACATTGATCAGCCGACGGTATACAATGATAGATCTATTGGACTGACAATCCCACCCGGATACGTGTACCTCCTACATAGGTAGCATGGGTGATTGTTATCGAACACATAACATAATCGAGTGAACCATATGCGTATGGGATGGACCACAATATTCTAGTCACAAGGTTTGATTATGCACTCGATTTACCTGATAGTTTTGTTTTCACATATGGACTAGACTAGCCATGAAACTCGAATTGTACAACATTTTTATTCAAACCTATGTAATTCTCACCAACTTTTGTTGACCCAAAATATTTTCAAACTTAACATGTTTCAGGTTATAACATGCTCGAAGATTAGAGTTAATGCTTGAAGATGTGTAGCTAGTATTTTTTTTCATTTTGATGTACAAATTCTTAGAACAATTGTATGTAATTTATTTAAATCATTTATTGAAACTTATTATTTACCATGAGCTACTGAACAATCATCAATACGTGACATCCCGATGTTTCCGCCATCGGTTGGGGTGTTACAGATTGGTATCAGAGCCTTGGTTATAGGGAATTAGGTTATTAGAAAAAAAAAAAATCTAGTCTATAGCCTTAGGACATTAATCAGTACTTGCTTTAGTTGCTTGTAGCTCTACCTTATCCTTATCTCTATTCCTACCCTAGCTTGGTCTTGCCTACACTCTCTTTTACTTTTTGCAATCCTAATGTACTCCTAGTTTAATAGGGCAAATTCACTAGGCTTAGATCCGATCTGTCTTGATAAGTCAACATTTTCATATATACGTGGACAAATGAATACAATCTTTGTATTTCATTTTCATTTATACCCCTTCACTCTCATTTAAATTCTAAGATTTGAATAAAAAAAAAATCTTGCACTTCAAATCTATTTTCTTCCTTATATAATCCCTCGTTAGCCTAAATTTCATGAAACATTTGTGGATCTCACAATCATATTTCATTTTACAAGCTTGTAATATTACCCGCTTGTTTAATTATTTTTAACATCCAACCCAAATCATATATTTCTCTTTACAACATATTACATATCTTACTTCTTAAATCATATTACCTTCGGGCCAATTTTATTTTAAACTTCTCCCCTTACATATTTTTTAAAGACACCCTCAACCATTAAACTTCATCATATTCAAGATTTAAAAAAAAAAAAATCCTTGTTCAAACTATCATCTCGTAACCTATTTATAGGAGATACTTTAGCACCAACATTAAAGAGTACTAAATTTTGTCAAATATTCATTACCTAGGAATTTCACAAACTAAAGCAAATAAATATTTTTGTAAAAAAGCCTTTTATTCCACAAACTCATTTTCTAAGTTTCAAATGTTGGTGTAACAATTTACTAGTGTAATAAATGATCTAAAAAAAAGTTTTAATATATTAGGAATCACTTCTTTTTATGGAATAATCAAAGTCAATTATACAAAACACTTCAACAAATTCTTGATCTTTGAAATCCGACATTGTGTTTAAAACCTATGACTCATCGAAATATGTTGATCTAAATCAATTTAGTTGTACAATTTAATGACTTTTGCTTTATAATTCAAAACCAATTTTGAAAATAAAATCTTTCCATTCACAGGAACAAAATTTACTCTACAATTTTTCCATTGACACATACTTATTTTAAACTTGTTCGAACTATTACAAATTTTTGGCAAATACCACAATCATGTTTTCTCATACGCTTGTATCTAACCATTTATTCAAACCCCATGATTATTCTGCATGATCACCTTACTATTTGCGTCTTTTTGAAACCCTATAAATTAAACCCTTTATCAACCACTTACACATTCACCATTTTTCACAACCTTGAGGTTACTTTGAGTTTTCATCATCTCTCAAAAAAACCAAATTCACATCCTTTACCTCCTCGAACATGAACTTGATCTCCACGATAACCAAACTATTGAAAACTTAATTGTTCGTTGCATCAAACTTGAATATTAGTTATACATGAGGATTTGATTATCTACCTGAACATTTTATTATTCATGATACTTGAAAGCATGGAATATAAACTATTTGCTATAAGCACACCTAGAGTCATTAACCTTGTCTAGGGCAACTCTGTTACAACTTGCATGCTATACTTGATACTTGATGCATTTACAAACTTGCTTGCATGTGTGTATTATCAATTTGAAACTTATGCGTTGAGCTCCGAAACAATTGTTACATTTAATCAATAGCTGGTAGAGGAGGAAGTACCTGCTCAACAGTTAGTAGAGTACCTAATAACCTGCTCAACGATTGGTAGGGGTCATCATGCCTGCTCAACAGTCGGTAGAGGTTCTAATAACCTGCTCAACGACTGGTAGAAGCTATCGCACCTGCTCAACAATCGGTAGAGGTTTCTACTCCCTGACTGGTAGAGGTCTTTTTCCTGCTCAACAGTTGGACTCATGTTTGGATACATTGTACACGTAACTTGATACATAGATTCAATCATAAGGTTATTTTGAATTGTGTGTTTTACATGTGTGTTTAGAGTCATAGAAGGACATAAAACCCTAATGTAAGGTAAATTGGTGATTGCGGCCCGGAACGTAATCATGAATTTACAGGTACGTTAGGGTGGTGTGAAATTCTATTAGGGCTTTGGTAAGAAACACTAACGATACATCGGAAATGAGATGGGGGGGGTCGAGCCAAAAACAAACCCTAGTTATTGGATAGTTCATTTAGCCCATCCATAGTCTATCATCTCATGCAACTTAAGTTTGGTGTTTATTCCCCATCGTTATTTTAGACTATCGTAATCCAACCCTCATAACTCATACGTAACACTTTATCCTAGTATCCATAAAACTTCTGCCATACTTTAAACTAAATGATAGACGTCCAAGCATTTACCTAAACCATGTGTTTTTTAATAACTTCGGGACGAAGTTTCCTTAAGTAGGGGAGACTGTAACGCCCAGAGTTTCTCGAATAATATAATAATAATAATTTATTCATAAAACTATTCGTTAATTCATTAACAATATTTTCTCATTAACAAGAAATACATTCTTAGTTATTAATAAATTTAATTATTTATGTTCACCAAATAAAACGTCGTAAATAATAACAAACTAGCAAACCGACACTCATCCATGAAAATTTCTAAACGCGACTAAAAATATATTATAACAAGTATATAGTCCAACCACTCGTTTTAAGTCGGTTTATATAAATACATTTAACAAAATATCTATTTTAGCGGTTAAACAAGTTACGTAATATAAACGAGACCGAGTCAGTAACTGGCTCGTATACGCGGTACCCAACCACCTAACCTACACACAAACCCTACCTATTTAATCATCATAACTTCTTCTCCTTCATTTCTTTACCAACTCAAACCCTAGCCCCCATAACCTTCAAGCCTCCTACCTCCTTTATTTCTTTTTCCTTCCTTCTCCAACACAAGTTCCTTCCTCTACTCATCTCTTTCTCTATAACACACGTGGCCCTCTCTCTAACACAACTCCACCTTCCCTCTTCCCTTCGGCCACTGTCACGCGGTGGCGCCGCCGTCGATAACAACCAACAACACAGCAGCAACAAGCAGCAGCTACAACATGTAACCATCATCCCTCCTTCTCCTCCCCTCAATAACCTGCAACACATTTAAACCACCTCCTTTCCTGTTAGTCCGGCCATCGGACCTGAGTTCCGAACAAACACGTCGGCCCACAGCAACAGACACCATCCCTGCCCCTTTTCGGTTGTAAGACGCGTTTTTGGTTCAGATCTGGATAATCGGGTCACGGGCTTGAACAGGTCTTTGATTGGAGTTGATTGCCGCCGCTGGTAGATGTCACAGGGGTTCGGCTACAGTAACGACCAAGAGGGTTAGGTTCCAGATGGTCTTTTCCCGAGTCAGATTTGTGATGGTGCGGCTTTTGGATTCGGTCTTGGTATGATTCCGGTGAGGATTCTCCGTTTGGTACCAGGCTTCGGTTGATTGTTTCTGCTTGGTCGTGATTGGATTCAGTCCCGTCTTGTTGAGCGGTGGTGGCTGGCCGCAAATAAAGATAGCATCGGTGACAGGTCTCGAGTCTTGTCCGTTTTTTTTCAACTGGTCAACTCCTAGTCAACTGGTCAAACTTCTGGTCAACATCAGTCAAGATGGTCAACCGGGTCAGACCTGTCGACGCTCAGTTCAGGCGCGTATGTGTCGGTTCATCGGTTACATGTAGGAAGGTATAACGCGCACCGTCTCTTTAATTCTTTTACTTTATGTTACGTTGTATTTTTTCATACATATATATATATATATATATATATAAATCATAGAAGCTTAAGCGAACCGAACCGACATGGACAATAACCTTTGTATTAATAATTTGAACGATCGGAAAACAACTAACTTATAATAGTGATACTTATTAATGCGATAATAAATAACGCCAAAACTTTACATGTATATATAGTACTTATCCAAAATGTGTAGTCTATCTCTATTATAGCTTGGGCGAGTCGAATAACGATTAACTTATGTTCATGAAAATAACATTATCAAAATGACAAACTATGTTTATGTATTTCTTATAAAGCTTAAAGTTCATGTTCATTATACTTTTAATAACTTGAACCATTTGTCGAGTATGAAGAACTAGTTAAATTGTATTTTTGTCTTGTGAGCAATTGATGTGTTTGGGATAAAATAGACGACTTGCGTTGTCTGGTTTCTTACAAAAACAGAGGAAACTCTGCCCAAATTTTTATAAAAACATCAGGCATTTAAAACCTATATATTTGTATAGCTAAAGCTATATTTTACAAATAGATTCCATTGAAACATTATATTATCAAAATAGAAGTATATATCTATAAATACATATTTATATATATCGCGAGACGAATAACTCGTGCATTATTTTCATTATCCAAAATATTTGTTTCAGAAATTGGTTTCGAGACGCTATTTTGAATGCTATATTAAAGGCATATACTTTGTGTGATTATACATACACATACACCTTTCAAGAAACTAAACCAAGTCCTATCGGTTCGTTAAGTCATACACTTATTAAGACACGTATTCTTTCAATACGTGTCTAAGTAGTTGGATAAACTATCTTTGCAACCATAACAAAAGCAAGCTTATTTGCATTAGAATTTAAGGCATCGTTTATTTGTAATAGGATACAAGAGTTCAATTAATCCAAGTTCAGACTTGTTGCTACTTGCTAATACTTACACAGTGAATTTCAGGTGAGTTTTACATAGCCCCTTTTCCATTTCACTATTTTGGGGTGAAACATGTTACAACATTCAATTTACAATTCAATCATAAGTGTCTATGTGTTATTCTATGTTTCATTATGTCTTAAACATTACTAGGGTAAGCACATTATTCTAGCATAATCATTAACATTGATCAGCCGACGGTATACAATGATAGATCTATTGGACTGACAATCTCACCCGGATACGTGTACCTCCTACATAGGTAGCGTGGGTGATTGTTATCGAACACATAACATAATCGAGTGAACCATATGTGTATGGGATGGACCACAATATTCTAGTCACAAGGTTTGATTATGCACTCGATTTACCTGATAGTTTTGTTTTCACATATGGACTAGACTAGCCATGACACTCGAATTGTACAACATTTTTATTCAAACCTATGTAATTCTCACCAACTTTTGTTGACCCAAAATATTTTCAAACTTAACATGTTTCAGGTTATAACATGCTCGAATATTAGAGTTAATGCTTGAAGATGCGTAGCTAGTATTTTTTTTCATTTTGATGTACAAATTCTTAGAACAATTGTATGTAATTTATTTAAATCATTTATTGAAACTTATTATTTACCATGAGCTACTGAACAATCATCAATACGTGACATCCTGATGTTTCCGCCAACGGTTGGGGTGTTACAGATTGGTATCAGAGCCTTGGTTATAGGTAATTAGGTTATTAGAAAAAAAAATCTAGTAAAAACTAATTATAACCATATGGAATGTAAAAACTAATTATAACCAACATATTCACCAATGAGTCCGTAGGGTTTACTTATGCATGTAGAATCACTAGGTGTCACTTACACACTTTTGAACATTTAAACACCTTGGACAAATGGGTTATATGGTGTAATGGTATTACGCCTATACTTACTGGGTGACACTATTACTAGGGAGTCGGTAGCGCACTTTACTTGGAATTTGGATTTCTTTTGCTTGCACACTAAGGTGAGTTTCACTACTCTTTTCTCAAAAGCATGCGTCTTAGGGTGAGACAACTTTGGTAAACGTTTTCTAGTCCGGTTTGGGACTACTTACACATCCCGGGTTGGGATGCTATGGATCCTTGTGTGGGTCGGCTTTTACTAGTTCGCAAACTGTGTCCTTGATGAACTAAACAAACTCTATCATCTGTAAGTCCTCACGTACCGAATGAGTTGCTGGGTTATGGCAAGCGGGTTATTAGTTGATAGCGCTATTAGGTCTTACAAACCTCACACCGGCTCGGGGAGCGCGGGCGTGAACTATAACTTAACGAACTTTATCATTGTGGATAGACAATGATGTCAGGCATGCGGCTCACATTTGTGGCTACACGTACATAGCAGTTCGGTATATTCGGTGTTAGTTATCATAAATGGGCTAGCTACCCTTGACATGCGACGAACTAGTGGTTACACGGTTCTAGGAACCAACTCAATTTACTTGTTTACGTGGTTTTGGAAACCAGCGCATTTACATACTCAATTACTTTACTTTGTGAACTCACCAGCTTTATGTTGACACACGATTTACATTCTTTTGCAGGTAGTTAGCTTCTGGTGCCAGGATTAGAAAGCAATGTACACTTCACTGCATTTGGGGTCTTGGGCATACACATAAATTACATATTATGCTTTTACCTTTTCTTTCATATGGTCTTAATTTGGGCGCGTTGTTTTGCGCATGGTTTTTAAAAAAGGTTTAAATTTGGTTTACGCTTCCGCAGCTTAACTAAACTTGGTTTTTGAAAACGAACTAAATGGGTTGGGCATTTAGAGTTCGTTCATGTGACTTATGGCCATGGGATCCTGGTTTGTCATGCGCCTCGCGGTATAAACCCCGCAGTGGAAATTTGAGGGTGTGACAGATTGGTATCAGAGCCATTGGTTATAGTGAACTAGGACTGCATGTTGAGTCTAGTCTATAATCATTATAGCATAAGTACACTCATAACTTAAGTGCACAACTAGCTTTTAGCTACTCATACCTACAACATATGATTTAAGGAGGTATGTTATCTCCTAGTTCTAGACCTAATTCTGAACACGTCAATGGTGGGAACCCAGGGCTACACCAGGTGACGCATTACTGGGAGTAGTATCCTAACAAACCTCATGGATGAGGAAACAACAAAAGTACAAGGGAGGGAGCCCTTGCGAGCATTGTGGCGCACGTACACCGGAAGTTGCACGATGCGCATGACGTGGTACCATTAAATCAACTATGAAGAAATTCAAATGCTGAGACTTATCCTTTGTCACTTAGCAAGGAGACAATTAGTTTCTGTTCCTTGTTACTTGATCCTTCTTACTCCAGTTCGAAACTCAGACGGGACTGGGTTACGCATATAGAACATATTTCTTACCCTAGTACCTTACGCCTAGTATGAGCGGGCGGACGTATGACTTCATATCCCTGTTACTCATAAGTATATGGTAGATACATGGGAACACATTAGATCGGGGCTTATTGCACACACTCTTGGGGAGTTATGTAAAGCCTGCGACGTAGTGCAACATTACAAGGGAAGATGAAACCTACTAATGACTGATAGCCACGATTGGAGGAACGAGTGGTACAACTTACCACTAAACTGGCTTACATAGGACTAGATAAGGAGGCTGTACGTGATGAGAACCATATAACACTGACACGCAAAAGAGGAAGGAGAAGGGGAACCTGAGCAGGACGAGCACATGGAAAGTGGGGATGAAAGCTCTACTATCTAGACAGAGCGTGGCGACGATTGACTCTTACTTTTTCTTACCTGTCTTCTCTTTCTTTTCCCTTTTGTTAACTTATATAAGACTGAGTTCGTATGATCAATGATAGGGTGGTTGAAGCCCTCACATCTTTCCAAACTAATAAAGACCCATTTTGTCAAACCATTCGTTTCCCCTGACTTCCACATCTGAACTTTCTTATTCCTTGAACGCACATGCCACAATAACAACCTGCCATCATATTTTCAAGCCTTTTATTGGTCGAAAACCTCGATAACTCCAACAGAACTGAAAGAGACCGCCTGATTGCTTTAATAGTATAAGTCATTTCCATGAGCATTTGCCCCAGGCAGGATGGGGTAATGCATGATACATGCACACTCGATGAGTTACAGATACTTGGATGGAGAACGTAGCACTCTATGATGTAATCTAGAAATTTGATGGATGGGTCTGAGATCGACGCCTACGCTACCAAGCTACAGGAGTTAGATACTTTGTGCTCGAATCTAATTAACCAACTTAGTCGGCGGATCGAATTTCAGACCAAAAGGGTGGGTCCCTCAGATTCGTGGCTGGGCCACTGCAGCTCACCTACCCAGAAATCTAGCAAATCTTTCACCTGACTCGCAAACTTATTGATGAAGCTGTTGAGCATGGAAGTTTTCCGAAGCATGGTGCTTCATCTCCTACTTTTGGTGATAGCAAGAGAACGTGGGATAGGGTGAGGTATAAGTCCTGCAACAACAACAACCATAACGGTAGCAACAACAATGGGGCTCGGGGAAGAGCATTTGTGATTGGCTTTGGGAAAGCTAGGACTGATAACAATGTCGTGACGGGTACGTGTTCCTTGAACGACACTCTTGCTTCTATTTTATATGATACTGGTGCGGACTATAGTTTTGTTTCATCAAAACTTAGTGAATAACTAGGGATGGTTCCTACTCTTCTAGATACCCCCATACTCTATTGAATTGGCCGATGGGAAGCCTGTCGAGGTAACCCATATACATCGTGACTGTAAGCTCGAGTTGAACGGGCAATTGTTTGCCATCGACCTCTTACCTATCACCCTAGGTAGCTTTGACCTCGTGGTTGGCATGGACTGGTTGTCCAAACAGCATGCTGAAATTCTCTGTCAGGAGAAGATTGTTCGTATTCCCCTCCCAAGTGGAGAACTTTTATCCATACAAGGTGATCGAGGTGGTGCCATGGTGGGCATCATCTCCTAACTGAAGGCCCAGAAGTGTATTCGTAAGGGCTGTCCAGCCATTCTGACTAACATATCTGATACTCGAGCTGAAAATGAAACCAAGATTGGGGACATCCCAGTGGTCCGAGATTTCCCCGAGGTCTTCCAAAAGGAATTACCTGGACTTCCACCCGTTCGTCAAGTGGAGTTCCAGATTGATCTCGCGCCTGGAGCAGCACCAGTTGCACGCGCACCGTACCGCCTAGCACCGGGCGAACTTCAAGAAACTATCTACCCAACTCCAAGAGCTATTGGGTAGGGGTTCCATTAGACCTAGTTCTTCGCCATGGGGAGCTCTAGTTCTGTTTGTTAAGAAAAAAGATGGGAGTTTTCGCATGTGTATTGATTATCGGGAATTGAACAAAGTGACGGTTATGAACCGCTACGCCTTGCCTCGTATTGATGACTTGTTTGACTAACTGCAAGGGTCGAGTTTCTACTCTAAAATTGACTTGAGGTCAGGATACCATCAGCTGAGAGTCCGAGAGGAGGATGTGGCAAACACAGCCTTTCAAACTCGTTATGGACATTATGAGTATTTGGTGATGCCATTTGGGCTAACTAATGCACCGGCTATGTTCATTGTTCCGATGAACCATGTGTGCAAGCCCTATTTGGAAAAATTCGTCATAGTGTTCATAGATGACATACTGATTTATTCCAAGAGCAGGGAAGAGCACGAGCAACACCTGCAACTGATCTTGGAACTATTGAGAAAGGAGCAGTTGTATGCAAGATTATCTAAATGTGACTTTTGGATTTGAGAAGTCCAATTTCTTGGACATATGGTTAACGAGGCAGGAATACATATTGATCCCGCCAGGATTGATGCTATTAAAAAGTGGGAGGCTCCTAAGACTCCTACAGAGGTGCGCCAGTTTCTTGGTCTTGCGGGATATTATCGCAGATTCATTGAGGGATTCTCTAAGATCACTCAACCCCTCACTGCTTTGACACAGAAGGGTATTACTTACATGTGGGGAGATGCCCAAGAAACTGCTTTTCAATTGTTTAAGGCAAAGCTCTGCAGCGCACCAATACTATCGCTACCTGAGGGAAACAGAGGACTTTGTGGTGTATTGTGATGTGTCTATCCAAGGGTTAGGATGTGTGCTAATGCAGCGTGATAAGGTGATCGCGTGTGCTTCACGTCAATTGAAGGTTCATGAGAAGAATTACACCACCCATGACTTGGAACTGGGAGCAGTAGCCTTTGCTCTAAAGATCTAGAGGAATTACCTCTATAGGACAAAGTGTACGATCTACACTGACCACAACAGCCTCCAACACATATTCGATCAGAAGGAGCTGAACATGCGACATCGTTGATGGGTCGAGCTTCTGGATGATTATGACCGTGCCATCAAATTTCATACAGGGAAAGCTAATGTAGTAGCTGATGCCCTCAATCGTAAGGAAACGAAACCTAAACGGGTGCGAGCTTTACAACCCACTATACATTCTAATCTTCCTGATAAGATACGTGAAGCCCAGGGCGAGACTTGAAAGAAGAAAACATCGGGCTTGAAACTTTACATGATGCTGATAAGCACTTGGAACGGAAGACGGATGGTCTTCAATACTTCATGAATCGAGTCTGGATACCACGTTTTGGGATATCAGCCAACTGGTGCTCGATGAAGCTCACACCTCTCGATATTCGGTACATCCTGGTTCGGACAAGATGTACCAAGATCTCAAAACTCTTTACCGGTGGCCAAACATGAAAGCTGAGATAGCCACTTATGTTAGTAAGTGCTTGACTTGTGCGAAGGTTAAGATTGAATATTAGAAACCTTCAGGCCTACTCCAGCAACCAGAAATCCCTATGGATTTCATCACAAAGCTCCCTAGAACGCCAACTAGCCATACCATGATTTGGGTTATCGTGGATCGGTTAACCAAATCGGCACACTTTCTGGCAATAAAGGAAACGGACTCGCTGGAGAAACTAGAAAATCTCTACGTCAAGGAGGTAGTCTCTAGGCATGGGGTGCCTACTTATATTATATCTGATCGTGATGCGCGATTCACTTCTCATTTTTGGACTACTCTCCAAAACGCTTTGGGGACTCGCTTAGATATGAGCACAGCCTATCACCCACAGACGGATGGATAGAGGGAACGTACCATCCAAACATTGGAAGATCTGCTACGAGCGTGCGTGGTGGATTTTGGCAACAGTTGGGATAAGCACTTGCCTTTAATTGAGTTCTCGTATAACAACAGCTACCACACTTCGAAACAGTGTGCGCCTTTTGAGGCACTTTATGGACACAAGAGTAGGTCTTCCATCTGCTGGACTGGGGTTGGGGATAGCCAACTAACAGGTCCCGAACTCGTGCATGAAACTTCTGAGAAGATAGTGCAAATCAGATACCGAATGGTTGCTACTCGTGATCGACAGAAAAGCTACACTGATAAGCGTAGGAAACCTTTGGAGTTACAGGTTAGGGACAAGATTCTATTGAAGGTGTCACCTTGGGAGGGGTGATACGCTTTGGAAAACGGGGAAAGTTGAACCCACGATACGTTGGACCATTCGGGATTGTCAAAAGGATTGGTCCGGTAGCTTACAGGTTAAACCTGCCTAATGAACGTAATGGGGTACACGATGTACTCCACGTATCAAATATGAAGAAATGCCTGTTGGATACAACACTGATGGTGCCACTGGAGGAGATCCAGGTGGACGGACGGCTACGGTTCATGGATGAACCAGTGGAGATTCTTGAGCGGGGCGTCAAGAAACTAAAACAGAACACTATACCTATTGTTAAGGTACAATGGAATTCCCGTCTAGGACCGGAATATACGTGGGAGCGCAGAGATCAAATGCGGCTCAAATATCCACACCTCTTTACCAAGCCTGAACTTGTGCATAGATCAAACACTAAACATAAAGCAGCTCGCTCAAAGTGAATTTCGGGGCGAAATTCCTTTCAACTTGGGGATGATGTGACATCCGGGAACCAAGCGCACACTTTTCTAGCTGGCTTTATTGTTTACTTGCTGAATTTCGGGACGAAATTCTTTTCAACTTGGGGATGATGTGATACCCCGCAAATTCAGGTTATCACTTTAACTAAACTCTAGTTACGTTCCTTGCATTATACTTAACTAGGGTTAGCTAGATAGGACACACGTTGCGTTGTTGTGAGTTAATAACTGTATACATGATTAGTGAACCTCGGACGTTGGTGAATAATGAAGTATAATAATAATGAGTTAACTAATTTGGATTGATTGCGATTATGTGTCTTTGTGATATTCGGTGAAATTATGTGAAAACCATATGTGATTGTGTGAACCTAAACCGAATACGTTAATAAAATCATTAAATGTGGATCATTAGGTTGATTAGGGTCTTAACGCATGGGGTTGCACTTATTACGGTCCAAAATAACGAAAACGTCGAAGGAAAACACGTCGGGTGACGAAACGGGCCATCCACGCGGGCCAAGGCCCTGTGAGCGGCCGCTCACAGGGAGCGAGCGGCCTGCTCGCCGGTACCTGACGTTTCTAAACCGCCTCAAACACCTATTTAAGCAACCTTAAGCCTCTTGTATCACCTAAACTCAAACCCTAATCGCCCCTACTGCCCTACCTACGAATTATTAACCCCAAACAACCTGCTAAGGCGCAAAAACATCGATTGGGAAGCTCCAAAGGCGTTCGGTTGATTGTATCGAAGAGCTTGAGGTATAATCCTTAATCCTTTACGCTTTAATCTTATTTTTATGTTATAAAAAACCTATAACTAGGTTTGTCCAGGTCTGAAAGCTTTTTATAATTATAAAACTGAGGTTTTTGAAGATTAAACGAATTAAACATGATGATAGGCGATTAGTAATATAATAGGTTACTTGTTGTGCAAGTTGTTGAAGTTTTGATCATTGAAGTTGTAATCTTTGCATGTATAATGAAAGAATCTGATCACAATAGGTATTAGGAATGTTTGGTAATGGTTATTGATGATTGTTGATTGTTTGCATACACACGGGAGTCGTTTAAAGAAAGATTTAGGCGTAATTAAAATCTGGACAGAATGATTAGGTGAACTTGTAGGGGCTGTAACGTGACTTTAACATGATGATTTTGGTATTTCTTTGCATAGTTAAATTACACCTGGTCTTAGCTTTTCATAATGGGTAAAATCAAGTGATTTGGACGTCGGTTGAGTCGTTTTTGGAATTTTCTTTGAAAATAGGTCATATCAGAATTTCGGGTTAACAAACTGAGTCGACTTTGAGTCATCATAACTCAAGTTTTATAAGGAGTTGGGTTATGAAATTTTTACAGAAGGTTAACATTGGAGTAACTTGAGTTTCCAAGTGGATTCATCCCGTTTGGATGAATACACAATTTTTGGAAATTTTTCTACTAAACTGACTTGTTATGAAAGTTTTCTGAACATAGCTGTGTTGAACGAATTTTAATTATTTTTGTGTTTGGTTTTGAGACAAAACAAAAATATGGGTTGTTAAGTGAATTCCAAATAATATTCAGTAAAAATTTTAGAGGTTAACTCACTGATTAAGTATTATAAATAAAGTGGTTTTGATGACGCACAATCTGTCCTAAAAACATAGATTGTGTATTATGTGTTTATGTGATTAATTGAGGTCCTAGGTGGTATGTAATTGATGTGTAACTGAACGGACACTTGTATGAGACGCATATGGAATGTAAAAACTAATTATAACCAACATATTCACCAACAAGTCCGTAGGGTTTACTTATGCATGTAGAATCACTAGGTGTCACTTACACACTTTTGAACGTTTAAACGCCTTGGACAAACGGGTTATATGGTGTAATGGTATTACGCCTATACTTACTTGGTGACACTATTACTAGGGAGTCGGTAGCGCACTTTACTTGGAATTTGGATTTCTTTTGCTTGCACACTAAGGTGAGTTTCACTACTCTTTTCTCAAAAGCATGCGTCTTAGGGTGAGACAACTTTGGTAAACTTTTTCTAGTCCGGTTTGGGACTACTTACACATCCCGGGTTGGGATGCTATGGATCCTTGTGTGGGTCGGCTTTTACTAGTTCGCAAACTGTGTCCTTGATGAACTAAACCAACTCTATCATCTGTAAGTCCTCACGTACCGAATGAGTTGCCGGGTTATGGCAAGCGGGTTATTAGTTGATAGCGCTATTAGGTCTTACAAACCTCACACCGGCTCGGGGAGCGCGGGCGTGAACTATAACTTAACGAACTTTATCATTGTGGATAGACAATGATGTCAGGCATGCGGCTCACATTTGTGGCTACACGTACATAGCAGTTCGGTATATTCGGTGTTAGTTATCATGAATGGGCTAGCTACCGTTGACATGCGACGAACTAGTGGTTACACGGTTCTAGGAACCAACTCAATTTACTTGTTTACGTGGTTTTGGAAACCAGCGCATTTACATACTCAATTACTTTACTTTGTGAACTCACCAGCTTTATGTTGACACACGATTTACATGCTTTTGCAAGTAGTTAGCTTCCGGTGCCAGGATTAGAAAGCACTGTACACTTCACTGCATTTGGGGTCTTGGGCATACACATAAATTACATATTATGCTTTTACCTTTTCTTTCATATGGTCTTAATTTGGGCGCGTTCTTTTGCGCATGGTTTTTAAAAAAGGTTTAAATTTGGTTTACGCTTCCGCAGCTTAACTAAACTTGGTTTTTGAAAACGAACTAAATGGGTTGGGCATTTAGAGTTCGTTCATGTGACTTATGGCTATGGGATCCTGGTTTGTCATGCGCCTCGCGGTATAAACCCCGTAGTGGAAATTTGAGGGTGTGACAGTAAACACCCTTGTCTTTTTTGCTTTTTTTTGTTTCTATTTCCCCAAGTATTAATCTCCTTCAGTTTACTGTTTTGTAGGTTATGCATCATGTGAAATATTGTGAGGCCACACACGAAGATATGGGTGCGTTGACTGTGGCATCCAAGTTTTTGGGGCGCAAAGAAGGCTTTTTGGAGGGATACTAGCATGCGAAGGATGGAAAAGCGGTTAAGGACTTTGCACTGTATACTGTGGATGTTGAAAAGACGTTGAAGGCAAAGTCCACCCATTTTAATGAGCTAGAGTATCCTTTGTTGACTTTATTGTTAGCCATGCTGAAAGGCCTATTGTTGCAGAGCTAAAGGATTCCTTTTACAAGGGGGAATCACTCGAGCTACCCTTGCGTGAGATATGACTGCGCATGTCGAAACTTTTACAAATGATGAGGATGAACCGAAGGCGAGTGAGAAAGTTGATTACTCAGAATCTTCTGAGGAGTGGGATGATCCTCCGGTTAACAAGACAAGTTAGGTTCGGGCCTACGCGCCTTCTGTATGTTATTTTGTTTGATCAGATGTAAATCTTTTGCGCCACCTTTAAGGGTTGTCTATTTAAATGAAATGAAACTTTTATGTTTACATTGTTTAGTTTATTTGTGATTGCTAGCTTATTTTAAACTTGTAGCCTTGTCGTGTACGTACCGTGTTTAAATCATTATGTTATGTGCAAGGTTTATGACCAGCAATAATTTTGAGGGTTATCGTTTAAACATTTCCCTTTTATTTATTTTTGCACTTTGCTATGCAGTATGTTTATATGGTTGTCGTGCGCATGAGAATTAAAGTGTCGGTGCTGGAACCTTAGTTTTGTCAAAGCTATTGTTTAAACAACTAGCTTGACAATTTAGTTTTGTTGCGTTTTACTACACAACTAGTTTATTTTTATTTTTTTGTTGCGTTTTACTACACAAACAGTTTAATTGATAATCGCCTTAAAACAATTATAAACAATAATATGAACACAAACACTTAAAAGGAAAGGAGCTTCATTCATATGATTTTGGTGTGACTGCCTTCTTACAAGGATAGTAGTTTACATATAGCATTTTCTCAGCCGTGCCGCATTCCAGGTGCGCGGCACAACTTTTTCTTCCAACATTTGTAATTTATAGGCTCATTTCCTTTACTTCTGCCATGCAGTAGGGTCCTTCCTAGTTTGGAGTTAGCTTTCCTTGAGGGAGCGAATTACTTGCCTCATTGCTTCTAAACATAAAATCTCCCTCCTTGAAGACATGGAGTTTGACTTTGGCAGTGTAGTAGCACTCAAGCTGTTTTTCGTAATTGGCTTCTTTGATTGCAGCTAATTCCCTGCACTCATCTACAAGGTCCAAATTGAGGCGCAACTCAACATCATTATCTGTCTTGTTTGCTATGAGGACACTTGCCGATGGAAGCCCTATTTTTGCTGGAATCATGGCTTCAGACCCATAGGTTTAGCTGAATGGGGTTTCACCATTGCTCATTTTTGTGAGTGTGCAATGCGTCCACGGTACATTTGGTAGTTCTTCAGCCCATGCACAACCTTTGGTCCCTAGCCTTGCTTTTATCCCTTCTGCTAGGCTTCTGTTTGCCTGCTCAACCTGACTATTTCCCTGCGGGTGAGCGACAGAAGTAAAGATTGGTTGAATGTGCAAATCCACATACCATTTCAATAACCCTTTGTCTACGAACTGCGTGCCATTGTCGGTTACTATGCTTAGTGGGAGGCCAAAGCAGCATATGACTAATTCCCAGCTGAACTTCTTCACATGCGCAATTGTGATTTCTACCAATGGCTTTGCCTTTACCCACTTAGTGAAATAATCTATGGCCACAATCAAGAATTTAATCTTGCCAGTAGTCATAGGGAATGGGCCCATGATTTCAACTGCCCATTTTTTAAATGTCCATGCGGATGTGACAGGGACCAAGTCATTTTTGGGGTGCATGGTGTTTGGCGCATGTCGCTGACATGAATCACATTTGTGTATTACTTTTAGGGCATCAAGGTGCATGTCTAGCAAATAGTATCCTGCCTTCATTATCTTTGCCACCCCCATGCGCGGCCCTACATAAAGTCCACAAATTCCTTCATGTATTTCCCTAGTCAAGTAGTTAGCATCGTCCGTGTCCGTGCATCTCAGCGGTGGGCCCCCACGTAAGATTTTATGTATAACACCCCATCATACATTTCATATTCCAGGGCCTTTTGTTGCATTTTTACTGCTTCTGTGCGCTTTTCTAGTAAGATGCATGCGCTGAGATATGCCTTGATTGGGGTCATCTAACAGTTTGTCCCTGTTTGGATAACATTTACTTCTTTGTGCGGGACGGGTGGCTGATTCATGACTTCCACGCGGAGCTCCTTCGCAAGATGGTTGAAACTAGTCGATGCCATTTTGCTCAGAGCATCCGCTGGTTTGTTTTGGCTTAGGCTGATGTGAATGATGGTGCATGATGTGTAGCGCTTCATCAACTCTTTGGCTTGTTCTATGTATAAGATCATAGATGCATCCTTTGCTTCGTAGATTCCGTTAATCTGTCCCCCCCACCCCACCAATATTGAATCGACGTGAGCAGCCACATGTTTTGAACCTAGTTTTAGCGTGATCCAGAGCCCTACCAACAAAGCCTCATACTCTGCTTCGTTATTGGTGCTTTTGAACTCTAGATGGATTGCGTAGGTGAATTCATTCCCTTCTAGGATTATTATTCTTAAGCCTGCGCATGCGCCATCGTCATTTGATGCGTCATCGGTGTATAGGGACCAGACTGCTTTTTCATCATCAACCACTTGTATTTCCCGTTCAGCTTTGCGTTCTTCAACTTTTTCTTCAAGTAGCTCTACAAGGAAGTCAGCTAGTACTTGTCCTTTCAAGGTCGGGCGTGTATTGTAGTTGATTGTGTGTTAACCCAGCTTAATTGCCCACTATGACAATCTTCCTGATAGTTCTGGTTTGCTCAAGACATTGTTCAATGTGTAGTCTGTCAGAACATTAATTGGGTGACCCCTTGAAAGTATCTGCGTAGCATTCGCGAGGCATGCATTAAGGATAGGACTAGCTTTTCGATTACGGATTATCCTGTTTCCGCGTCAGTGAGGACCCTACTGATGTAGTATATTGGAGTTTGTGCAAGCTTGCGATCCACCATCAGCACCGCACTGATTGCCCTTTTTGCTGCGCATAGATACAACGTGAGGGACTCTTTAGGGAATGGAGTAGTCAGCGTGGGTAAGTTCATCAGACACTTTTTAATTTCCTGTAAGGCTTTTTTAGCCTCTGTCATCCACCTAAATTGGTTTTTCTTCAAGCAATTTTTCAGCATTTCAATGAATTGGATGAATTTGCTTGCGTGCTGCAAAAGAAATCTGTTGATCGCCACAAATCGTCCATTCAAGGTTTGCATTTCTTTCAGAGTAGATGGGGACGACATGCACTCAATTGCTTGTATTTTCTCTAGGTTATGTGGAAACCATCTTTAGTAACGACTACCCCCAAGAACTTGCCCTCCTCCCTGTTAAAGGCACATTTGCTTGGATTAAGCTTCATGCTTATCTTGCGCAGAAATTTAAATGTCTCTTCCATGTCTTTCAACAGGTCATCCACATACACTTCTAGATTCTTTCCAATCTGGAGGCTAAAGGCATGGTACATCAGCCTTTGGTATGTGGCAGATGCGTTCTTCAAACCAAATGGCATCTTAGTGTAACATAAAAACTCCCTTACCTATTCTGAAAGTTGTCTTGTCTTCATCCTCCAATGCCATCTGAATTTGATGATAGCCTTTGTAGGCATCAAAGAAGCATTTAAATCAGAATGGTGCAAGGGTATCAACTTTTAGGTCGATCTCTGGGAGCGGGTAGTAGTCTTTTGGACAAGCTTTGTTCAAATCTTTATAATCGACACACATTCTCCACCCGCTAGTGCTCTAGGTCACCGTAACAGGATTTGCCACCAATGTCTGGTAACGTGTTTCGTGCAGGATCCCTGCCTTCAATAGCTGTTCTACTTACTCATTCATTGCCTAAATTTTCTCGCCGCCCATGCTTCTACGCTTCTACGCTATGGGTTCCACTGATCGGTATGTGTTTATTGATGGTTACAATTATGACTCTTATTTTCGATGTGTTAAAACACGTAATCGATATAATACTGGCCATGCCAAAAGAGCTCTTAAACAAAATAAGTGAATGTGTTTTTTTTATTTTTCTACTAAGCTAAAACTCGTATATTACACGAAATGAATAAAGGAAATATGGAATAGTTCCTAACGAAGAATTGCGAATTATAAAATAATAATTTGATATAAGATCTATTTGGAATTACATATAAATATAGGATATGAAGGGGATGAAATAAGATAACAAAAAAAAAAAAAAGAAAATTGTGACACATGAAGAAAGCAGTTATTTATTTGTATCTATACCATATAATGTAAGGAAAACGTTTTTTTTTGCTTATGTTTCATCCATACAAGGAACCTTCCTTGTAATCTTAACGTGTGGCATTACTCCCCTTCATATTTCATAACATACATATATGGTTAAACGTATTTGGTTAGGTTAGAATAAATATAAATAATGTTTCTTATATTTAATTACTAGTTTATACTCCGGGAACGTCCCGGGTTGAAAAATCTAAGTAAAGTGAATAAAATTAAAAGTATCTAAACTATAAAAATGACATCTGCCAATATATGATTAATGATTATTATTATTATTATTATTATTATTATTATTATTATTATTATTATTATTATTATTATTTTAAACAAATCTCTGTCATAAGTTATCATATTCTAATATAAAAAAAGGGTAATTGGGTCGGGTATCACCTAATCCCAGGCCCGACCCAAACCCATAATTTTTTTTAAACTAATTCCAAACCTGACACAATACTTGTCGAGTTACAAAAAATAGTCGTTTTTTTCTCCGTTTTTTATATAGCACTATGGTACTCGTTGGAAAGATAATAAAACGCTCGTTAATTTGGTGTAACTTTTTTCTTTAAAAAATCTCGTATATAAAAGATATTCACATTTAAAAGTTATGAGAGGAAACATGAGAGTGAAAATAATAAAGTTTTAATATTTACATTTAGTAGATTAGGTATTTAGAGGGTGTTTGGGATTGCGTTTTGAATCTGATTTTTAGATTATTGCGTTTTGAAAACGCAAATAATCAGTTTTTAGTGTTTGGATTGCGTTTTGAAAACGCAAATAATCTTTTTTTTAGGCAACCAAAACGCAATAATCCATAAGCAGCTCCACCCTTGCTTTTCCAAAACGCATAATCTGTTTTGAATAATCAATCCCAAACACCCCCTTAATAGATTATGTTAAATCATATTTAAACCATATTTATTCCTTTTTTTTTAATTGGTCTAGAGTTGCCACATCACATCCGACGTGACATCTCTTAAAAGAGAGATTGCATAATATTATGATATGTCATTAAAAATGCTTTGGTTTATTATCTATACTATATTAATAAGCATATAGGAAGGGCAAGAATGGTCATTTGCCACTTTTTTTAAATGTACAAGCCTTAAAGCATATTGTACAATACTTCATTGCACAAAACTCTTAAACTCTAAAAGGTGCAAGTTATGATGCATCATGTACAACCCCTTTTATAAAAAAAAAAAAAAAAAAAAAAAAAAAAAAAAAAAAAAACACGGGTGGATACATTAGGGTTTCATCATTATCAAATGGTATCCGCCCCATTCATTCAGATACACATTAGGGTTCTCTCTAGCAACTCAATCAAGAACATCACCATCTCACCACGATTTTCACTGGATTCCGCATATTCGTCACGGTAAGTCGCACTCTGCGTTGATTTAGAACACTATTTCATCATTCACAACCCTAACGAAGACTAAAATTTCATTTGTCACTAGATCGATGACTATTTCAACAGATCGAAGAAGAATCCGACTGGGTAAGCCATACTTTTGTATTGATTTCTTAAATTGTATTCCCATTTTTGGTTTACCTGTATCAATTTGTACCGGAGCTAACATATAATTATGGAGTAACCGAATATACAAAAGGAAATGCGTATGCATAGGTAAAATATTGTAGCTTTAGTCGATTAATATAGTGAATAATGATTTATATTGATATGTTGATTTGTTTTCTTTTATGAATACATATTAAGGGTTAATTAATTATTATTAATTAAATAAGTTTAAGAGTTGTGTTGTCTTGAACCGTAAAAACAAACATTTGGTCTATGTAAGCACCCATATGAAACTGTTCCTACATTGCAATAAGTAGTATAGAACTGTAGATCTATCTGTTTTGTTGTTGAATGTTTACCTTCATAAAGTTCTAATTCAAGATATGCACATTTGTTACCTCAAGAGTCAACTTGTTTGACTTCTATTTTTATCATTGGAACAGTCATTTTCGTCTTATTAGTCGAAAACTATTATATACGTTGTGATTATTACTTACTTTGGTAGCACTTTTGTATCTTCATATAAAATAAAATTGCATTAGATATGGGGCTTGAAGAAGGATAATTGACTGCATGATTTGAAGGAACATACAAAGGTACATCATAATTACATTATTATTTTTTTTCTGAATATATGATTATTTTGTGTTATCCTTTGTATGAGGGACCATTGTATTCTGGCATGAGTAATGTTGTTAAAGCTTTCGGCCGTGATAGTGTCGATGCACACTATAAGGCTTGTCTTTACGCCGGTGTCAATGAGGAAGTTATTCCCAGGCAATCAATTTTGTTTTCTTTTGACCCGAAGCCGATTTCCTTTTTCCCATCTACAACCTTGTAAAACTACATTGTGGGTGGCGCGTTACGTTTTAGAGGTATTCGCATATAATGTTTGTTTTCTGTATTCTGATACCAAATACCGTAAATCTTGACTTTGAGCTTTTGTTTTGTTCAGAGAATACTGATAATGCTGGATTGGTGGTTTCGTTTGACCCCAAGTTGACCTGGTCAGTTTTATTTCGTTTGACCACCACCAGCTATCATGGCTTTGCTCCCCATCATCCACGCACCACTGGGTGTAGCCAGAGGACCTCATGTATCTATGTTTAATTACTAACATAGTAACATAATGCATGTAATTTTTTATTTTATCATGTGTAAACATTTCTGATTTTGGGCTTTGCCCGGTGTCAAAATCGCTTCCACTTTTCAAAATGTAATATGCACACATTATTATGGGTTGCTTCTCAGATGGCTTAATTTATTTTTACATTAACAAATTTAGAACAAAAATAAATAAATGGATCTAACCCACTTTGTCCACTGTCATGTCTAATTCCTGTAACCCATAACATGCTTGCATCATAATGTTTTGTTACATAAAAAATGGGTCTAACCCGGTGCATGTGTTCTATTGATGCTCAAAAGGTCCTATTGAAATATTAATACATCACTTCTAACATAATCTTTCTTTTTCACAGATTGAAGGTGCTGCTTTGGAAGGTGATAGGGTCTGAGCATTTGGGATCCTTTTTTGCCATGCAAATCTAGGTTTGTCTAATTCTCCATGAGCACATAGTCACATACAGTAAGGGGTGTTAAAACAGAAAGTGTTTGCGGTTTATTGGTCAAAGCCGAAACTAACCTGAACAAGAAATGAACCACAGATATTGTGAGACAAGTGAACCTGGACACGACACGAGGTCTTGTAGGTTGACACGAACACAACCCGTTCAACCCTGTTTTCAAAATTTTATATTGCGTTTAAAAGAAACTCTATGAAATCATCAAAATAGAGTCTGTTTAATTATATTCATTTTTATTTTTTGGGCATCATATCTGCTATTTTTTAAACTAACCATACATTGCAACTTTAGGCAAATGAAAAATGTTGTATATCAGCAACGAACATAAGCATTTTATATAGTTTTAGTAGTTATTGTTTTTCCATGCTTGTTATCAGTCCCAGGACGGGTTCTTCTAACCACTTTCCAAAGCCTAAAATTGAGTTTCTTGTTATTGTAGGTACATAATTTAAATACTTACACATGTACACTGATTTAACTACTGCTCATTAGACAATTTCTTTATTTAATGAATGTATTTGTTCATTGATGATGATACTTATAGGTGAGGACAGAATAGGGATGAGTGTTCTACGCCAAGCATTGTTCAACGGTGTTCTACGCCAAGGGTGTTCACATCTTCACAGTCAGGTTTGGATTGTTTTGACAAAAAAAATCAGGTCGAACTACTAGCTACACTTTTGTGAAATGATAAATTAAACTCAGCCAACAAACGGGTCAGGTCGAACACGGACAATGTCACCCAACATCATAAATGGATCTTTCCGAAAGGTAATAACACACCCAAACTAATTAAATATTAAATATTTAGATTGTAAATATAAGTGTAGATAATGAAAAAATACATACGCGCCTTGTGTTTTAATCATCATTTCTCTGGCATTGGGTTAGGTAGCTACTGAGTATCTTTTAGACTATATGGTATGGGCTCCGGCATAAGGGAGGCAACACCATGCCGGGCCAAGCTACACCGCCCCCTGGTGCGGCAACGGCATCGGAGGCAACCTCTTGTCGTGGAAGCCGGGCCAAGTTTATTGTTTTTAATTGATTTTCTTATTATTTTTAATAATTTTGACCAATGAGGAGGCCCGTCATCATAGTGCACACCACCCCCTTGGAGGCCCATCATGAGGATGCCTCTCCTCCCACTCCTACGTGGCACCTACGTGGCGGCCCATCATGAAAATGCCACCCCTCTCCACACCATATAGTCTTAGTATGCCCAAATGTGTAAGATTTTATTCAATTGAGCCATTGGATAAGGATACGGCTGAAGTGGTCAGATCTCCTTTTTGATGCACATAAAGAATCTTTTAAGTTTAAGTTTTCCGTATAATCATATTTTAACTTTTTCATTTTTATTACTGTAGTAAATAAGTCAAAAAATACATTAGTTTTTCAATTTATTACACATATCGGTTGGCATAGTCACTGTTTTTTTGGAAATATTTATTTTTTTTTGTGTTATATATTTTGTTATTAATATTTGTTTTGACCATGTTAAAAATACAGATTCTTCTCCTGGAATGTCAGCTTAGTGTGAAACAAACACTATGCCACATCCTGCTGGTTCTTGCTAATAAATACAATTATGAGGTGAAGGGAAACAAGGTGGGAAAATGACTTGAGGATCATTTCCTTTCTTTTAAACTTTGGGCAGGACACTTTAAAAAACATACAAGCTTTTATAAAAAAAGGGGGGTTTGCAGGTTGAAAAAAGGTGGGCAGGTTAAGGAGAGGTTGGTTAGGTAAACAAAAAGGTGTAAAGAATTGACACTGTAAAGTAGTAGGTGATGTTAAAAGGTGTAAAATGCAGGCTGCAGAAATAGGATTTTCCAAAACGGTGATAACTGCACATTTCAGTAACAGTGCTTTTAAAAAAAGCTACACCAATTGAAAGAGTGCATAGGGTACTCTATTTGATTCAGTTTATAGCTGGACCAAAAGCTACATAATTTGAACACATGTACAACAAATTACTCTTACAATCTTGTAGTTAATAATTATTTTTGTTTTGTTTTTTCTATTGAATTTGGCGTTAAGAAAATATCATGTAAATTTTCGTACGTTTTGTTCTACTGACATTTTGAGCAATCTCTTGCATGATATTCTTGAAGGTTTTGTTCATTATGCAACATTTGTTGAGAATTTGAGATTGTTTTGTAGTTTAGGTATTCAACTTTAATTTAATTTATCGTGTTGTTTCTTTCCTATATGGAATATAATGTAATAAACTAAGGCGAAGAAACATGTTTATCACAGAAACAAAATTGAAGTTATGATGTTATCCTCTACAAAAAAAATGTTTCTGTCTCAAGTGGTGAATCATAGAATCCCTATGAGTGTTGCATGTTATGCTAAATTTTGGAAAAGTTAAAGGTGTCCGGGAAAAAAAATTAACCAAAACTTTGAGGGGATTTTTGAAGTTTAAATTCAGGTTTTGAGATTGAAAAATTATCTTAAGGGTCCCGGCTCTTGCCAATTGAGACTTTGCCAAAACTTCCACCGCATTTGCCTTTATAAATTTGATCCAAATATGAATATCTTAATTATTAGATTGGCTCCTAAGATAAATATCCAGTTCTTTCTTGATACCAATGGTATACTCAACTCACTAAACTAGGACGAAATCTTACCATAGTATTTTAATTTGTATAAGATACATGGTCCGTTGGGGACTTGAGGTTAATTGAAGAAGCATTTTACTTTTGTGTCTTAGCAAGGTTGGCACATTTTTAATGTATATTGACTTCACTATAAAAAATAAATACATAAATTGAGTTTTTATAATGTATTTCATGTTTATACCTGTGATTCATGTATCCAAACCTAATTTTATGTATTTCTAAGCAAAAATCCTAGGAAAAGTTTGGTTTTAATTATTAACCAAAATTAATAGGGCCGACCCGAAAACTAACAATCTAACTGAATAAATTGAACACATTAACCAAATATCGATCGATTAAGAACATAGATTAACCGGTGAATTCGGTTTCGGTTTCAGTTTAGGCAAATAACCAAACCGGACATGCCCACCTCTGACAGTGTTTTGTTAACACCAACCATATAAATTCTCATGTTTAGATATCTGGCTATAAAAAGCTTCCACCCATACGTTTAATGCCTAAGACACCGACACTTTTATCAAGTGGTTTAATGCACTTGTAAATATGTTTTATGTATTTTTCATTTGTAGTTGATCAAGTTTTTATTAACTAATTCTTGCATCTAGCCATCTCCAATTATTGAAAACCTTTTATACCATATGGCTCTAAGTAGCAACTATTTTACTAACCCAAATTCGTTTAAAGGCCAATTTTATCTTACCACATTACAAAAAAATTAAAATAAAAGTTACCTTTGTAATATGTTTTATAGCCATCAATCAAACTTTCAAACACACTAACTTTTGGCTCAGTATGGCATTTATGTTAACACTTAGGAAATGGTAGAGTTGGCTAATGCATGGAAGTGTATTGACCGCTGACTGATACTTTTTCATAAGTCGCAAAAGATGAAATTAGTCATCATATTATTGAGATCCATAAGTTTCATGAAATATATAGACTACATCAATGCAGTGAATAAGAAAACTAACATAATTATTATACTAGAGAATTCATAAACTCGCAAAAAATACCGCAAAGTAAATTTTTGTTGCCGCCGCATCGCGCGGGTTTCTTACTAGTATATATAGATATAGATATAGATAGATATAGATATAGATTGGCCATCATTATCATTCTTATAACATTGATCAGTTACCTTTATATCCTTAAGTTAATAATAGGTGATTCCTTAATAAACGGAATTATCCTTTAGTAACACGATTAGGGTGCCCCATGACTGTATAAATAGAGAGCTTATTAGATGTTAAATGGGTTGGCAAATTATACAACACCTACTAACTCCTCCCTCTCTCTCATAAACAAGTTATTCAAGAACTCATAATACCATCACTTAGATACATTCTAAAGGGAACCCAACAACACTGACGTTGCTAGTCTCACCAATCTATCAGGTATCTTTATCATTATTATTATGTTTTTCATTACTTACATTCAAAACTGATCTTACAGCTTCTATTTTTCGTTTGGTTTAAGGATCACACCGCAACACACCGGTCCGAAACATCATTATTATATTAATGAAATATCAAATTAGATTTGTCCTATTTCTATTATTGGCAAAGAAAACGACAAAAGGTGTCTGTGTGATTTGATTTTAAAGGATGTCCAAATGAATCTTTATATCTTTTCTTGTGAACCATCAGCAGAGGTGGAGTTGAATATGTTCTCAATGGGCATAATTTAATGAAAATAGTTGACAACGTCATTATGATATGATTCCAAAAGTTGAATTGCAATGTCGTCCATCATATAAAATATAGCAGTAGGTCTACTCGCGCGTTGCAGCGGGATGTAAAAATTGGTTGCAATACAACATTATGATATTTAGGTTTTTTGTCGCAAGTAACGCAAAAAGAATAGAAATGTGCACACTATGTATTAACAAGTATTCGTAGAAAGAAAAGAAACGTGCACCGCCACTTACAACTGATTGCAGTTCACCACAAAAATTATACACTCATTATTGAACAAATCTTAATAAACTAAAGGTATGTTACTGTAACAAACCAATATGAACATAAACATCACTCTTGTGTAAGCTATCCGGTCATTGCATATCTACATAACCGTGCCATTGAAGACACCTTGCTAAATGATAAAGTTCATTTACATGACAAAAGTATGTAGTAATAATATGATATTGTATACAATATCATATGAAGGTCACTGTCCATTTAGAAATTAAAAGTTGTGATTTGTAAGTTTGTAATAGACTTGTCCAAGTTGACCCAACAGCTAAAAAATTGCCCAATGTAGCCAGTGAGCCGAACAATCCCGTCCACTTTGCCGCTGGGTAGTGTTAGAAAGAAGATCAATTGGGATCAGAGAAATCTCATCATTTACCGTTTTAGGATATATCGACAGCTAAGGAAAAGCAATCAACTAGCCGTTTGAAGATCAATCAAATAGCCGTTATGATTTATTTCCTTTCTTAGATTGAATAGTCCTTATATAATGTATCCTTTGGTGTCTTTTTTGATTACAAGTATAACATTCACAATTATCATACTCTGATTCAAATTCTCTACATGGTATCAGAGCGCGTTTTCTGATTCTATGGCCATGCTCATCATTTACCGGTATTTCATCAGAAATCCCTCGCTGCCATGTCCGAAGACGGTAACGCGGGATCTGATCTGTCAATACATCTAGCCAATCTTCACAAAAATGGCCTCAATCTCCAACCCCAAAACCCCAAACTATCCGATAGCCTGCAAATAAACCTCAAACTCAATAGCAAAAATTATGCCTTATGGACTCGAATGATTCAAGTCGCTATAGGCGGAAAATCAAAAGGCTTGTTAAAACAACTAACCTCAGACCCTCCAGATCAAAGTGATACCACATACGAGCAATGGGAACAAGACGACCTGGTCGTTTTCTCATGGCTCATTCAAAATATCGAACCAACTCTTGCCAGCAATCTAACCAAGTTCCCTAACGCAAAAACGTTGTGGGATGCTCTGGTAGTCACCTACAGCAGTGGAAAAGACAAACTGCAAATATTTAATCTCCATGTACGTGCCAATGAAATCAAACAAAATGAAACTTCTCTAGAAAATCTGTGGATTACCTTACAAGGGATTTGGGGAGAAATCGATAGAATTGACCCAAATCCAATGAAATGTCCGAATGACATCAAAACTTACGCCAAAATAAGATCTGACAAGAAGCTATTTCAATTTCTGAATGCTTTAGACTGGAAGTATGAATCCATAAAACGGGAAATCCTCCGGTCAGAATCACTTCCAACTGCAGAGGAGGCATACGCAACTGTTCGAAAGGATGAGGCTCATCAAAAAATTCTTGGTACACAACCAACAGAGGAATCATCAGGGATAGCAACCGGTCTTATCGCCACCAATACACAAAACCCTAACGGGTCCAGCCTCGTCTCTAAGGGTGTCCGCCGAACTCAACAAATGATAATCAACAAGAGTCACCTCAAATGCACTCATTGTGGAATGACTAAACACCAAGGAAGAATGCTTCAGGCTCGTTGGATATCCTGAGTGGTGGAATGATGGCCACAAAAAAAGGAACCAAGAGCACTGGAAAAGCCGCTGCAGCCACAAGCAACAAAAAGAAAGCCACCGGCGTGACAGACGGCGGCGACGAGGAGGGCTTTGGAGGTATGGCGGCGGCCGACTGGGAAGGAGAAGCTTTGGCATAGGAGATTAGGACACCCGTCTATTGGCTACCTTCGTATTTTATTTCCAAAACTTTTTCCTTTGAATAAAACTTTGAATTGTGAAACGTGTGTTTTAGCTAAAAGTCACAGACATACGTATAACTTAAATATTATGAGAGTTGGAGTACCTTTTTCTCTTATACATTCGGATGTGTGGGGACCAGCAGAAGTTAATGGGGGGCAAAACTTTCGTTTATTTGTTTTATTTATTGATTATTGAACTCGTATGACATGGATCTATTTTTTAAAACATAAATCAGAGGTCTTTGAAAAATTTACTCTATTTTATACTATGATACAAACCCAGTTTAAAACGAATATTCAAATCCTCAGATCCGACAATGGAGGAGAATATGTAAATGAATCTATGAAACAGTTTTGTCAAAACAAAGGCATTATCCATCAAAAAACGTGCCCTTATACCCATGAAAAAAATGGCACTGTTGAACGAAAAAATATAATTCTTTTAGAGATAACTCGGGCTTTTTTAATTGAGTCTCAGGTTCCCACATCTTTTTGGCCAGAAGCAGTTGCAACTGCCACATATTTAATTAATCGTCTCCCTACCAAAGCTCTCAATCTCAAAACTCCTATTCAAGCTCTCTCTGATTTTACCAAAATTCCTCCTCCCCTCACTTTACAACCACGAGTTTTTGGGTGCACCGTCTATCCTCATATCCCTAAACATCATCGAGGAAAACTAGGCCCATTTGCAGAAAAATGCATCTTTGTAGGTTATGGGATTGACCAAAAGGGATACCGGTGCTATAGTCCCAAACGTCGACATATATACACTACCCTTGACTGTGACTTTCTTGAAACCGAATTTTTCTATAACTGCCAACACAGTGGTCAGGGGGAGAAACAACATACACACATTGATCCACTGGATTGGCTGAAATAGGCTCCCTCAATTGGAAGCGGAGCTCAAAATCACAGTACCCAAGGTGACTCATCTAATTCTTCCTGATCCGTTAGTGCCACTAACCAAGACTTCCTTTGTCCTACGTATGAAGAAGAAATTCAAGGTGATGAACCTCAAAACGAGGAACCTCAAAATCCTCCTAGTATGACTAATAATAATGAATTTTCAAGTGATATATCTAACGACAGTGAAATAGCAAGAGAGGTCATGCAGGAAGAACGCGAGGAGTTAATACAAGAAGAGATAACTGAGAGATAGGTACTACCTCCAAGAAGCAATAGAGGAGTTCCTCCAAAACGATATTTTCCTAAGAAAGAGACACGATCAACCAGGTTTCCCATGGCAAACATAGCTGATGGAAATCTATCTAAGGAAGCTAAAGCCTTCACAACTGCCCTCCTTAATGAACAACTCCCAAACTCAGCAGAACAAGCCTTGAAATCTAAGGAGTGGAAAAATACAATGGAAGCAGAAATGGAGGCACTTATGAAAAATGAGACGTGGGAAAAATGCACTCTTCCTTCAGGAAAGAAACCAGTTGGATGTCGATGGGTCTTCATTATTAAACACAAACCAGATGGAACCATCGAGAGATATAAAGCTCGACTGGTAGCTAAAGGATACACACAAACATATGGGATTGATTATTCTGAAACATTCTCCCCAGTTGCCAAGATCGATACTATCTGTGTCCTATTATCTATTGCTGCAAATGAAGGATGGCCTCTTCATCAGTTTGATGTTAAGAATGCCTTCCTTCATGGAGAATTGAAAGAAGAAGTGTATATGGAGGCACCTCCCGGATTCACAAGCAACTTCAAGAACCAAGAAGTGTGTCGATTAAAAAGGACTCTCTACGGGCTTAAACAATCTCCTCGAGTCTGGTTTGGCAGATTTACCTTGGCTATGAAGGAATACGGTTTCAAACAGAGCAATTCTGATCATACCTTATTTCTCAAACGAAGAGGTAAACTCGTAACTTGTTTAATTCTATACGTTGATGATATGATTATTACAGGAAACGATAAAGAAGAAATGGAGAAATTAAAGGCAAACCTGTTTAGTGAGTTCGAGATGAAAGATTTAGGAAGACTATGTACTTCCTTGGAATTGAAGTTCTGAGGTCAAAGCAAGGGATATTTATATGCCAACAGAAGTATATTCTTGATCTCCTTGCCGAAACTGGAATGATTGACTGCAAGCCAGCCGATACGCCAATGATGACCAACCAAAAACTCTATGTGGAAGAAGGAGCAAAATTGGCAGAAAAAGAGACGTACCAACGTCTAGTTAGTAAACTCATATATCTCTCACATATCCGTCCTGATATCGCATATGCAGTTGGAGTGGTTAGTCAATTCATGCACCAACCGCAAATCAACCACATGGATGCTGTACAAAGAATCGTCAAATACCTTAAAGGGACTGCTAGCTACGGGATCCTCTTCCAACCAAACCAGCATTTAAAGATCCAAGCATAGACAGATGCTGATTGGGCAGGAGATAAGCAGGATCGGAGATCTACATCAGGATACTTCACATTAGTTGGAGGAAACCTAGTTACTTGGAGGAGTAAAAAACTGAAGGTGGTTGCTCTTTCAAGTGCTGAAGCTAAATTCCGAGGCATTGCAAGGGGGCTAGCAGAAGTTCTATGGATACGCAAGCTCCTAACTGAAATTGGATTTGCTCAAAAGGAAGCAAGCAAGATCTTGTGTGACAACAAAGCAGCTATACAAATATCTAAAAACCCTGTCCAACATGACCGTACAAAACACGTGGAAGTTGATAGGCATTTTATCAAAGAAAAACTCGAAAATGGAACTATAAAACTTCAATTCGTTCGATCAGAAGACCAACAAGCAGATATACTTACAAAATCAGTCAACGGAAGACTTTATAATAGTTTCCTACACAAGTTGAGCATTGAAAATCCCACTACTCAACTTGAGAACGATGTTGAGGATTCTGTTCATGATGAAAGCTCGGAACCCTCGCATCAATCAGTGCCTTCGCAGTCTACTGAAGGATTTGTGTTTGAACCGGCAGTTCATGAACCGAACAGGAAAGAGTTCCATGATCACATTCGAGAGGTTCTCCCTGATGTTGTGAAGGGAGCGTTTGAAGCACTGAAGGAAGATGTCCTAAAGGGCGTTGCGGATAAGAATGAGAAGCCTTTGGAGGATGGCTTCGGGGAGAAGGATGGAAAGGGCGCCTATGACGGGTGTAATTATGCGCATTTCAAGTGATGTGATCCGCCTCGTTTTGATGGGCACAAGGATGCTCTGGTGGCTTTCCACTGGATAACTGATATGGAAGCGGTGATTTCCATTAGTGAATGTCGTCCCGATCAGGCGGTGAAGTTTGCTACTCACTCTTTCACCGCTGAGGCGTTGCACTAGTGGAACACCGTCAAGGACAAAAGGAGTCAAGCGGAGATGGATCGCATGACTTGGGACGACATGAAGTTGCTGGTAAAGAAGAATTATGCGCAGCCAGTGAACTTGAGAAGGTAGAAAGGGAATTTTTGGTTTTCAAATCGGGGGATCTATCTCATCGGGAGTTTACCTCCAAATTTATTGAAATGGCGCGTCTAGTGCCACATATCTTGGGGTATGCCGACAGGTGGAAGAAAATGTATGTTGAAGCGATTCCTGACCAGGTTAGGCATCTGGTCAAGGCGCACGTTCCGAAGAGTTTTGGTGAAGAGGTTGAGCTGAGCGTAACGCGTTATGAGGATGTGATGAAAGCTGAGGTTAAGGTGGAGCAGCCAGAGCATAAGAAATGGACTGGGTCTAACAAGAGGTTCCGAAACAATCGTGGCGGAACCAGTGGTAAGAAAATCAAGACTGAGGACCCGCAACAACGTAGCAAGTGCGGGAAATATCACCGCGGCGAATGCAAGGCTGGGACTTCCCTATGTTTTAGGTGCGGAAAGACAAGGCATCTATCCAGTGAATATAAGACTGGGCCGCAATGCTACAACTGCGGAGAGTATGGCCATCTGGCCAGGGATTGTAAGGGCGAGAAGGTTGCGAACAAGGGTATTGCGGGACAAAAGAATGAAGATGTGAAGCCAAAGCCCAAAGCACGGGCTTTCACCATGACCAAGGAAGAAGCAATAGCTGAGCCAGATGTCGTCTCAAGTACATTCCTTGTTAATGATGTCCCTTCATCAGTATTGTTTGATTCGGGGGCTAGCAAGATTTTTGTTGCCCCTTCATTTTGTGACAAGTTGCGTAGAGTAGCTAGAAAGATTGAGGAGCCTTTTAATGTTGAAACCACTGTGGGTAGACCTTCTAGGGTTATTGATGCCTTAGACGATTGTTATATCGATTTGGAGGGTCATAGGTCTCCGGCTAGATTGTTTATCATTGCGTTGGGAGGTTTTGATGTAATTCTGGGTATGGACTGGTTATCCGCGTTCGACACTGACATTGTGTGTCGAAGGAAGATGATTAGATTAACTACCTTAGATGGGAGTCGAATCATTGTTCTCGGTGATAAGGAGCGCTTTGCACCTAAACTCATTTCCATGATGAAAGGGGAGAAATCCTTGCGACGGGGCTGCGAAGCATACTTGGCGTATGTCATGAATGACAAGCCTGCACAAGGGGGATTGAAGGATATCCCCGTGGTGCGCGATTTTCCAGATCTGTTCCTAGAGGACTTGTTAGGTATGCCGCCTGCACGAGAGATTGAGTTTCGAATTGACTTGCACCTAGAAGCTTAGCCTGTTGCTAAGGCACCTTATCGTTTGGCCCCAACTGAGATGCGAGAGTTGCCGGAGTAACTTCAGGATCTTCTCGATAAAGGGTTCATTCGACCAAGCAATTCTCCCTGGGGTGCGCTTGTTTTATTCGTGAAAAAGAAGAATGGTAGCATGCGCATGTGTATCGACTACCGTGAGTTGAATAAGCTCACAGTGAAGGATAAATACCCATTACCACGGATAGATGGCCTGTTTGATCAGCTTCAGGGCGCGAAGTAGTTCTCGCGCATCGATTTGCGGTCGGGGTATCATCAGTTGCGGGTTAGAGAAGAAGACATTCCGAAGACGGAGTTTCGCACGCGTTATGGTCATTATGAGTTTTTGGTAATGTCATTCGGTTTGACAAATACTCCGGCAGGGTTTATGGATATGATGAATCATGTGTGTCGGCTGATGTTGGATCGAACAGTAGTTGTGTTTATTGATGACATCTTGGTTTACTCCAAGGAAGAAGGAGATCATGCGGAGCATTTGCGCGAAGTGTTAGAGACCTTGCGAAAGGAAATGTTATACGCCAAGTTTTCCAAGTGCGCATTTTGGTTGCACGAGGTGCAGTTCTTAGGACATATTATAAATTCCAAGGGAATGATGGTGGATCCTGCTAAGATCGAAACGGTAGTAAGATGGAGGACTCCTAAGACTCGGTCAGAGATTTGTAGCTTTGTAGGGCTCACAGGGTATTACCTTAGGTTGCGGATATATCCCTCTCTTTCCACACACAAAGCAATTTATCAAAAAAGAAATCTGCCACATCCTAATCCGTAAGTTGAAGTTGCGGAAATAATGAATTCTGCCATATCCTAAAATGGGTGCCCATGCAATACGGCGGGTAATATGGACACTTTCAAGGGTGTGCATGGTCCTGTTCAGTTATTAGCCTCAACTAAACCCGAAATCGAAGTCATTGGGCAATTCGATCTTATTAACAAGTCGGTTAATTGGTTTGGTTTGTTTGGTTAGATTGTCAAATTTCAGTTCATTTCAGTTATTTTTATTAATAAACCAAATCAAATTTTTGCTTTGAAATATATGGATTTGAGGTATAAAAGTTAAAATTATATGAACATATGAATGGTTTGGTTTACAGTTTGGTTAATTATGGTTAACTAAGTTTATAAAAATTGATAAGCGATTTATGTTAATTTAGTTTTTAGTTAATTCAGTTTTCGATTGATTTTAGTTTATTATCATATATTTTTGTTCGTTTTTTTAACAATTCAATTATTGCTCACCATGTATATTCTTAATCATGTAATGCATCATTTTTTTAAATTACAAAAATATAGCAATATTATACTCATATTAATGAGGATAAAATGCTCATTTTTATGATGTATTTTTTTTAAAAAAAAGAATATTTTAGCGTTTGAAATAATTATGGTCTTTATAAAATCGGGAAGTAGTTGCCTTAAAATAAGGAAAAAAGAAGTAACTATTATGTAGATAAAGAAAAGAAGTAACTATTAAAATGTAATTAAGATGAGTATTAAAGTGTAAAAGTGTTTGAATAATTATATTATGTAAAAGTGCTTGAATGACTATATTACCTTCATTTTAGGGTTGGACATTATGTATTAATGAGAAAAAAGTTATTAACTTTTTGGAATATTAAAATACCCTTCACTCATATTATATATATATATATATATATATATATATATATATATATAGGGGCTGTTTGGTTGATTAAATGCTGAATCATTGAGATATCTAAATGGTTAAGAGGTCTAAATGGTTAGGTGCTGAATCATTAAGTTTGATCTTTTAATGGTTAATTTTCTTATCCCACATTGGTAGGAGAATCTCATTAAGGTTCAGCCTAGTTCAGTGCTTAATGGTTCAGCAACATCCTAAATCTTAATGGTTCAGCCTTAACCATTCCATTCAGAAGCTGAAACAAACGCGCTGAATGCTGAATCATTCAGTACTGAATGGTTCAGAACCTCATTAAGAAGCTTACCAAAAGCCCCATAGTATAGATATAGATATATGTATATTTCAAATCATTGTCATCACAATTATCTTCAAAAAAAATTGTAAAAGCAAGGCTGGAATATACAATTATCATACTATGTGTTTGTAACTACTACCTCTTTGAGAATCTGGGCCATCACCACTTCCAGTCGGTGACACTAACTTATCACACTACACATTCATTCTCATGGACCACCGTTTCACCACCCATCTTCTCCACATCTCCACCGTCCTCCTCCTCTTCTTTCCGACCAATACACTATCTTCAATCGGTATCAACTACGGCCAAATCGCCGATAACCTCCCATCACCAGACAAAGCAATCCGTTTAGTCAAGTCCATCGGTGCAAACAAAGTCAAACTCTATGATGCAAATCCTGATGTCCTCAAAGCGTTTGCAAATACCGGCGTTAGTTTCACTGTCGGTATCGGTATGTAACGAATACTTTTTTTTTAACGGCAAATGTTACTTTTACTCAGTGGCTTAGTCAGTGGCGAAGCTTGATCCGAAACTTCAAAGGTCGGAAATCACTAGTTTCAGGGTCGAAACCGTATATATCAAAAAATTTCTATACCCCGTGCTTTTACTTACTTACACTAGTTATTCTATATTATTCCCTTTGACCGGGTAACAATAAAGATTACTATTTTTTTCAGTAAATGTTGCAATTATTCTACATTACTCCCATCGCCCTTGTCCAAATAACTAATATTTTTTTTACACATTTTAACTAATTATTCTATATTACTCCACTTGCCTAAGTAATTTTTTAACAGCAAATGTTACTTTTACACATTTACATATACAAAGTATTCTAAATTATTCTCGTTGTCCTGGTAAGCATTGTTTTGAAAACCGGACCGGACCGGCCGGTCGGACCGGTCGGACTGGGCTCCGGGGCCTGGACCGGTCCGGTTCAGGTAGTCGGACCGTTTTTGTAGCGAACCGGGGTTGAACCGGTGAACCGGCCGGTCGGACCGGATTTTTTAATTTTTTTTAATTTTTTTTTTGTTTTTTGGGCCGGTTCGTCGGACCGGTCGAACCGGTGAACCGGCCGGGGGTCCGGTTCGACGTCCAATTATTCTAAATTATTCTCGTTGACCAGGTAACGAATACTTAACGAAGTTACAAGATCCGGCGGCTGCCGAGACGTGGGTCGAATGCAACATCAAACCCTACCTACCCGCAACCAAAATCACCTCCATTGCTCTTGGTAACGAAGTGCTGACGTCAAACGATACGTCACTTTCCGGCTGCTTACTTCCAGCCATGCAGAACATACATGCAGCTCTCGTTAAGTTTAACCTAGACCAGAAGATAACCGTCACGACCGCACACTCACTTTCCGTGCTCGAAACGTCGTATCCGCCATCATCGGGAACTTTCCGGCAAGATTTGGCCGGAAAAATGTCTCCAGTCATTGAATTTTTAGCAAAAACAAGTTCTCCGTTTCTAATAAACGCGTACCCGTTCTTCGCATACGAGCGAAACTCTAAGGACGTGTCGTTAGAGTTTGTTTTGTTTCAGCCTAACGCCGGAGTTGTAGACTCCGGCAACAATTTGAAATATGATAATATGTTGTTTGCACAAATGGATGCAGTATATGCAGCTTTATGTAAATTGGGGCATAAAGATGTTAAAATTCAGATATCGGAGACCGGTTGGCCATCGAAAGGAGACGATAATGAAACCGGAGCATCACCAGAGAATGCTAAAAAGTATAATGGATGTATTCTGAAGATTGTGAAGCAAAAGAAAGGGACTCCGGCTATGCCGGATTATGAGTTTGATGTATTTGTGTTTGCTTTGTTTAATGAGAATTTGAAGCCTGGACCGACTTCGGAGAGGAATTATGGTTTGTTTAAGCATGATGGAACTCCGGCGTATGATCTAGGGTTTGTTGGAAGCTCGGGTGGTGGTGGTGGTTCGGGTGGTGGTAATGGGTCTAGAACGCCTTCGCCGCCATTGATGTTTCCACCGGGCAATCCCTCCGGTGGGTATATGCCTATTTCTTCGTCAGCGGTATGTTGAAATAAATTTGAGTTATGATATTTATATATGGTCTAATTACCAAACATTGTCGTTAACTAAGAAATTACCAAAATAGACATAGTCAGCTAAGAACTTAGCCGACGGTTTTTACCTATAAATTTGCCGGCTAAGTAGCTTAGCTGAGGTTTTGTCTATTTTAGTAGATATGTTTGGTCAAATGCATTCTTGATTGTAGTAATTTTTTGTTTTACAGAAAAGATTTAATATCATTGTTAGTAGGATGTTTGGTGAAATGCAATGTTGATTTTAGTTTTTTTTTTTTTTTTTTTTTTTTTTTTTTTTTTTTACAGGAAAGATTTAATAGCAGAAACAGAATCAGCAGCATCAGCATCATATTATTGTCTGTTCTGGGATGGATAATATCATTGTTGTAAAAAGTTATATTTATTTTTTATTGTACAATTGTACCATCATCGAATAAGAGCTTAATTACCATGTATTGTTAATATTAAGTGTTGGAACATGATGTAATGCAGTGTTATTTTTTAAATGCTGTATCTAGCAATCTATCATGCATGTTTATTAGTTAAACCATTTGTCCATTTGATATAACAAGTTTTTAGGTTTCGTGTGTAACAATGGTACCGTCGGTTAACATGGTAGGCATATGACTGGTTTTGATAATAACACATTTATATTCTGTTATAATAATTTTTTCTCGCGTCCGTTGGGTACTTGTGTACACTTGTTACATCATCGTGTCAAGAGTGTACGTTGAGTAAATTAAACGGAAAATCTGGAATATGAAGCCCGATGACTCAGGTTAGGACAGACTTGCAAATTAGGCTGTTGCGTCAATTTTGTGGCTGCATCAATTTGGGCCTACTCCTCTGTTCTCTTCCCGAATTTGGTTCTACATCAATGAACTTCATATGCATTTTGTGCGCGCAGCAGGTGTACCTTCTTTAACAAAACAAATTAGAGGGGATTTTTTTCACAGCAGCAGCAGATTGGAGAATTTTATTTGATTGAAGCTTCACCTGATTGGTGAATGATTGAAGTACCAAACCAATACATCTGCTGATTGATGAACAAGACCGATATGATGATAGTATGCCAATTGATTATATTCTGTCTTTTTCGGAGATGAACACTGAACAGCCAAGAACACAATCAGCTGTTTGGTTTCCACCGCACGCCCCCTTACAATATTAAGTTTAGATCTTTTCATTTTAGTCGGGCTTGGACCAACCTGTCCCAAAACCAATTACATCAAACTTCTGTGACCGATGATCTCACCGATTAGCTGATTAGAGTGTATTGGGTTGGTGTCAGGCTTTCCTCAGGTTTCTCGGTCCAAGTAGCCTCTGCGTTCTTTGCAAGTTTACAGACTGAAATCAATTAGAGCATCCACAAACGCGAGGGATTAAAGATGCCACGACACCAACCTGTCCGTCTCTTGACCGCACGAACCATTGCTTTCCTTTCTAAAGCACCATCAGTTGCCACAAACCAAGCGTCTCGGCTCTCTCTACTTGCCCCCTCTCTTCCACAGCCGTGGTCCGCAGAGCTCAAAAACTGTGACTAAATATGGTTTTGTGGATTCTAAATCCTAATTATACGACAATTAATTTTACTAACAGCCACATTTCCCATCCATTTACTCAACCTTTACTAGCGTTGTAAGCAACCCGACTAGGCTCGAGCTCGACTCGAGGCAGTGGCGAAGCTTGACCCGGAGGTTCGGGGGATCGGAAGTCACCGGGGGTCGGAAGTCACCGAGGGGTCGGAAATCACTAGTTTCGGGGGGTCGAAACCCTATATTTCCAAAACTTTCTATACGAATACTATATAATCGGAACTTCCCCCTCCCGCCCCAACTAAGCATCGCCCCTGGCTCGAGGTAGTTTGAAAACAATTTAAACGGGCTAAAAGTTTGGCTCAAGCTCGACTCACCAATGCTATTACTTAAAATTGAACACGCTCAAAAGATAAAATCGCATACATAAAAAATAATATAACAATTGTTTGAGCTCGTTTAGGCTTGAGATTTGTATGTAAAGCTCGAGCTCAGGCTCGATAACTAAACGAGTCATATTTAAGGCTCAAAACCGGACTCGTTAAGGCTTCCGTTCGCACGCGCACAAAAAATTTTTTTTGAAAGATTTATCTGTCACTATATCAAAGATGAACAGGAATTTACATAACAAGCTCAAATGATATCTAAAGTAAGTAGCATCTGAACAAATTAATTGAAAAGATGTTTGATAACAAACTCAAATAGTAATCAATACATTCGGCGCCCAACAAACGGGATCTAACACAACAATACCAAAAATTATAATAATAGTAATAATCCACCTTATGAAACCAAAATCAAGCAGATAGTTCAAAAAACCTGCATCTTCCGTCACCTGTGAGCCGTCACCAACGTCTCAATAAACTTCAACCCATCGAATCTGGGTGCAAATTTATCCTTCTCTACCTTCACTTCCCCACTCTTCACCTCTTTCGACGTCTAAAACCACAATAATAAATCAATAATGAATTAGTTACATTAATCTTGCTGAAAGTGAACACTAATTTTATAAAATTTAGGGATGTGTACCTGAAGTGATGAAATGGGATGAGAGGACGAGAGGGCGGCCGTGGAGGCGGCGAGGAAGGAGGCGGCGACGGCGGAAGATGAAAGCTTCATCATGGTTGCCGGAGAAGAATATGACGAAATCCGACGGACGACGTCGGATCTCGACAAATTCCGGTGGGTTGTTGTTGTTCGAGGGTTAGATGCAACGTTATGTGGGCCTTTTTATACTTTTATTACTCCGTATTAATTAATATTAATATGTTATGAATTAATGGGATTTAATTGTGGTGTGAGTTCCGCCTATGCGGCTACCCACCATGGTTGTTATTTGTTAATATATTTAATGCAAGGGGTACAAGTGTTGATACGTAAGGTACAAGTGGTTGATGCCTTGTGTTTATATGAGCTTTTAGGGTTTGGATTGGTAGAGGGAAGATAGATAATCGTAACAACTACGCACTACTGCTTTTGTTGACTTTTTCTTTACTTTTACGAATAGTATCATTTTTTTAATTTAAGAGTAAATGGAATTTAATAATCTCAATTTTAGAGGTTGGAAGGTAAGAGTCCTAATTTAAAACTATAACAGTTTTAATTTGTCAACATTTTTATTTTGTTGTTTCCAAATTAACCTCAGTTAGTTTTCTCTGTTAAGTGGCACGCGGCAGTCCTACGTGGCATAAAGTGTTATATCTGTCAAAAAAAAGGTAGGCCCGGATTGCACATGTGTAAAATAAACTTAATTTAATGTTTAAAAAAAAAGGTAGGGCCCACAATCAAATAATAATAATAACACCCACCACCACATTCCTTCTTCATCCATCATCTTCATCATGTTCACCACCACCACCACCACCACAACCACCTGCCACCACCGTCATCTTCACCACCACCTTCAAATCGAACCCAATCACAAATCTGATCATACCCACATGTTGCCAGCTTCAAATTGATCCATTATGTGCAAAAACCCCATCAAAAACATCCAAATCAAGCTCCAATTCGTTGGTTTTATGCTCGATGGCCGGACACCCTTTTTAATCGATTACACCTCGAAAACGAACAGGTTGGTGTGATTATTTAGTATGGTTTTGTTCGGAATTCATTTTTCTATAATAGCCCTAACATTAATTTGATTGACAGGTTCGAATCGTTGGTCAATTGATCGAGTATAGAATTAGGGTTCTTCGTAACAGGTGGTTGGCGGTGGTGGCAGGTGGTGGTGGCAGGTGGTTGGTGGTGGTGGCAGGTGGTTGGTGGTGGTGGCAGGCGGTTGGTGGTTGGTGGTGGTGGTGGTTGGTGGTGGTTGTAACACCCCAACCGATGGCGGAAACATCGGGATGTCACATAGTGATGATTGTTCAGTAGCTCATGGTGAATAATAATTTCATTAACTGATTTAAATAATTTACATACAATTGTTCTACAAGGATTCGTACATCAAATTGAATAAAACTATGCACATATCTTCAAGCAAATCTTCAAGCAAGTAGAACCTGAAACATGTTAAATTGAAAATATTTTGGGTCAACAAAAGTTGGTGAGAATACATAGGTTTTTAAAAAAAAAATAATTGATAACAATAATTGGTACAACATTCAAAGTTGTAAGATGATAGAGTATGATGCAGACATGTAACAATGCGTCTTTGTACAACCAAACCTTGTGTCGACTGTTGACTAACTCGCAAGTTAGTTAAATGTTGTTACTGTTATCGATCATCCCTGAATTTATGCGGGGGATGGGTTTGTCAGACCTATAGCGCTATAATCTAAACAGGCGGCTTGATCAATGTTAATGATTGTACTGTGTCTTTTTGTTACAGTCAAATGATAGAATGAATAAATGATAGTGTAATTGAATCACAAGTAATAATGAGTAAATGATAGTATAAAATGTTTAAACATGTTTCACCCTAAAAATGTAAAAGAGAAAAAGGGGCTATGTAAACTCACCTTAGTATAGTGTTAGGTATTGTGTGTAGCCCAATAGATTGCCAAGTATCACCCTATGTATAAGGCAACAAATAAGTCTAAGTCTATCTAATCTACAAGTACATTCTAGGGTTTCGATTTGGGGATATCCAATTGTTGAATTTAAAATAAAATGTTAATTAAATAAAGGGAAATTTGATAATTAAATAAAAGAAAGTCTTTTTATAAAATTTGAATTTAGAATGTTCACAATAATGTGTTTGAAGTATAAAAATAATTTTTATAAAATTATTTCCTTTAAAATAGATTTTTAAATCTATTTATTGCAAATTGCCAAAATTTAACTTTAATATTTAAAAATACTAAAATTAAAGGATTATTATTTTAAAAAGAGTAAATTCCTTTTTGAGTCCCTGAGTGTTGTTGATTTTAACTACTTGAGTCCAACATTTTCATTTTTAACATTCTGAGTGCTAGTGTTTTAAGTTTGTTATGGTTTGAGTCCAATTTTCTAACGTCGTTAACTAAGTCAGTTAACTATAAGGGTATCTCAGTCATTTTACACATAGGTACAACTCTGTAATGCATAAGGTATAACGTACAAGTCTTTAATGCATAAATAAAATATAATATATAATAAAAATAATAATAAAGCTCTCTCTCACACACAACACACACTCTCTCTCTCACACACTTTCTTCTCCACCCCTCCACCACACCATAAACCACCACCTCGACCATCCCACCACCACTGCACCATAAATCACCACCACTGCACCACATCGATCTGAACCCTAACCCCCAAATCCGGATCTGAACCATAAACCACCACCCCCAAATCCACACCTGCACACACTTTCTCCCCCTTACCCCCACCCCCACCAAAACCACACCACCGTCGCATCACCACCGTAGCCTCACCAACCATGCCTCAGTCATCAAAAACAACTTCCCGGGTATTAAATTCCCAAAAATTCGCAACAACATGAGCAGTCACCAAACCATCTTCAAGAAGCTATCACTCACAATATCTTGTTTAAATTCCCAAAAATTCCACCTCCACCTGCAACCCACCACAACCACATCCACCTGCAACCCACCAAAACCACCATCACCGTCGCCTCACCAACCACCTGCAACCCACCAAAAATTCGCAACCTGCTCAGTTTCCACGTCAAAACACTCTTGCCGTCGATCTGACCAGTGCTCCGATCTGCTTCCCGTCGACCACCGGCTTGTCTTTCCCTCCAACCCACCAAAACCACTGCTTCCCGTCGACCAGTGCTCCGATCTGCTTCCAGTGCTCCGATCGGTTTCCACGTCTCCGATCCATTTGTAATTGAAATCTGTGCCCACGTTTTGTAATTGTTGAAACCAGTGCTCCAATCCATTTATAATTGTTGAGCAAAACAAAAGTATGATTCAGTAAGTTGAAATCTTGAAGATGATGATTAGAAGCCCAAAGATTTGAGAGAGAGAAGTGTGAGGGAGGGAGAGAAAGGTGAGATGTGTGTGCAGATTTATGTGGGTATATATTTAATAATTATTTATTTTTAATGGTAGGGGTACTTTGGTCATTTCATAAATATTAACAGAAAAAATCTAACAGAGTTAGAAAATTGGACTCAAATGGTTATAAAATTATCAACCAGGCACTCAGAATGTTAAAAATGAAAATGTTGGACTCAAGTAGTTAAAATCAACAAAACTCAGGGACTCAAAAAGGAATTTACTCTTTTAAAAATCATATTTCTGTTCCAAATATTTAAAAATAAATTGTATAAAATTTTGGTGAAAAAATATCAAAAATTGAATTTATTATGATTTAATTATGATTAAAACTAACAAAAATTGATTAAAAATATAAAATAAATGATTTTTCTGAATTAAAAATCATTTCAGTAAAGTTTAACATTGTACAAACATAGGATAATTTTTGTAGAAATTAATACAATTGTTTTGATATTTTAATGGATTTTTATAAATTTAATAGTATAAAATTGATTTAATTATTATAAATATTAAATCAATGAATTTCAGAAAACTAAAAATTGTAGATAAATCTTTTACATCAGATTTGATAAATATAATTTTTTTAGAATTTATAAAAAGGTTTTAATAATTAAAAATGAATTTACAAGGTTTGATGTATAATAAATAATTATAAATGGTTTGTTTTTGAAAATAAAAAAAAATGTGGAAAAAGGGTGTTCAAACCGGGACTCGAACCCGGGTAGTCTCAGTTACAAGTCTCGAGCACAACCACTTGGCCTAGGCCTGTGGTTGTGTTTTAACTCTGTTTAAATTCAATAAATACACTATGTCAAATTTGGTTTACCCCCAAATCAAGTTTACGAGCCCTAGCTCCAGCAATAATCTGATTCACTCATCAATAGCCCAATTAATCATGGGGCTATTGATGAGTGATGGCCGATGTATAAAACCCACATAAATTCCTAGACTTACAGGTTTGTATCGTGTTCGATTGCTTGGTCAATCTTAAAAGTCAAACAGCGAATCAAGAACAAGAACAGAGTGAATTGAAGAAGATTGGGGGTTGAGAAGAGTTTATTGGCGAGTTGTGAAGACTCGCAGAGGTTCAATTTATAGTTACATCGATCGAACCCTTGAATTTGGTATGTTTGACTTCGTTATAAGTGTTGACGCATTTTTGAACATAATTGGGAATAATTGAATGGTAATAGACAATCATAGAGCTTGAAGATGACCGAAAATCACGTTTCCTAAGTCAAACTATGATTAATTTCGTGTTAAAATGGTAATTGATTGGTCAAAATTATAAAACTATTGCCATATCTGCTGCTGCACGACCACAGGGAAGAAAAAGGTGAATTGAAAGTCGCCTTATATATAATAAACGTTGGGTTTAAATCAAAACAAAGGTGTGGAGCAGACGGCTAGTGCGCGTGTGCTGTGTGTGGGAGGTCTCCGGTTCGAACCTCGGCAAAGACACAAGTTTTGTTTCTTTTTAAAAACAGTAATAGGAGAGTTGGGCCTGGTCTTTGGGCCGCTGACACTGGGCTGGTCATACGGGTTTGGGTCGATGGTTTGGGTAAGACAAACATAAACTCAATTTAATCTAGTATATGTTATTTATTATTATTATTATTATCATTATTATTATTATCACTATAATAACTTTATATATATATAGAGATATATGTATGAATAATTATCATTGTGTAGGGGTTCAAAATATCACCAAAAATAATAAGGCTTGTCGTTTTAATCCGTAACGTATACCTATTTAGTGCGAAATGTTACAGTCTCCCCTACTTTTAGGAACTTCGTCCCGAAGTTAAAGGAAGACACTAGGTTAGCAATTGGTCGACTACCTATACTCTTGATAAAATTTCACACTAACTTAATGTACCTGTAAATTCATGATTACGTTCCGGACCGTAATTACCAATTTACCTTACATTAGGGTTTTGCGTCCTTTTATGACTTTCCGATTGTTGAGCAGGTTTGATAGTCTCCACCAGTCGTTGAGCAGGTGGTAGGGCCTCTCCCGACTGTTGGAAAGACATGATGACCTCTACCAATCGTTAAGTAGGTGGTTTGGTAGTCAACTAATTTGTTGTACAAGTAAGCAAGTATGATTATAGATATAGCAATTAGTTCACATTCAAACAAGCATGCACACGAATGTTATGATAATACTTGGATTTATTATTTGAATCAAAAGTGCAATACATGGAATTAAAGAGAAAGTAGACATTATACAAATGGTAGGGCTTTAAGTAGCTGGAGGGTCTTGATCTCTGTTCAGTTTAGGGCATCGGTTACGGAAGTGATTTGGGTCTCCACATTCATAACACTGACCATAGTTGTATCGATTTGGATTGGTGGGTTGGTTGGCATTAGGATTTGGGGTCTCGCGACATGTATTAACTAGATGGCCATACCTACCACAATTGGTACACAAGCGACACGCTGAAGTAGTGGGATGATGTCGGTTGCATGTGTTACACAATGGATGGTTTCCTGTATAAGGTTTCTTGTTAGAAGCTTGTGTAGTGAGGTTGACATCAGGATCCTTGGCCTTACGCTTCTGATTCTCAGTAGTTACCGCAGCTACAATACTTGCTTTATTGCCTTTCCGAACTAAGGTCCCGTTCTTTACGTGATTATCAGTTAAGGTAGCTGCTAAACGTTTGGCTTCCTCCAAGGTGGCAGGATTCCTTCCCCACACCGTATCCTGGATTTGCATGGGCAGACCACCGATGTACTTCTCGATGGCTACCGGCAGGGGAGTGACTTTGTGGGGTAACAATAAGCTAATCTCGTGAAAGCGGGTATTGTAGGCAAGGTTTTCCCCACTATCCTGAGCAAGGGTATGGAACTCGTCTTCTAATTTCTTGATTTCATTACGAGGACAGAACTCTGCCTTCATAATGTCTTTAACTTGATCCCAGGTTAAGGCTAGTGCAGCTTCAGCTCCGCGAGTGCGTTTTTCTTCATTCCACCAAGTGAGTGCTCGTTTGTGAAGAACACTCATGGCATAACGGACTTTAAAATTGTTGGGGCACTCATTGTTGATGAAGGTATTTTCAATACCCTCAAACCATTGTAGGAGTCCTGTAGCTCCTTCTTCTCCACTGAACTTTGGGGGATTGCAAGAATTAAAGTGCTTAAGGGTACAGGCTGGAAGTCCATTCCCGTTGTGGTGTCCATTCCCGTTGTCGTTGCCGTTCCCGTTGCCGTTCAACTGGATGACTTGAGCTAGTAAGTTGGGAACAAGAGTTGCAATTTGCTGTGCCATTTGTTGAGAAATGATTGCAGCCAGTTGGGCATCAACACCATTGTTGTTGTTGTTGTGGTTAGTATCGTGGTTGTGGTTGTGATTGCTACTTCCTTCATCATGATTTTCACCACTGTTAAGACGAGCACTGCGACGTGGAGGCATGATCTGTAAGAGACACAGTGAAATGAATGAGATTATATAAGGAGTGTAATCATTTATTCATTAAAACGAATAAACGAAAACGTTGACTTATCAAAGATTCTAAATTCTAATAACATATGAAGACATGCTTTAGCCTATAAGTGAACACTCATCCCGAGAATTCCCAGGTAGGCATCCGGGTCCCTCGTCTGATTGGGATATATGCGCAATGCCAGCCTAGACAGAAGACTCAGAATACAGGCATTCACCCTTCCAGATTGCACGTGTTCGTTATTAAAATCTAGAACTTCGACGAGATCTCAAGGTGGTTCAGGTTAAACCTGAGGATTTGTCCTATTAGTCTGAGAGTAGATCCAGTGATGGGGAGCAACCTTCTTGTAAGGATGAAAGTAGGGATAAGAAGTAGGAGGGAGATAGAGAATAGCAAGTAAAAGAAGCAAGTACTGATTAAATCCTATGGTTATAGACTAGATTATTTTTCTAATAACCTAATTCCCTATAACCATGGCTCTGATACCAATCTGTAACACCCCAACCGATGGCGGAAACATCGGGATGTCACGTAGTGATGATTGTTCAGTAGCTCATGGTGAATAATAATTTCATTAACTGATTTAAATAATTTACATACAATTGTTCTACAAGGATTCGTACATCAAATTGAATAAAACTATGCACATATCTTCAAGCAAATCTTCAAGCAAGTAGAACCTGAAACATGTTAAATTGAAAATATTTTGGGTCAACAAAAGTTGGTGAGAATACATAGGTTTTTAAAAAAAAAATAATTGATAACAATAATTGGTACAACATTCAAAGTTGTAAGATGATAGAGTATGATGCAGACATGTAACAATGCGTCTTTGTACAACCAAACCTTGTGTCGACTGTTGACTAACTCGCAAGTTAGTTAAATGTTGTTACTGTTATCGATCATCCCTGAATTTATGCGGGGGATGGGTTTGTCAGACCTATAGCGCTATAATCTAAACAGGCGGCTTGATCAATGTTAATGATTGTACTGTGTCTTTTTGTTACAGTCAAATGATAGAATGAATAAATGATAGTGTAATTGAATCACAAGTAATAATGAGTAAATGATAGTATAAAATGTTTAAACATGTTTCACCCCAAAAATGTAAAAGAGAAAAAGGGGCTATGTAAACTCACCTTAGTATAGTGTTAGGTATTGTGTGTAGCCCAATAGATTGCCAAGTATCACCCTATGTATAAGGCAACAAATAAGTCTAAGTCTATCTAATCTACAAGTACATTCTAGGGTTTCGATTTGGGGATATCCAATTGTTGAATTTAAAATAAAATGTTAATTAAATAAAGGGAAATTTGATAATTAAATAAAAGAAAGTCTTTTTATAAAATTTGAATTTAGAATGTTCACTATAATGTGTTTGAAGTATAAAAATAATTTTTATAAAATTATTTCCTTTAAAATAGATTTTTAAATCTATTTATTGCAAATTGCCAAAATTTAACTTTAATATTTAAAAATACTAAAATTAAAGGATTATTATTTTAAAAATTATATTTCTGTTCCAAATATTTAAAAATAAATTGTATAAAATTTTGGTGCAAAAATATCAAAAATTGAATTTATTATGATTTAATTATGATTAAAACTAACAAAAATTGATTAAAAATATAAAATAAATGATTTTTCTGAATTAAAAACCATTTCAGTAAAGTTTAACATTGTACAAACATAGGATAATTTTGTAGAAATTAATAAAATTGTTTTGATATTTTAATGGATTTTTATAAATTTAATAGTATAAAATTGATTTAATTATTATAAATATTAAATCAATGAATTTCAGAAAACTAAAAATTGTAGATAAATCTTTTACATCAGATTTGATAAATATAATTTTTTTAGAATTTATAAAAAGGTTTTAATAATTAAAAATAAATTTACAAGGTTTGATGTATAATAAATAATTATAAATGGTTTGTTTTTGAAAATAAAAAAAAAATGTGGAAAAAGGGTGTTCAAACCGGGACTCGAACCCGGGTAGTCTCAGTTACAAGTCTCGAGCACAACCACTTGGCCTAGGCCTGTGGTTGTGTTTTAACTCTGTTTAAATTCAATAAATACACTATGTCAAATTTGGTTTACCCCCAAATCAAGTTTACGAGCCCTAGCTCCAGCAATAATCTGATTCACTCATCAATAGCCCAATTAATCATGGGGCTATTGATGAGTGATGGCCGATGTATAAAACCCACATAAATTCCTAGACTTACAGGTTTGTATCGTGTTCGATTGCTTGGTCAATCTTAAAAGTCAAACAGCGAATCAAGAACAAGAACAGAGTGAATTGAAGAAGATTGGGGGTTGAGAAGAGTTTATTGGCGAGTTGTAAAGACTCGCAGAGGTTCAATTTATAGTTACATCGATCGAACCCTTGAATTTGGTATGTTTGACTTCGTTATAAGTGTTGACGCGTTTTTGAACATAATTGGGAATAATTGAATGGTAATAGACAATCATAGAGCTTGAAGATGACCGAAAATCACGTTTCCTAAGTCAAACTATGATTAATTTCGTGTTAAAATGGTAATTGATTGGTCAAAATTATAAAACTATTGCCATATCTGCTGCTGCACGACCACAGGGAAGAAAAAGGTGAATTGAAAGTCGCCTTATATATAATAAACGTTGGGTTTAAATCAAAACAAAGGTGTGGAGCAGACGGCTAGTGCGCGTGTGCTGTGTGTGGGAGGTCTCCGGTTTGAACCTCGGCAAAGACACAAGTTTTGTTTCTTTTTTAAAAACAGTAATAGGAGAGTTGGGCCTGGTCTTTGGGCCGCTGACACTGGGCTGGTCATACGGGTTTGGGTCGATGGTTTGGGTAAGACAAACATAAACTCAATTTAATCTAGTATATGTTATTTATTATTATTATTATTATTATTATTATTATTATTATCATTATTATTATTATCACTATAATAACTTTATATATATATATATATAGAGATATATGTATGAATAATTATCATTGTGTAGGGGTTCAAAATATCACCAAAAATAATAAGGCTTGTCGTTTTAATCCGTAACGTATACCTATTTAGTGCGAAATGTTACAGTGGTGTTGGTGGTGGTGTTGGTGGTGGTGTAGGTGAGGTGGTGCGGGGCCCACGTTTTTAAAGATTTTTTAAATAATTAATAGATTTCTTTTAATTGAAAAAACAAGTGGGGCCCACGTTTTTTACCAGCTGCATATACTGTGCCACGTAGGACCGCCACGTGTGATGCCACGTGGCACTTAACAGAAAAACTTAACTGGGGTTAGTTTGGGACCATTAGAATAAAAACATTATCAAGTTGGGACCGTTATATTACAACTTTCAAGTCGGGACTGCTCCCTTCCAACCCCCCAAAGTTGGGATTATTAAATTCCATTTCCCCTTAATTTGATTACATTAATTAATTTTCTTCCGCATCCGTTGATCAATTTTTTGGTTATAGTTAACGGGATGGTAACCGTGTATTTCTTATTTTTTTAATTTACTTTAATTCCTTTTTTATTTATGTATAACCATTTTAAAGCAACATTTTGTTTATTTTTTAAAATAAATAAAACCAAAAGTAAATAAAAACATAAGACAATATCTATTAATATTAAACATAAATAAAAATACATAAAAACGTAGAAGATAAAGCTTAGAGTTGACGCATGAGTTGCCAGGCCTGGAGATGCTCAAAGTTGCCGCGGTAACGAGCCGCATAGCTCGTCTAGGTCAACTCCACAGCTAACTCCGGCACAATGCCTGGGTGCCGGTTCATGGTACGCTCGTAGCACGTGGTCCACCGATCACATTTGTTGTTTAGATCGGTCCACTTTCTCTGTAGGCTCTCAATTATGCGACCGCTTTCGCCGACTTGTTGTTTGAAGTCAGCTAAGACACGGTCCCAGAAGCTTGTTTGGCGGCCTCCTGAGCCCCCCGAGCCCCTACGGGGTTGGCGTTGCAACGATGGGTCGTTTTGTGCGTTCTTAACGCACACAACCAAAGTCATTTCTTCATTTTCGGTCCAACAAGTTATTTTGCAGGTTTGAAGGTGTGAGTGTTGTTGTTGTTCAAGTGTGTGACATCCGTCACCTTCATCTTTAATCAATTGTCAAATTTAGTCCCTAAACTTTTCAACGTTGTCGAATCTATTTAAAACGTGAGTTACTTTTAAATTATACATTTAAACGCTTATTGTATGTATGAATTTTAGTTGAAACTTACGAAATACAAACTTAATTAGTTATTTTATAAGTTAAGATAAAAAGTTTTGGATTAGTTAAAAGTAACTTGAGTTGGTTAAGTTTTTATAAAAGAAAAACTAACTTAGTTATATAATATACTAACTAAGTTAAACATGGAGGGACTAAAATTGTCAATACTTAAAAGTTAAAAAAAAAAAAAGGGACCAGCCCCTTCCCTTGATACCCGTCGGTTTTCCGGCCACAAATTCCGGCCACCGGGAAATATTCCGGCCAAATTCTATTGATCACTTTTAATGTGTTTTTTAATGCAATTATTGATGGGTGTTTGGTGCAGAAACGTATTAGCGGCTCATTTCAATAAATATTCGTTATAAATACCCTTCAATTAACGTTTTTTTACCGGTTACTTGTAACCGTCGCGCAAATTCCGTTCACTAATACAAAACGACACCAAGCTGTTTCTTCCTTTAAATTAATCAAACCCGAACCTGTACAGGAGCTTTGCGAAACTTAACCCTCTCAAACCAGCACTCAAATCGCGTTCAGGAACCATCTTTAATCGGTTTTAAGAGGTCCTATTGTAGCCCATGTTTTATCCTTGAATCAATCTTGTGAGTTCTTTTTTTTATGCATATTTGTTCATCGTTAATGTCCAAATAATAGCCCCATAATTCTTGTTGTTAATCGTTCTGTTTTGAGGGCAATTGAAAAGAAATATTGCGTTAGGGTTCTTGACTTGGTCTAATTGGGGAAGAAGATGAATAAGGGGTTAAAATATAAATACATTTCTTTTGGAGATAAATCAATAAAATGGGGTTTAGTCTAGTGGATGTATATGTTTATGGACATCAAAAGGGTCTAGGTTCGATTCCTTTCAAGCTTCACATTTCTTTCATTCTTTTTATTATTTTTAATTACTAATCCTATTTTATTATTATAAACATTTATAAATGCATTTAACTTAGAATATTCATAATAAATTCATTTTTGCTCCAAAAATTATAAAAATTTAGGTGTAACATCTTGACACCCTAAAGAAAATTATCATATTTTTATTTTCTGGAAAATATCCTATTTTCATATTTTTATTGAATTTATTTGTTTTAATCGTATTTAATTGATAAAAAAAGCATTTCTAATCATTATGAACTGAAATAAAAATATTTGGTTCAGAAAACATTTATTGTTATTAATTTTTAATCATTTAAACATGATTTAATCTCATTAAATCAGTTTTAAATATAAATAAGTCTATAAAAATTATGGGAAAATTATTTTTATTAATTTACATCAGAAATTATCCATTTTATATAAAAATAGCATTTTTGGATCATGTCTTGAATTATTAGTCGTATTTATGTTTAACTAGACATAATTAATAATTTATTTATTTATACTATTAAATATCAATTTTATAAATACTTTTCTTGTAAAATAGAAATAATTCTATGTTTGAAAATCTTAATTACAATTTGTGGGATCATTGTATAACCCATTATTATTTATTCCAATATTTATGATTATTGTATTTATTTACAATAATTAGTTAAAGTAATTAACTAAATTATTTTGTATTAATTATTTAAACATACGTTGACCTGAATATTCAATTGGTAATAATTATACTACTTAAATCCTAATTACAAACTTTAGTATATTATTTTTAATATACAACTTTTATAATAATTTAACTTATCATAAAAACTCTAATTCCCCAAATCGACTTAGCAAACCCTAATGCCGTAGACCCTAAATACTTTAGACTTTTAGACAATTCCTTATTAGTATTCATATACATTATAGGTTGGATTCTTCGGAATTCCAATTACTTAGCTCACGACCGCTTAAGTTGGATTCGATCGCTTTCGCAGACTGTGAGTATATCTTTCCCCTTTTTACTGTTTTACTATTTTGGGGTGACTCATGTACCTATTATCAAGTTTCTATTTCCTTTTACTAAATGCAATTCTCATGTGTGTTTGCTTTATTTTAATTTGTGTGTCTATGACTTGTCAAAATCATTAACCTTTGAGGGTCTGGCATTTCATTGAATAGTACTATGGTATATACCCTTGTGACTCTGTTTAGAGTCCTTGTCATTGCTATGTATTACATTACTACTAGCACATACTATATATATCTGCTTTTCTTTACATAGGGTTGATTTTGAACGGATATTACTTATTACATAATTGCAAATGGTACCGCACATGAATTGTTAAACACTTTTCCTACTATATTTATTCAAACAGGGTATGCTCACCAATACATTTTGTATTGACCAAATCAATTTCGTACATGTTTCAGGTTCTTATGAGATTACTTCCAAGCGTTTGGAACTTAGACTTATATTGAGATTACTGTATCTTAGTTTAGATTGCTAGTCGTAATTGTTGTATTTCTTTCAATGTACTAAATTATTAAATTCAATGTATTCAAATTTACATTTCTAGTCCATGAGCTATTGAAGAATCGTCACTACGTGACACCTCAATGTTTCCGCCATCGGTTGGGGTGTTACAGATTGGTATCAGAGCCAGGTTATAGGGAATTAGGTTATTAGAATGCCTTTTAGCCTAGTCAATAACTAAGCTTACTTTCACGAGTCCTCTCGTTTATATTTCTCTTATTTCTTATATTTTCTTTCAAGATGTTTTCGTTATGATTATTTCTCGTTATTCTTTTGATAATTTGCTTGGCGAAGAAGACACTCGTATTTCACAAACGAAACGATATCATCAAGTTATGAGTGGTATCCATACCTTGGTGATTAGTTTCACTCCTCTATATGTTATTTATCTTAGGAATATATCTTTGAGATAGGAGTGACATCCACACCTCAAAGAGTATTTCCTTCAAAAAGGAACTTAACCACTAAGTTGGGAGTGATATCCTTAACTTAGTGATTGGTTTCATTCCACAATCTTTTCAATTTTGAAATACATCTTTGAGTTAGGAGTGAAATCCACATCTCAAAGATCTATTTCTGCATCTCGTTTTTAATCTCGCTAAAGTTTTGGAATGTACTAGTGATGGGGCACGTGCAATCTAAAAGGGTGAGCGCCTGTCTCCTGAGTTTTCTGTCTAGGCCTGGCATTTCGCATAAATCCCAATCAGACGAGGGACCCGTATGCCGACCTGGGAACTCTCGGGGTGAGCATTCACCTATAGGCTAAAGTACGCCCCCACAAGTCACTAATAACATTTCAATTACTTTAGTTAGTCAAAGTTTCCTATGGAAACAATCTCAATGTTTTATAATATTGATATTTATGTTTTGTTTATCATTTGAAGACTCAAATGATAAATTATGAATTTTCTTAAATATTGGTAACCTATTATATACGTTAATCTTATCATTCACATCATTTTAAATCTTGGTCTTTTAAAACACATTAGATTTATACATACTTCATGAAATGGTTTCATTTTGCATTTTACAAACTTGTATTACATATTTTAAAGGTCAAATGTAAACCTTTTGTTTTCATATGACGTATCCAATATATATTTTCAGGAGAAATTTGCAACTAATAATAGGCCTTATAAAACTTTTCAAAATGGACTTCTCGTAAACATATGAAAATACGAAGATTTTTCAAGTGAACCTGTTTTGAATCTAAAACACACATCGATTTCTAAAAAGTTATCCCCATGCATTACTACTATCCTTTCAACTATATCACAAAGTTCGAGCAAACTACGTTTTTGATAAACGAAAATTTATCTTATTACACTCGCATTCTTTCAGTCGCAAAACTTTTGGCCTAACAAAATATTGGACATATCCTTTTCAGAATGTTACTAATTGTCTTTTATCATATAGTGCATATATGTAAAACTAACTAAATTTAAACCCTTATGTCAATAGACTATATGTCTGTTCTGCGTACTCTCACTTATCGTAAATTTCATTATTTTATTCTTACACCATTTTATTCATAGTTATTTCTAACACATTATTTGTGATTATTTTCACACTGCTTATTTGCAAGAGTTCAACTCGTTTACTTTCATTTTGTGCAAATTTTGCGATTTACTCGATTTACGTTATACTATTCTTTCAATCGAAATTTGATGCTATACTTATATACTTACATGAACGCATATTTGGTATGCATATTTTTTTCCTACTTTGAGCAAAACCCTGTTATACTTTACATTATTTTTTTCATCATCATGGCCAACGAACATACTAGTTGATAACTCGTATGAGATCTAAGCCAGTGCCCATGTACGACTCGGATTAGAGTATTTCTTCAATCCGAGGGGAACGGTGTAAACCTCAGAGTCTATCAATATGAGTGTTTAGAGCCAACGATGTGAACAGAAGATACCAGTTAAGGGTGAACCCGAAAGGGAAGAACCTCTAACCATGTCTATTACTTACATGTTACTCTCATTACGGTTACAGGGTAAACCCGAAAGGGAAGGACCTCTAACCATGTCATTATTTCATTGCAGTATCAATTACTTAGCATATCATGATTGCACGCATCTGTTTCTGGTATTACTTAGGATAGGGTTATGGAAAAGCATAACACCCTAGTGTAAGGTAAATCGATGATTACGGTCCGGAACGCAATCATGGGTTTACAGGTACATAAGGGTGGTATGTAATTCTATTTAGGCTGTTGGTAGACAATCAGTACAAGTCCAAAGTATCAGGAGTGTGGTGGGTCAGCTGCGGTACACCCTATATATAAGCATAAACGATACTGCGGGAACGGACTAGGAGTCAGACCAAGAACCTACCAATTACTTCGTAACTACCTCTTCGTTAGATCGTTGACTAATAGCTAGCATTTTCGATAATAACGTTCTTACACGAGATTAAATTCGTTTTCCTAGAGTTTTTCTCTTGACCACCTCTACAAGAACACAAACCTTGTGTACTCTTACACACCATGTTAGTCGAAATCTTGTTGCATACCTTAATAGAGTTCGGTCAGAAACCTTTCTAAAGTAGGGGAGACTGCTTCATTAGTACCTCTGTTCCTCATCAGTTACATACTTTCTCAAACCTTTTCTCATTGTAGACTCCAACTTTCTAACTTTGGGTTTAAGGTCACAGATTTTGAAACTTTTACTTTGGATATTAGACAACTACTTTAAAATTTATCAAAACATGAATGATAAAAATATTTTGTTTAACCTACTTGACTTTTATAACGCCTTTTGTTTCATAGTAACCTACACTTGAAGGAAATTTCGAGACGAAATTTTCTAAAGTAGGGGAGACTCTGACATCCGTCACCTTCATCTTTAATCAATTGTCAAATTTAGTCCCTAAACTTTTCAACGTTGTCGAATCTATTTAAAACGTGAGTTACTTTTAAATTATACATTTAAACGCTTACTGTATATGTGAATTTTAGTCAAAACTTACTAAATACAAACTTAATTAGTTATTTTATAAATTAAGATAAAAAGTTTTGGATTAGTTAAAAGTAACTTGAGTTGGTTAAGTTTTATAAAAGAAAAACTAACTTAGTTATATAATATACTAACTAAGTTAAACATGGAGGGACTAAAATTGTCAATACTTAAAAGTTAAAAAAAATAGACCAGCCCCTTCCCTTGATTCCCGTCGGTTTTCCGGCCATAAATTCCGGCCACCGGGAAATATTCCGGCCAAATTCTATTGATCACTTTTAATGTGTTTTTAATGCAATTATTGATGGGTGTTTGGTGCAGAAACGTATTAGCGGTTCATTTCAATAAATATTCGTTATAAATACCCTTCAATTAACGTTTTTTTACCGGTTACTTGTAATCGTCGTGCAAATTCCGGCCACTAATACAAAACGACACCAAGCTGTTTCTTCCTTTAAATTAATCAAACCCGAACCTGTACAGGAGCTTTGCGAAACTTAACCCTCTCAAACCAGCACTCAAATCGCGTTCAGGAACCATCTTTAATCGGTTTTAAGAGGTCCTATTGTAGCCCATGTTTTATCCTTGAATCAATCTTGTGAGTTCTTTTTTTTTTATGCATATTTGTTCATCGTTAATGTCCAAATAATAGCCCCATAATTCTTGCTGTTAATCGTTCTGTTTTGAGGGCAATTGGAAAAAAAAAATATAGGGTTAGGGTTCTTAACTTGGTCTAATTGGGGAAGAAGATGAATAAGGGGTTAAAATATAAATACATTTCTTTTGGAGATAAATCAATAAAATGGGGTTTAGTTTAGTGGATGTGTGTGTTTATGGACATCAAAAGGGTCCAGGTTCGATTCCTTCCAAGCTTCACATTTCTTTCATTCTTTTTATTATTTTTAATTACTAATCCTATTTTATTATTATAAACATTTATAAATGCATTTAACTTAGAATATTCTTAATAAATTCATTTTTGCTCCAAAAATTATAAAAATTTAGGTGTAACATCTTGACACCCTAAAGAAAATTATCATATTTTTATTTTCTGGAAAAAAAAAAAAAAATCCTATTTTCATATTTTTATTGAATTTATTTGTTTTAATCGTATTTAATTGATAAAAAAAAGCATTTTTAATGATTTTAATCTCAAACTTTTTGAGAAATTATTTCTAATCATTATGAACTGAAATAAAAATATTTGGTTCAGAAAACATTTATTGTTATTAATTTTTAATCATTTAAACATGATTTAATCTCATTAAATCAGTTTTAAATATAAATAAGTTTATAAAAATTATGGGAAAATTATTTTTATTAATTTATATCAGAAATCATCCATTTTATATAAAAATAGCATTTTTGGATCATGTCTTGAATTATTAGTCGTATTTATGTTTAATTAGACATAATTAATAATTTATTTATTTATACTATTAAATATCTATTTTATAAATACTTTTCTTGTAAAATAGAAATAATTTTATGTTGAAAATCTTAATTACAATTTGTGGGATCATTGTATAACCCATTAATATTTATTCCAATATTTATGATTATTGTATTTATTTACAATAATTAGTTAAAGTAATTAACTAAATTATTTTGTATTAATTATTTAAACATACGTTGACCTGAATATTCAATTGGTAATAATTATACTACTTAAATCCTAATTACAAACTTTAGTATATTATTTTTAATATACAACTTTTATAGTAATTCAACTTATCATAAAAACTCTAATTCCCCAAATCGACTTAGCAAACCCTAATGCCGTAGACCCTAGATACTTTAGACTTTTAGACAATTCCTTATTAGTATTCATATACATTATAGGTTGGATTCTTCGGAATTCACATTACTTAGCTCACGACCGCTTAAGTTGGATTCGATCGCTTTCGCAGACTGTGAGTATATCTTCCCCTTTTTACTGTTTTACTATTTTGGGGTGACTCATGTACCTATTATCAAGTTTCTATTTCCTTTTACTAAATGCAATTCTCATGTGTGTTTGCTTTATGTTAATTTGTGTGTCTATGACTTGTCAAAATCATTAACCTTTGAGGGCCTGGTATTTCAATGAATAGTAGCGTGGTATATACCCTTGTGACTCTGTTGAGAGTCCTTGTCATTGCTATGTATTACATTACTACTAGCGCATACTATATATATCTGCTTTTCTTTACATAGGGTTGATTTTGAACGGATATTACTTATTACATAATTGCAAATGGTACCGCACATGAATCGCTAAACACTTTTCCTACTATATTTATTCAAACAGGGTATGCTCACCAATACATTTTGTATTGACCAAATCAATTTCGTACATGTTTCAGGTTCTTATAAGTTACTTCCAAGCGTTTGGAACTTAGACTTAGATTGAGATTACTCTATCTTAGTTTAGATTGCTAGTCGTAATTGTTGTATTTCTTTCAATGTAATAAATTATTAAATTCAATGTATTCAAATTTACATTTCTAGTCCATGAGCTATTGAACAATCGTCACTACGTGACACCTCGATGTTTCCGCCATCGGTTGGGGTGTTTCAGATTGGTATCAGAGCCAGGTTATAGGGAATTAGGTTATTAGAATGTCTTTTAGCCTAGTCTATAACTAATCTTACTTTCACGAGTCCTCTCGTTTATATTTCTCTTATTTCTTATATTTTCTTTTAAGATATTTTCGTTATGATTATTTCTCGTTATTCTTTCGATATTTTGCTTGGCGAAGAAGACACTCGTATTTCACAAACGAAACGATATCATCAAGTTAGGAGTGGTATCCATACCTTGGTGATTAGTTTCACTCCTCTATATGTTATTTATGTTAGGAATATATCTTTGAGATAGGAGTGACATCCACATCTCAAAGAGTATTTCCTTCAAAAAGGAACTTAACCACTAAGCTAGGAGTGATATCCTTAACTTAGTGATTGGTTTCATTCCACAATCTTTTCAATTTTGAAATACATCTTTGAGTTAGGAGTGAAATCCACATCTCAAAGATCTATTTCTGCATCTCGTTTTTAATCTCGCTAAAGTTTTGGAATGTACTAGTGGTGGGGCACGTGCAATCTAGAAGGGTGAGCGCCTGTATCCTGAGTTTTCTGTCTAGGCCTGGCATTTCGCATAAATCCCAATCAGACGAGGGACCCGTATGCCGAACTGGGAACTCTCGGGGTGAGCATTCACATATAGGCTAAAGTACGCCCCCACAAGTGTAACATCGCGAAATTTTCCCCCGAATTTTTTTTATAAACACCCTTATTTTTTTGTTACATTTTAAAAATGTGGTAAAGCCTTTATTTTTTTTTTCCTCATTCACAACTTATATATATATATATATGTATATATATATGTGTATAATAATAATAATAATAATAATACATAAAAACAATAGTGTATTGATTTTTATTAATCTAAGCCCAAACCCATAAACCAGCAGGCCTTGAGAGCCGGCCCATTTAATTATACAAAAAAGAATCAAAAAATGTTTTGCCTTGGCCGGGGTTCGAACCCGCGCCAAGGACCGGCCCAACCTAACACACAATGCACAAACCAGCTGGGCTGGCCTTCTGTTTGTGATAAACCCGGACTCGTTTTAAACTTATACACAATTAAAATCCTCACAGTTGACAAGAAAAGTCAACTGTGGGATTCCTTGTTGATCAATCCGTGTAATTAACGCGTGATTGTTATAATTTTGGCAAGCTCGTGCATTATCCGGCCCAATCCAACACATAAACACAACAATTACACGGCAATCGTGCCCTAATGATCATTATTGGCCGCGTTTTATAATAAGGAAAGTCAACTGTTTGATTAACCCTAACCCTAATCCCTTAGTATAAATTGAGGCCTTCTGGACCTTGACAAATCGCTCACAACTCTCTCTCAATCTCTACATCTCTCTAATTCTCTCTGATTTGATCTATCTGTTCGTGGTTTGACTTTTCCCGTTGACCCGATCATCATCATCATTACCACACTGTGAGTTCAATTGTTTTGGTGGGTTATATTCATCGGCGATCAGACAACATTAGCCCTAACAATAATCGGGCTATAGTTGTCTGATTTGCTCAATTGATAATCTAGGGTTCATCGCGATTCAATTTGGGGATAAAACTGGAATTGCATATGTTATTTATTAATATTAAACCAGAAGTCATCACAACCACCGGCCTAGGCCAGGTGGTTGAGACGCTTGGCTTCCACAATGGTCACCCGGGTTCGAGTCCCGCACTGACCGGGTTTTTGCACCTTTTTTCCTTTCTTTTCTTTTTAACCATTAAATAATTATATATATATATAAATCCTTTTAATCTTATAAATTCTTTTTAAAATACCAAAACTATTTTATAAATTCTAAAAAAATTATAATTACTTAATCTGATATAAAAGATTTATTTACAATTTTTATTTTTCAGAAATTCTTTTATTTAATAATTATAATAATTAAATCATTTTTATACTATTATATTTATAAAAATCCATTATTATATCAAAACAGTTTTATTAAATTCCCCAAAAATTATCCTAACTTTTTATAAAGTTAAACTTTACTGAAATAATTTTTAATTCAGTAAAATCATTTATTTATTATTTTTAATCAATTTTTAAGATTTAATCATATTTAATTCATAATAAATCCAATTTTCATCATTTTTGCACCAAAATTTTATACAAATTATTTTTAATCATTTAGATCAGAATTATGATTTTTAAAATAAGATTTCTTTAATTTTAGTATTTTTGAATATTAAAGTTAATAATTGGCCATTTATAAATAAATAGATTTAAAAATCTATTTTAAATGAAATAATTTTATAAAAATTATTTTATTGCTTCAAACACTTTATTGTACTTATTCAAAATTCAAACTTTATAAAAAGACTATTTTTCATTAATTATCCAATTTCCTTTATTTAATTAACATTTTTAAAATTTAATTTAACAATTGATTATCCCCAAATCGAAACCCTAGGATGCACATATTAGATTATATAGACTTAGACTTATTATATATATATTACCTCATTATAGGGTAATATTTGGAATCACTTTGGGCAACACAATTATCATATCTTTTCAACGAATTAACATTTGCTAAGGTGAGTTTACATAGCCCCTTTTCTCTATTTTCACTATTTTTGGGGTGAAACATGTTTAAACATTTTATGCTATCATTTACTCATACTTACTTGTGATTCAATTACATCATCATTCTATCATTTGACTGTAACAAAAAGACACAGTACAATCATTAACAATGATCAAGCCGCCTGTTTAGATTATAGCGCTATAGGTCTGACAAACCCATCCCACCCGCATAGACTCAGGGATGATCGATAACAGTAATAACATTTAACTAACTTGCGAGTTAGTCATCAGTCGACACAAGGTTTGGTTGTACAAAGACGCATTGCTACATGTCGGTATCATACTCTATCATCATACAACTTTGAATGTTGTACAAACTAACGTTACCATTTACTTTCACAAACCTATGTATTCTCACCAACTTTTGTTGACCCAAAATATTTTCAACTTTACATGTTTCAGGTTGTACTTGCTTGAAGATTTGCTTGAAGATATGTGCATAGTTTATTCAATTTGATGTACGAATTCTTGTAGAACAATTGTATGTAATATATTTAAAGCTATTAATGAAACTTATTATTTCTCCATGAGCTACTGAACAATCATCAATACGTGGCACCCCGATGTTTCCGCCATCGGTTGGGGTGTTACAGATTGGTATCAGAGCCATGGTTATAGGGAATTAGGTTATTAGAATAATAATCTAGTCTATAACCATAGGATTTAACAAGTACTTGTTTCTTTTACTTGCTATTCTCTATCTCCTCCTACTTCATATCCCTACTTTCATTCCTACAAGAAGGTTGCTCACCATCACTGGGTTTACTCTTAGACTGATAAGGCAAAATCCTCAGGTTTTAACCTGAACCACCTTGAGATCTCGTCGAAGTTCTAGATTTTAATAACGAACACGTGCAATCTGGAAGGGTGAACGCCTGTATTCTGAGTCTTCTGTCTAGGCTGGCATTGCGCATATATCCCAATCAGACGAGGGACCCGGATGCCTACCTGGGAATTCTCGGATGAGTGTTCACTTATAGGCTAAAGCATGTCTTCATATGTTATTAGAATTTAGAATCTTTGATAAGTCAACGTTTTCGTTTATTCGTTTTAATTAAATGAATAAATGATTACATTCCTTATATTACCTCATTGTCCTTCATTCAACCCATATCTTATTGAACATTCATTACCCAAATCACTACCGTAACCGATGCCCTAAACTGAACAGAGATCAAGACCCTCCAGCTACACAACAGCAAGTCCCACCATTTAAATGTGGTTTGCTTATAATTCTATGTAATGACGCTTTTGATTCAAGTAATAAATTCTAGCATTATCATAACATCTGTGTGCATGCTTGTTTTAATATGAACTAATTGTTATATCTATGATCATACTTGCTTACTTGTACAACAATTAGTTGACTACCAAACAACCTACTTAACGATTGGCAGAGGTCATCATGTCTTTCCAACAGTCGGGAGAGGCCCTACCACCTGCTCAACGACTGGTGGAGACTATCAGACCTGCTCAATAGTCGGAAAGTCATAAAAGGACGCAAAACCCTAATGTAAGGTAAATTGGTTATTACGGTCCGGAACGTAATCGTGAATTTACAGGTACATTAAGGTAGTGTGAAACTTTATCAAGGGTGTCGGTAGTCGATCAATTGCTAACCTAGTGTTTCTCTTAACTTCGGGACGAAGTTCCTAAAAGTAGGGGAGACTGTAACATCGCGAAATTTTCCCCGAATTTTTTTTATAAACACCCTTATTTTTTTGTTACATTTTAAAAATGTGGTAAAGCCTTTATTTTTTTTTTCCTCATTCACAACTTATATATATATATATGTATATATATATGTGTATAATAATAATAATAATAATACATAAAAACAATAGTGTATTGATTTTTATTAATCTAAGCCCAAACCCATAAACCAGCAGGCCTTGAGAGCCGGCCCATTTAATTATACAAAAAAGAATCAAAAAATGTTTTGCCTTGGCCGGGGTTCGAACCCGCGCCAAGGACCGGCCCAACCTAACACACAATGCACAAACCAGCTGGGCTGGCCTTCTGTTTGTGATAAACCCGGACTCGTTTTAAACTTATACACAATTAAAATCCTCACAGTTGACAAGAAAAGTCAACTGTGGGATTCCTTGTTGATCAATCCGTGTAATTAACGCGTGATTGTTATAATTTTGGCAAGCTCGTGCATTATCCGGCCCAATCCAACACATAAACACAACAATTACACGGCAATCGTGCCCTAATGATCATTATTGGCCGCGTTTTATAATAAGGAAAGTCAACTGTTTGATTAACCCTAACCCTAATCCCTTAGTATAAATTGAGGCCTTCTGGACCTTGACAAATCGCTCACAACTCTCTCTCAATCTCTACATCTCTCTAATTCTCTCTGATTTGATCTATCTGTTCGTGGTTTGACTTTTCCCGTTGACCCGATCATCATCATCATTACCACACTGTGAGTTCAATTGTTTTGGTGGGTTATATTCATCGGCGATCAGACAACATTAGCCCTAACAATAATCGGGCTATAGTTGTCTGATTTGCTCAATTGATAATCTAGGGTTCATCGCGATTCAATTTGGGGATAAAACTGGAATTGCATATGTTATTTATTAATATTAAACCAGAAGTCATCACAACCACCGGCCTAGGCCAGGTGGTTGAGACGCTTGGCTTCCACAATGGTCACCCGGGTTCGAGTCCCGGCACTGACCGGGTTTTTGCACCTTTTTCCTTTCTTTTCTTTTAACCATTAAATAATTATATATATATATAAATCCTTTTAATCTTATAAATTCTTTTTAAAATACCAAAACTATTTTATAAATTCTAAAAAAATTATAATTACTTAATCTGATATAAAAGATTTATTTACAATTTTTATTTTTCAGAAATTCTTTTATTTAATAATTATAATAATTAAATCATTTTTTATACTATTATATTTATAAAAATCCATTATTATATCAAAACAGTTTTATTAAATTCCCCAAAAATTATCCTAACTTTTTATAAAGTTAAACTTTACTGAAATAATTTTTAATTCAGTAAAATCATTTATTTATTATTTTTAATCAATTTTTAAGATTTAATCATATTTAATTCATAATAAATCCAATTTTCATCATTTTTGCACCAAAATTTTATACAAATTATTTTTAATCATTTAGATCAGAATTATGATTTTTAAAATAAGATTTCTTTAATTTTAGTATTTTTGAATATTAAAGTTAATAATTGGCCATTTATAAATAAATAGATTTAAAAATCTATTTTAAATGAAATAATTTTATAAAAATTATTTTATTGCTTCAAACACTTTATTGTACTTATTCAAAATTCAAACTTTATAAAAAGACTATTTTTCATTAATTATCCAATTTCCTTTATTTAATTAACATTTTTAAAATTTAATTTAACAATTGATTATCCCCAAATCGAAACCCTAGGATGCACATATTAGATTATATAGACTTAGACTTATTATATATATATTACCTCATTATAGGGTAATATTTGGAATCACTTTGGGCAACACAATTATCATATCTTTTCAACGAATTAACATTTGCTAAGGTGAGTTTACATAGCCCCTTTTCTCTATTTTCACTATTTTTGGGGTGAAACATGTTTAAACATTTTATGCTATCATTTACTCATACTTACTTGTGATTCAATTACATCATCATTCTATCATTTGACTGTAACAAAAAGACACAGTACAATCATTAACAATGATCAAGCCGCCTGTTTAGATTATAGCGCTATAGGTCTGACAAACCCATCCCACCCGCATAGACTCAGGGATGATCGATAACAGTAATAACATTTAACTAACTTGCGAGTTAGTCATCAGTCGACACAAGGTTTGGTTGTACAAAGACGCATTGCTACATGTCGGTATCATACTCTATCATCATACAACTTTGAATGTTGTACAAACTAACGTTACCATTTACTTTCACAAACCTATGTATTCTCACCAACTTTTGTTGACCCAAAATATTTTCAACTTTACATGTTTCAGGTTGTACTTGCTTGAAGATTTGCTTGAAGATATGTGCATAGTTTATTCAATTTGATGTACGAATTCTTGTAGAACAATTGTATGTAATATATTTAAAGCTATTAATGAAACTTATTATTTCTCCATGAGCTACTGAACAATCATCAATACGTGGCACCCCGATGTTTCCGCCATCGGTTGGGGTGTTACAACAAGTCACTAATAACATTTCAATTAATTTAGTTAGTCAAAGTTTCCTATGGAAACAATCTCAATGTTTTATAATATTGATATTTAGTTTTGTTTATCATTTGAAGACTCAAATGATAAATTATGAATTTTCTTAAATATTGGTAACCTATTATATATGTTAATCTTATCATTCACATCATTTTAAATCTTGGTCTTTTAAAACACATTAATTTACACATACTTCATGAAATGGTTTCATTTTGCATTTTACAAACTTGTATTACATATTTTAAAGGTCAAATGTAAACCTTTTGTTTTCATATGACGTATCCAATATATATTTTCGGGAGAAATTTGCAACTAATAATAGGCCTTATAACACTTTTCAAACTGGACTTCTCGTAAACACATGAAAATACGAAGATTTTTCAAATGAACCTGTTTTGAATCTAAAACACACATCGATTTCTAAAAAGTTATCCCATGCATTACTACTATCCTTTCAACTATATCACAAAGTTCGAGCAAACTACGTTTTTGATAAACGAAAATTTATCTTATTACACTCGCACTCTTTCAGTCGCAAAACTTTTGGCCTAACAAAATATTGGACATATCCTTATCAGAATGTTACTAATTGTCTTTTATAATTTTTTTTTGATTGGCGAACACTGTGTGGCAACCACCCTTGCGGGGCGCCGTGCCCAAGAATCGACTACTCGACCTCCAGCAGCCCCCGCCTTCTCCCGATGCGCGGAAATCCGAGCCCCACCCGCCCGAAGGCACGACAGTGTTATAGAACTCGTAAAACCTCGCCGCCCGTCAGATTCGAACCGGCGCCACCCGTATTCGATCTTCACCCGGATACCAAACCATAAATGTTGGAAGTGGGAATTTCATTATTCGATCTTCACCCGTCAGTAGACTATACGTCTATTCTGCGTACTCTCACTTATCGTAAATTTCATTATTTTATTCTTACACTATTTTATTCATAGTTATTTCTAACGCATTATTTGTGATTATTTTCACACTGCTTATTTGCAAGAGTTCGACTCGTTTACTTTCATTTTGTGCAAATTTTGCGATTTACTCGATTTACGTTATACTATTCTTTCAATGGAAATTTGATGCTATACTTATATACTTACATGAACGCATATTTGGTATGCATATTTTTTTCCTACTTTGAGCAAAACCCTGTTATACTTTACATTATTTTGTTCATCATCATGGCCAACGAACATACTGTAACATCACACAATTTTTTTATATATATATAGAACTCCCTCGTTTATTCATCCGATTCATGTTTACAGTATCTTTACCATCCATTTTGTTAATTTTTTTTGTTTAAATAATGACATATAATCAATATTAAATTGGATTGTATTAAAAATTCTGATTTAAAAACGTTAAAAAAAATGTTTGCCTGTGCCAGGATTCGAACCCGAGTCCCTGGTGGGCTAAACCTTAACCACACCACACAAACCACTACACCATTTGGTGTTTTGTGATGTTATTAAAACCAATTAAACTTAAACCTTTTCAAGGTCCCTTAGTCAAACCTGAAAAGTCAAACGTAGTCTCTTAGTCAAGTCAAGTCAAAGTGTTAGTAAATATGGTCTCCTAGTCAAGTCAAAGTGTTAGTAAATATGGTCTTCTAGTCAAGTCAAAGTTGTTTCTAAATTCTAGCCTAGTCAAAGTAGTCCCCTAATTACAACTCCAAATTATACACTATAAATACTATAGCCTACCATTCAACTCTTTATACCATTCAATAAAAAAACATTATTATCCCATCTCCCATATACTAAAGTTTTCATCCATCATTATCTTCTCTAGCTAGTTTCGAGTTTTCCAGGGCATTATTACTAAGTGTTTGCACGCTCAATAAAACGCACGAACTCATTATGCACCTAAGGTGAGTTTACATAGCCCCTTTTTCTGTTTTACATTTTGGGTGAAACATGTTTAACATTTTATACACTATCATGTTGAAACTTGTGATTCAATTATAAACATTTTATACACTATCATTTACTCATTCTATCATTTGACTGTAACAAAAAGACACAGTACAATCATTAACATTGATCAAGCCGCATGTTTAGATTATAGCGCTATAGGTCTGACAAACCCATCCCCCCGCATAAATTCAGGGATGATCGATAACAGTTACACTTTTACTAACTTGCGAGTTAGGTCTCAGTCGACACAAGGTTTGATTGTACAAAAGACACATTGTTACATGTCAGACTCATATTCTATCATTTCTCATTATTATACTTCAATCATGATTGCTATACAACACATTGTTTTCAATTATATGAAAAACCTATGTATTCTCACCAACTATTTATAGTTGACCCCCCCCCATCATTCCAACTTAACATGTTTCAGGTTTTATTTGCTATTGGAAGTTGTACAAGTCTTGGAACACATATGAGCTTTTGACCTAGTTTATGAAATCAAGTTTATGTAATTTGTATGACAAATTGTAAATTGTTTAATATTATTCAACTTTCATTTAGTACCATGAGCTATTGAACAATCATCAATATGTGACATCCCGATGTTTTCGCCATCGGTTGGGGTGTTACAGATTGGTATCAGAGCCGGGTTATAGGGAATTTGGTTATTAGAAAAAAAAATAATCTAGTCTATAAGCATAGGATTATAACCAGTACTTGCTCCTTTTACTTGCAACCTTACTTGTTTCTATTCTCTATCCTACTTCTCATCCTTACTTTAGTCCCTACAAGAAGAGTGCTCTCCATCACAAGATCTACTCTTAGACTAGTAGGACAAATCCTCAGGTTTAGCCTGAACCACCTTGAAGATCTCGTCGAAGTTCTAAATTTTAATAACGAACACGTGCAATCTGGAAGGGTGAACACCTGTATTCTGAGTTTTCTGTCTAGGATTGGCATTGCGCATAAATCCCAATCAGACGAGGGACCCGGATGCCTACCTGGGAATTCTCGGGATGAGTGTTCACTTATAGGCTAAAGCATGTCTTCACTATGTTATTAGAATCTAGAAGTTTTGATAAGTCAACGTTTTCGTTTATTCGTTTTAATTAATGAATAAATGATTACACTCACTTTCCTTAAACTAAGCTCTAAAATCTCAAAATTTTACAGCTTAAATCAATCTCATTTCATAACCATCTATGGATTTCACAATCACACTTCACCTTACCATCTTAGCAACTTTTTAAATATTCAACACCCTACCCAAATCATATTATTTCATTTCTCCACATGTTACTTATTTTTAAAAAACTATAACCTCATACCTTAGCACAAACTAAAGATTTCTAAATCCTGTTGTATTTTCATTACCTAGTAACTTTACAAAGTACATATTTTTTGTCAAAAGATGTCCTCGAACTTAAATTCAATTGTTTATTTATTGACGTAACAAACAATTTTCTATATAATGCTTTAAACTATTAAAAATCACTTAATAGAACCTTGATCTTCAAAACCTAATGTCATGTTTGAAATCTCCAACTAACGGGAATATTTTAATCGAAGCCCACTTAGCTTGTACCATTTAACAACTTTTGCTTTATGTATAAAACCAATTTTGAAAATAAGATTTTTTTTATAGGAATAATATCTAGTCTCTAAATTCTCCATCGACGCTCACTCATTTTCAACTTGTTCAAAATTTTACAATATTTGGCATATATCACAATCATGTTTTCTTATACACTTGATTATAACCTTTGATCCAAACCCCAAAATTTACACTGCTACATAATCTCCTTACTATAAAATAAACTCTTTATCAACTATCTTCACATTCACTATCTCTCACAACCTTGATTCTGCTTCAAGATTTTTCATCATCCTCTCAAGAACTAAATTCATATCCTTCACCTTCTCACACATGAGCTAGTTACCCATGATAACCAAACTATTGAAACTTGATTGCGTGTTGCATCAAACATAATCCTTAGTTATACATAAGGATTCGACTATCTACCATATTTGAACATTTGAAACTAGAATTCATGGAATATAAACTATTTGCTATAGACACACCTAGAGTCATTAACCTTGTCTAGGGCAACTCTATTACAACTCGTATGCTATACTTGATACTTGATTGCTTACATGTACATATTATCAATTTGCAATTCATGTGTGTAATAATTGGTACACTTAATCAAACAACTGATAGAGGATGAAGTACTTGCTCAACAGTTAGTAGAGTACCAAATAACCTACTCAACGATTGGTAGAGGTCATCATGCCTGCTCAACAGTCGGTAGAGGCCCTACAACCTGCTCAACGACTGGTAGAGGCTATCGCACCTGCTCAACAATCGGTAGAGGTTCTTACTCACTGACTGGTAGAGGTCTTTTTCCTGCTCAACAGTTGGACTTATTTTTGGATACATTGTATACGATTCAATCACAAGGCTATTTGCATTACTTACATGTTTGTTTAGAGTCATAGAAGGACACAAAACCCTAATGTAAGGTAAATTGGTGATTGCAGTCCGGAACGTAATCATGAATTTACAGGTACATTAAGGTAGTGTGAAATTCTATTAAGGTTTTGGGAGATACCCCGTATGTTTTCGAAGTATCAGAGGTGTGATGGGTTAGCTGCGGTACACCCTATATATAAACACTAATGATACGTGGAAAGGGATACTGTAGGGTCAGACCAATAACAAACCCTAGTTATTTGGTAGTCCATCTAGCATTTATGGTTATCTTATACATTCCTTAAACTCTTACCCTACTCTGAACCATAGTCACCCTAACTATCCTCAACACTATTCAAATGTTTCTTCTTAAAATAAACTTCGGGACGAAGTTCCTAAAAGTAGGGGAGACTGTAACATCACACAATTTTTTTTTATATATATAGAACTCCCTCGTTTATTCATCCGATTCATATTTACAGTATCTTTACCATCCATTTTGTTAATTTTTTTTGTTTAAATAATGACATATAATCAATATTAATTTGGATTGTATTAAAAATTCTGATTTAAAAACGTTAAAAAAAATGTTTGCCTGTGCCAGGATTCGAACCCGAGTCCCTGGTGGGCTAAACCTTAACCACACCACACAAGCCACTACACCATTTGGTGTTTTGTGATGTTAATTAAAACCAATTAAACTTAAACCCTTTCAAGGTCCCTTAGTCAAACCTGAAAAGTCAAACGTAGTCTCTTAGTGAAGTCAAGTCAAAGTGTTAGTAAATATGGTCTCCTAGTCAAGTCAAAGTGTTAGTAAATATGGTCTTCTAGTCAAGTCAAAGTTGTTCCTAAATTCTAGCCTAGTCAAAGTAGTCCCTAATTACAACTCCAAATTATACACTATAAATACTATAGCCTACCATTCAACTCTTTATACCATTCAATAAAAAAAACATTATTATCCCATCTCCCATATACTAAAGTTTTCATCCATCATTATCTCCTCTAGCTAGTTTCGAGTTTTCCAGGGCATTATTACTAAGTGTTTGCACGCTCAATAAAACGCACGAACTCATTATGCACCTAAGGTGAGTTTACATAGCCCCTTTTTCTGTTTTACATTTTGGGGTGAAACATGTTTAACATTTTATACACTATCATTGTTGAAACTTGTGATTCAATTATAAACATTTTATACACTATCATTTACTCATTCTATCATTTGACTGTAACAAAAAGACACAGTACAATCATTAACATTGATCAAGCCGCCTGTTTAGATTATAGCGCTATAGGTCTGACAAACCCATCCCCCCGCATAAATTCAGGGATGATCGATAACAGTTACACTTTTACTAACTTGCGAGTTCGGTCTCAGTCGACACAAGGTTTGATTGTACAAAAGACGCATTGTTACATGTCGGACTCATATTCTATCATTTCTCATTATTATACTTCAATCATGATTGCTATACAACACATTGTTTTCAATTATATGAAAAACCTATGTATTCTCACCAACTATTTATAGTTGACCCCCCATCTTTCCAACTTAACATGTTTCAGGTTTTATTTGCTATTGGAAGTTGTACAAGTCTTGGAACACATAGGAGCTTTGGACCTAGTTTATGAAATCAAGTTTATGTAATTTGTATGACAAATTGTAAATTGTTTAATATTATTCAACTTTCATTTAGTACCATGAGCTATTGAACAATCATCAATATGTGACATCCCGATGTTTCCGCCATCGGTTGGGGTGTTACACATACTAGTTGATAACTCGTATGAGATCTAAGCCAGTGCCCACGTACGACTCGGATTAGAGTATTTCTTCAATCCGAGGGGAACGGTGTAAACCTCATAGTCTATCAATATGAGTGTTTAGAGCCAACTATGTGAACAGAAGATACCGGTTAAGGGTGAACCCGAAAGGGAAGAACCTCTAACCATGTCTATTACTTACATGTTACTCTCATTACGGTTACAGGGTAAACCCGAAAGGGAAGGACCTCTAACCATGTCATTATTTCATTGCAGTATCAATTACTTAGCATATCATGATTGCACACATCTGTTTCTGGTATTACTTAAGATAGGGTTATGGAAAAGCATAACACCCTAGTGTAAGGTAAATCGATGATTACGGTCCGGAACGCAATCATGGGTTTACAGGTACATAAGGGTGGTATGTAATTCTATTTAGGCTATTGGTAGACAATCAGTACAAGTCCAAAGTATCAGGAGTGTGGTGGGTCAGCTACGGTACACCCTATATATAAGCATAAACGATACTGCGGGAACGGACTAGGAGTCAGACCAAGAACCTACCCATTACTTCGTAACTACCTCTTCGTTAGATCGTTGACTAATAGCTAGCATTTTCGATAATAACGTTCTTACACGAGATTAAATTCGCTTTCCTAGAGTTTTTCTCTTGACCACCTCTACAAAGAACACAAACCTTGTGTACTCTTACACACCATGTTAGTCGAAATCTTGTTGCATACCTTAATAGAGTTCGGTCAGAAACCTTTCTAAAGTAGGGGAGACTGTGTAACACCCCAATCGATGGCGGAAACATCGAGGTGTCACGTAAGAATGAGTATACAGTAGCACATGGTAATCAAATTTTAATTGAAATTAATTTAAAGTGCAAATATCCAAAAATGAAAATACATAATGAGTTTTAAGTGGAAATCTAATACATCACAAAAACCAAACAAGCATAGACTTCAGTTTGCCTTCTCATGTAAATACTCTAGTCTTCTTGCATCATTATTTCCTGTTGAGTTGTAAAAATGGGGGGGGGGGTCAACTAGAAGTTGGTGAGAATACATAAGCCATGTCAAGCAAATAGTTTAAGTATAAAAGTTTAGCAATTCATATGTCTATCGTAAGTTTAAGTCTGCATGAATAAACATGATATGTTGAATCGACATAATCAAACCTCCGACTAGTTTAGGTCCATCCCGTCATCCACGGTTCACCTTAATAATATGTTGGAACGATAACAATCACCCACGCTACCTATGTAGGAGGTACACGTATCCGGGTGGGATTGTCAATCCAATAGATCTATTATTGAGTATCGCCGGCTTGGCCATAGCTAATGATTATGTAATGTTGAAACTCGTTGAAACTGTTGTTGTAGTCTAAATCATGAGGCATTAAAGTTTACAACTAGACATGTATGTAGAATTGCTTAAGTATAATGTTGCAAGTATAAAGAATTGCATAAACATGGTTACGTAAACTCACCTTAGCAAAGTATTAAGTCTCGAGAAAAAAATATGTGTAGCCCCAAAGTTGCCAATTACAAGAGCTTATAATCAAAGCTTCAATTGTAGAAGTAATAGACTATAGAAGAAAAGTATGAGGGAAAGTTTAATCGGATTGAAACAATCGATTTAGAGGTGGTAAGTGTAATGGTTCGTAGGTGGGGTTTTATACTAGTTTTGGATTCAATTAGCCATTAAAATTGGTCAACACCATAAAGTAAGGTTTTATGATAAATTGACTATTTGACTAGGACTTTGACTGTTTGACTAAGACTTTGACTAGGACTTTGACCAGGACTTTGACTATTTGACTCAAGGCTTTATTTAAGAAATAAAAAAAATCATTAGTTTGAATTAGAAAATAAAAAAAACACCGTCTTATAAAATGACGATTTTATAAATAGAATTAGGATAGTACATATGTCATGATTGAAGATTTTTTTTTTAAGTACAATGATAAAAAGAACTTAGAAAAATAGAGTGCACGGATAAAGATAAGAATACTTAGAAATAAATTAGACTTTATATCATGGATCGGGAAATACTTTAATGCAAAATAAATGGGGAAATTCGTGAGGTTACAGTCTCCCCTACTTTTGGAAACTTCGTCCCGAAGTTATTTAAAAACACAGGTTTGAGGATGGTTGGGTAGAAATTAAGGCAGTCGTGGTTTTGAAAATTTTGGGTTAAGGCACGACATGAATTTATAGAATAATCTGCTTTCGAATAATTTGGATAAGAGGTTTGTTATCTGTGAGTTTTAAGGGTAGGATTAGGTGTGTCTTGGAATCGCAAGGCGAATAAGAATCTTAAGTTTTAGAAATCCTAAAAAAAATGCATGAGTTGATGGAATATAGAAAGGCTAAATGAACTACCAGGTAACTAGAGTTTATAATTAGTTTCTCTACCGAAAACCTTGATAGAATTTCACACCACCTTAATGTACCTGTAAATTCATGATTACGTTCCGGACCGCAATCACCAATTTACCTTACATTAGGGTTTTGTGTCCTTCTATGACTCTAAACACACATGTAAGTAATGCAAAATAACCTTGTGATTGAATCGTATACAATGTATCCAAAAATGAGTCCAACTATTGAGCATGAAAAAGACTTCTACCAGTCAGTGAGTAAGAACCTCTACCGATTGTTGAGCAGGTGCGATAGCCTCTACCAGTCGTTGAGCAGGTTGTAGGGCCTCTACCGACTGTTGAGCAGGCATGATGACCTCTACCAATCGTTGAGTAGGTTATTTGGTACTCTACTAACTGTTGAGCAAGTATTTCATCCTCTATCAGTTGTTTGATTAAGTGCACTAATTATTACACACATGAATTGCAAATTGATAATATGTACATGTAAGCAATCAAGTATCAAGTATATCATACGAGTTGTAATAGAGTTTCCCTAGACAAGGTTAATGACTCTAGGTGTGTCTATAGTAAATAGTTTATATTTCATGAATTCTAGTTTCAAATGTTCGAATATGGTAGATAGTCGAATCCTCATGTAACTAAGGATTATGTTTGATGCAACATACAATCAAGTTTCAATAGTTTGGTTATCATGGGTAACTAGCTCATGTGTGAGAAGGTGAAGGATATGAATTTAGTTCTTGAGAGGGTGATGAAAAATCTTGAAGCAGAATCAAGGTTGTGAGAGATAGTGAATGTGAAGATAGTTTATAAAGAGTTTATTTTATAGTAAGGAGATTATGTAGCAGTGTAAATTTTGGGGTTTGGATCAAAGGTTATAATCAAGTGTATAAGAAAACATGATTGTGGTATATGCCAAATATTGTAAAAATTTGAACAAGTTGAAAATGAGTGAGTGTCGATGGAGAATCTAGAGACTAGATATTATTCCTATGGTTTAAAAAAAATTATTTTCAAAATTGGTTTTGTACATAAAGCAAAAGTTGTTAAATAGTACAAGCTAAGTAGGCTTTGATTAAAATATTACCGTTAGTTGGAGATTTCAAACATGACATTAGGTTTTGAAGATCAAGGTTCTATTAGTGATTTTTAATAGTTTAAAGCATTATATAGAAAAATCGTTTGTTACGTCAATAAATAAAAAAATTGAATTTAAGTTCGAGGACATCTTTTGACAAAAAAAATATGTACTTTGTAAAGTTACTAGGTAATGAAAATACAACAAGATTTAGAAATCTTTAGTTTGTGCTAAGGTATGAGGTTATAGTTTTTTAAAAAAAAAATAATAAGTAACATGTGGAGAAATGAAATAATATGATTTGGGGTAGGGTGTTGAATATTTAAAAAGTGGCTAAGATGGTAAGGTGAAGTGTGATTGTGAAATCCATAGATGGTTATGAAATGAGATTGATTTAAGCTGTAAAATTTTGAGATTTTAGAGCTTAGTTTAAGGAAAGTGAGTGTAATCATTTATTCGTTAATTAAAACGAATAAACGAAAACGTTGACTTATCAAAGATTCTAGATTCTAATAACATAATGAAGACATGCTTTAGCCTATAAGTGAACACTCATCCCGAGAATTCCCAGGTAGGCATCCGGGTCCCTCGTCTGATTGGGATATATGCGCAATGCCAGCCTAGACAGAAGACTCAGAATACAGGCGTTCACCCTTCCAGATTGCACGTGTTCGTTATCAAAATCTAAAACTTCGATGAGATCTCAAGGTGGTTCAGGCTAAACCTGAGGATTTTGTCCTATTAATCTAATGGTGGATCAGGATTGCAGCAGACGAATAAGAGTAGTCACTTGTAAGGCTTGTATAAGGTATAGGATAGGGATAAGATTAAGGAAGCAATTAGGGTTACAAGTAAGAGAAGCAAGTACTGTTTTAAATCCCTAAGGTTATAGTCTAGATTATTTTCTAATAACCTAATTCCCTATAACCAAGGCTCTGATACCAATCTGTAACACCCTAATCGATGGCGGAAACATCGAGGTGTCACGTAAGAATGAGTATACAGTAGCACATGGTAATCAAATTTTAATTGAAATTAATTTAAAGTGCAAATATCCAAAAATGAAAATACATAATGAGTTTTAAGTGGAAATCTAATACATCACAAAAACCAAACAAGCATAGACTTCAGTTTGCCTTCTCATGTAAATACTCTAGTCTTCATGCATCATTATTTCCTGTTGAGTTGTAAAAATGGGGGGGTCAACTAGAAGTTGGTGAGAATACATAAGCCATGTCAAGCAAATAGTTTAAGTATAAAAGTTTAGCAATTCATATGTCTATCGTAAGTTTAAGTCTGCATGAATAAACATGATATGTTGAATCGACATAATCAAACCTCCGACTAGTTTAGGTCCATCCCGTCATCCACGGTTCACCTTAATAATATGTTGGAACGATAACAATCACCCACGCTACCTATGTAGGAGGTACACGTATCCGGGTGGGATTGTCAATCCAATAGATCTATTATTGAGTATCGCCGGCTTGGCCATAGCTAATGATTATGTAATGTTGAAACTCGTTGAAACTGTTGTTGTAGTCTAAATCATGAGGCATTAAAGTTTACAACTAGACATGTATGTAGAATTGCTTAAGTATAATGTTGCAAGTATAAAGAATTGCATAAACATGGTTACGTAAACTCACCTTAGCAAAGTATTAAGTCTCGAGAAAAAAATATGTGTAGCCCCAAAGTTGCCAATTACAAGAGCTTATAATCAAAGCTTCAATTGTAGAAGTAATAGACTATAGAAGAAAAATATGAGGGAAAGTTTAATCGGATTGAAACAATTGATTTAGAGGTGGCAAGTGTAATGGTTCGTAGGTGGGGTTTTATACTAGTTTTGGATTCAATTAGCCATTAAAATTGGTCAACACCATAAAGTAAGGTTTTATGATAAATTGACTATTTGACTAGGACTTTGACTGTTTGACTAAGACTTTGACTAGGACTTTGACCAGGACTTTGACTATTTGACTCTAGGCTTTATTTAAGAAATAAAAAAAAATCATTAGTTTGAATTAGAAAATAAAAAAACACCGTCTTATAAAATGACGATTTTATAAATAGAATTAGGATAGTACATATGTCATGATTGAAGATTTTTTTTTTTTTTTAAGTACAATGATAAAAGGAACTTAGAAAAATAGAGTGCACGGATAAAGATAAGAATACTTAGAAATAAATTAGACTTTATATCATGGATCGGGAAATACTTTAATGCAAAATAAATGGAAAATTCGTGAGGTTACAGACTGCTTCATTAGTACCTCTGTTCCTCATCAGTTACATACTTTCTCAAACCTTTTCTCATTGTAGACTCTCAACTTTCTAACTTTGGGTTTAAGGTCACAGATTTTGAAACTTTTACTTTGATATTAGACTACTTTAAAATTTATCAAAACATGAATGATAAAAATATTTTGTTTAACCTACTTGACTTTTATAACGCCTTTTGTTTCATAGTAACCTCCACTTGAAGGAAATTTCGAGATGAAAATTTCTAAAGTAGGGGAGACTGTGACATTCGTCACCTTCATCTGTAATCAATTGTCAAATTTAGTCCCTAAACTTTTCAACGTTGTCGAATCTATTTAAAACGTTAGTTACTTTTAAATTATACATTTAAACGCTTACAGTATGTGTGAATTTTAGTCGAAACTTACGAAATACAAACTTAATTAGTTATTTTATTAGTTAAGATAAAAAGTTTTGGATTAGTTAAAAGTAACTTGAGTTGGTTAAGTTTTATAAAAGAAAAACTAACTTAGTTATATAATATACTAACTAAGTTAAACACGGAGGGACTAAAATTGTCAATACTTAAAAGTTAAAAAAAAAAGACCAGCCCCTTCCCTTGATTCCTGTCGGTTTTTCCGGCCACAAATTCCGGCCACGGGAAATATTCCGGCCAAATTCTATTGATCACTTTTTATGTGTTTTTAATGCAATTATTGATGGGTGTTTGGTGCAGAAACGTATTAGCGGTTCATTTCAATAAATATTCATTATAAATACCCTTCAATTAACGTTTTCTTTACCGGTTACTTGTCACCGTCGCGCAAATTCCGGCCACTAATACAAAACGACACCAAGCTGTTTCTTCCTTTAAATTAATCAAACCCGAACCTGTACAGGAACTTTGCGAAACTTAACACTCTCAAACCAGCACTCAAATCGCGTTCAGGAACCATCTTTAATCGGTTTTAAGAGGTCCTATTGTAGCCCATGTTTTATCCTTGAATCAATCTTGTGAGTTCTTTTTTTTATGCATATTTGTTCATCGTTAATGTCCAAATAATAGCCCCATAATTCTTGCTGTTAATCGTACTGTTTTGAGGGCAATTGAAAAAAAAAATATAGGGTTAGGGTTCTTGACTTGGTCTAATTGGGGAAGAAGATGAATAAGGGGTTAAAATATAAATACATTTCTTTTGGAGATAAATCAATAAAATGGGGTTTAGTCTAGTGGATGTGTGTGTTTATGGACATCAAAAGGGTCCAGGTTCGATTCCTTCCAAGCTTCACATTTCTTTCATTTTTTTTTATTTTTAATTACTAATCCTATTTTATTATTATACACATTTATAAATGCATTTAACTTAGAATATTTATATTAAATTCATTTTTGCTCCAAAAATTATAAAAGTTTAGGTGTAATATCTTGACACCCTAAAGAAAATTCATATTTTTATTTTCTGGAAAAAATCCTATTTTCATATTTTATTGAATTTATTTGTTTTAATCGTATTTAATTGATAAAAAAAAGCATTTTTAATGATTTTAATCTCAAACTTTTTGAGAAATTATTTCTAATCATTATGAACTGAAATAAAAATATTTGGTTTAGAAAACATTTATTTTTATTAATTTTTAATCATTTAAACATGATTTAATCTCATTAAATCAGTTTTTAAATATAAATAAGTTTATAAAAATTATGGGAACTTATTTTTTTAATTTACATCAGAAATCATCCATTTTATATAAAAATAGCATTTTTGGATCATGTCTTGAATTATTAGTCGTATTTATGTTTAATTAGACATAATTAATAATTTATTTATTTATACTATTAGATAACTATTTTATAAATACTTTTCTTATAAAATAGAAATAATTCTATGTTTGAAAATCTTAATTACAATTTGTGGGATCATTGTATAACCCATTAATATTTATTCCAATATTTATGATTATTGTATTTATTTACAATAATTAGTTAAAGTAATTAACTAAATTATTTTGTATTAATTATTTAAACATACGTTGACCTGAATATTTAATTGGTAATAGTTATACTACTTAAATCCTAATTACAAAATTTAGTATATTATTTTAAATATACAACTTTTATAGTAATTCAACTTAACATAAAAACTCTAATTCCCCAAATCGACTTAGCAAACCTAATGCCGTAGACCCTAGATACTTTAGACTTTTAGACAATTCCTTATTAGTATTCGTATACATTATAGGTTGGATTCTTCGGAATTCCCATTACTTAACTCACGACCGCTTAAGTTGGATTCGATCGCTTTCGCAGACTGTGAGTATACCCTTTTTACTGTTTTACTATTTTGGGGTGACTCATGTACCTATTATCAAGTTTCTATTTCCTTTTACTAAATGCAATTCTCATGTGTGTTTGCTTTATGTTAATTTGTGTGTCTATGACTTGTCAAAATCATTAACCTTTGAGGGCCTGGCATTTCAATGAATAGTACTATGGTATATACCCTTGTGACTTTGTTGAGAGTCCTTGTCATTGCTATGTATTACATTACTTACTAGCGCATACAATATATATATATATATATCTGCTTTTCTTTACATAGGGTTGATTTTGAACGGATATTACTTATTACATAATTGCAAATGGTACCACACATGAATTGCTAAACACTTTTCCTACTATATTTATTCAAACAGGGTATGCTCACCAATACATTTTGTATTGACCAAATCAATTTCGTACATGTTTCAGGTTCTTATGAGATTACTTCCAAGCGTTTGGAACTTAGACTTAGATTGAGATTACTCTATCTTAGTTTAGATTGCTAGTCGTAATTGTTGTATTTCTTTCAATGTAATAAATTATTAAATTCAATGTATTCAAATTTAAATTTATAGTCCATGAGCTATTGAACAATCATCACTACGTGACACCTCGATGTTTCCGCCATCGGTTGGGGTGTTACAAAGTGTGTTTTCACCACCGTCGTTTATATACAAAAAAAACCCAACCGTATCACATGCTAAAAATTGAATTTCAGTGAATTAAAAAAAAAGTGTTTGTATTTGTATTTAAATGAAAAAAAAATATATAATCAGTGAAGTGCTGCCTACAAAAAAGTGTTTAAGTGAAGTAAATCAATTAAGTGATGTGACATTGCATAATTGGTTAAAAGCAGTGAAAGAAAAAGCACATTCTAGGAGCACCCCCTGAGCCCTTAGGTATGGAGACATGAAAAAGTTTATGTCTCAATGCCATATAGGATGGCTCTCATGTTCTCTTGGTTGGGACATAGTAAGGGTGTGGAGACATGAAAAAGCCACGTCTCTTGCATTTATTACTTATTAATTTATTTTTTAAGATTAATTTTAATTATTTATAAAAGTAACAAATAAATAAAATAATGTTAAAATAAATACTAAATTTTATAAAAAAATTACAAACCATCCTACAAAAATAAAAAAAGAGATAATTACAAAGATTGTCCTTTAATTATTAAAAAAAAAATTGCATGTTCTGTCTTTTATGGAAAATGTTCACTCATTCTGTCCTTTATTTTCTCAATTTGCTACACATTATGTCCTTTAGCCTAACTTAGTTAAAAAAACTTGGTTAACTTTATTTTCTAAGTTTACACTTTTAGCCCCTATAGTTTCGATCGAACCCTAACCCTTGATTGACCTCAAATTCGACCACGAAAATTAACAAAATCATAAGGCTATTATAGAACATCAAATTCTGATCAAAACCATGTATAATAATCGTACTGACTGATCGTTTTCGAGGCTAAATCGAACGATTAAAATTGCGACTGATTGATCTTGTTCTTCAAATTGCGAACGATTTGGTGGGTGTTTATGGTATATTTGGTGGGTGTTTATGGTACGTTTAATTGATCGGTTGTATCTTCTGAAAACCTGCAACGATCAATTAAACATTTCAAAACGCGTCAAACAGAGTCTAGAAGTTCAGGATATCGATTAGACATGCAAAGTTTGTATTTTGAAAAAAAAAATGGTATCGACTGTATAGTCCGCGTACCATGTACAATGATTTATGAAAGTTGTTCAAACTCGGATGTTTCTATCGAAAACCACAAACGAGCAATAAACGAACTGAAACGCCTCAAATGATTTTTTTTGGATTGGAAACAACTTAAAACACTTAAAAATGAATTAAAAATAATTTTTAATCAATAAAAAATATTTAAATTGAGTTAAAACAAATTAATTTTTTTTTAAAAATAAGCCTAAAGCGCCTCACTATGGCCATAGCGAGGCGCTTCGGCTCAATCTGGCCCGTGAAGCGCCTCACTTTGCCATTGCCCGGCGGTTTAGGCTTTTTTTTTAAATAATTTGTTTTAATTCATTTTAAATATTAGTTATTGATTAAAAATATTTTTAATTCATTTTTAAGTGTTTTAAGTTGTTTCCAATCCAAAAAAAAAATCGTTTGAGGCGTTTCGGTTAATTTATTGCTCGTTTGTGTTTTTTCGGTAGAAACATTTGAGTTTGAACAACTTTCATAAATCATTGCACGTGGTACGCGGACAATACAGTCGATACCTTTTTTTTTTTCAAAATACAAATTTTGCATGACTAATCGATATCCTGGACTTCCGGCCTCTGTTCGACGTGTTTCGGTACTTTTAATTGATCGGATGTGTCTTTTGAAAACCAGCAACGAGCACCGGCTTGATATATGAGTTTGATTAGCTTAAAATCAGATTTAAAATCTAGTTAATGCTCAAAGAAGTCAACCTTTGCTGACTCCTAGAAGTCTTGAAGACCAAATGTCTTTCGCAAGATACTTGAAACAAGGTAAGGATAAGGAGAACATGGAATGAGATGATTTCGTACAAGATTCTGATACCAAAAACACTCCAATGTTGGTGGCGCGGAGCTTAGCAGGAAGACTAAACAGTTATTTTGGTAATGTTTGGTTCGAAAAGTGGATCGGGTACGGAGGAAGTTGTTGTCGGAGAGATATCTGTCAACGATGAAGGCAACCTAAAATAACATATAAAACCTGCCTGTTTTTGCTTTATATATCGCATGATGACATCATAAGCAAAAGGTAGACCACACCACTAGACCACTGTTCAGTTATGGATTTTTCTATCAGAAAATATATTCTCAAAACAATTCCAAACAACTGTTCATACAAGCAAGTAAAATTCAGTTGTTGGAGATTGTGTGAGAATGCATAGTATGGAAAATATTAACCGTTTTACCAAGATAACATAGTGAAGAAAGGAATGAAAAGATTCCTTCATGGATAATTATTATGGAAGTTGCTATAATAGTTAAACTATTCATGCAAGCAAATAAAATTCAGTTGTTGGACATTGTGTGAGGATGCATAGTACAAAATTCTTTTCACAAACGCCTGACTGACCTTTCCACGAAATGCGAACTCGACAGAAGACACTTTATTTTGATTATTTCAGCAAGACAGAACATGTTTAACAAAGTCGTAGAACTTGGGCAACGTACGGAAATCATTACATCCACACATTCCCTCAACACAAGCTTTGTCATCAGAGTATCCAACTATGGATCAGAGAGATTTAAGCTAATCAAAAGAATGAAAAGATTCTTTCATGGAGAATTCCTATGGAAGTTGCTATAATAGTTAAATAATTGTTCATGCAAGCAAGTAAAATTCAGCTGTTGGATATTGTGTGAGGATGCATAGTAGAAAATTCTTTTCACAAACGCCTGACTGACCTTTCCACGAAATGTGAGCTCGACGAAAGACACTTCAATTTGATTATTTCAGCCAGACAGAACATGTTTAACAAAGTTGTAGAACTTGGGCAACGTACAAAAATCGTTACATCTACATATTCCCTCAACACAAGCTTTGTCGTCAGAGTATCCAACGTTAATACTTACTCTTGATAGCCATTGTAAATTTGAGAAGAAAAAAAATGAAAAACTTTAATTTCTCCCTTTTCCGTAAATACATATAGTTTTCCCTTCTGTGTTCACAATTTGTTGTTGTTTCTTTTTTCTGACTAAAACTTAATTTTAGGTAAGAACATTGTGGATGATGAGGAGGATAACTTCTCTTCAGAATCTGATTGTACCGAATCTAGTCTTCAAGATACCTCTTCGTTTTAACTAATTCACTATTTTTATTACACTTCAGTTCCTAACAACTGTTCAGTTATCTATGTATACATTCTTCCACATGGTTAATCATTTATACATTCCATGGGTTTGTGTCCAATGTAAGGATCTTCGAATGCGGTATACGCATTAAATTTCGTTAAATAAAAGTTTCTTTCTTTATTTATTACTTGCAGCTGAGATTTATTGATTGTTACTCTTGATAGCCATTGTAAAGTTGGGAAGAAGAAAATGAACAACGTTAATTTCTCCTTTTTCCGTAAATACTTATATTTTTCCCTTCTGTGTTGACAATTTGTTGTTGTTTCTTTTTTCTGAGTAAAACTTGATTTTAGGTAAGAACATTGTAGATGATGATGATAACTTCTCTTCAGATTCTGATTGTACCGAATCTAGTCTTCAAGGTACCTCTTCGTTTTAACTAATTCACTGTTTTTATTACACTTCAGTTCCTAACAACTGTTCAGTTATGGATGTATACATTCTTCCATATGGTTAATCATTTATACATTCCATGGGTTTGTGTCCAATGCAAGGATCTTCGAATGCGGTATACGCATTAAATTTCGTTAAATAAAATTTCTTTCTTTATTTATTACTTGCAGCTGAGATTTATTGATTGTTACTCTTGATAGCCATTGTAAAGTTGAGAAGAAGAAAATGAACAACGTTAATTTCTCCTTTTTCCGTAAATACTTATATTTTTCCCTTCTGTGTTGACAATTTGTTGTTGTTTCTTTTTTTTGACTAAAACTTGATTTTATGTAAGAACATTGTGGATGATGATGATGATAACTTCTCTTCAGATTCTGATTGCACCAAATCTAGTCTTCAAGGTACCTCTTCATTTTAACTAATTCACTGTTTTTATTACACTTCAGTTCCTAACATCTGTTCAGTTATGGATGTATACATTCTTCCCACGTGGTTAATCATCTATACATTCCATGGGTTTGTGCCCAATGCAAGGATCTTCGAATGCGGTGTGCGCATTAAATTTCATTAAATAAAGTTTCTTTCTTTATTTATTACTTGTAGCTGAAATTTATTGATTCTTACTCTTGATAGGCATTGTAAAGTTGAGAAGAAGAAAATGAATAACGGTGGTCTTGTGTCTACGTACAATTTTGTTTTCCTTCCCATTTCTCCATCTTATTTAATTGGAATTGGAATCATTGGAATTGGAATGAAGTTAATAATAAGGCAGGGAAGGAGGGAAAAATTGATTTAGTTTTGGTTTTATGGATGGAAATGTTTTAAGCTATCCGCGCTACTAAAGGGAATAGACCGAATCCGTTTGGGAATGCGAGGCCGAGGGAGGAAATATTGGCGGAGAAAGGATTGGAATGGAAGAAATCGGAATTGGAGCTTGAAGTGAAGAGAATGAGTAGTCGGTCGACGAGTTTGCATTATAATAATAGGCGGGGGAGTGCGCAGTGTGGTAGTTCGGTTGAGGTGTCGGGTGCGTTGTCGGGAGTGGACAAACCGAGTCCTAACGTGAATCCGTTTGGTGATGCTAAACCTAGAGAGGTTTTGCTTCAGGAGAAATGTGTGGATTATCGGAAGATTGATTTCTGTTCAAATGACCATAACTGAACAGTTATTTGGAATGTTCCTGATCATTACAGAAGTGGAACGATCATCTGGATGAAGAGGAATAATCTCTCGAAACGTATTACAAAAAGCAAAGGATAACGAAGATGAATGTTGTATCTTTCCTGGAAGTACTGAACAACAGAGATAAACAGCTCCAGTTTCATCCGGAAACGAAGATCAATGTGGTGTTCAACAGCTTTAGTGGTGGTGATCGTAGGTAGGGGGTTGCTTGTTCCATTTTTATGAAAACAGTAATCGAAAAAACGTTTCGTTCCTTGTTCGATTTATGGATCTCGTTGTCGCTAAGGTTAGTGGATACAATGGATCAGAGAGATTTTAGCTAATAAAACTCGTATCTCAAGCCGTTGCAAGTTGGTGGTTTTCATAAGACACATCCGATCAAAGGATAACGAAGATGAATGTTGTATCTTTCACGGAAGTACTGAATTTTCATTTAGGGTAGAATCTAGAAAGATAGAATTTTCATTTTGGTTAATGATAGTTTGATTAGGGTTATTATTATTATGTTTTAAATAAAACATAAAAATCACTTTTAGGATTATTAATGATAGTTTAATTAGGCTTATTACTTTGTTTTTAAATTTTTTTTACAATAATTATATTAAAAAATTAAAAAAAACTTCAAAACACCAAAAAAAACCCAAACTCACCCCCTGACCCAAAGTGCCTCGCTTTGGCCATAGCGAGATGCTTCGGGTCTTATTTTTCAGCTTTTTCTGCAACCTCATACTGACGTCGTTAAAAAGTTAACCTAAGCGTCTCGCTATGGCCATAGCAAGACGCTTTAAAGGGTTGAAAATAGAATCTGGGGGTTTTATTATCACCACCCCTATTTTATCATGGTACCGGTAAAAAGAATATAATATTTTGGTTATTATTTGTTTGAATAAAAAATCATACGGGAATGTTGACAACACAAAAATAAAGGTAACTAGTGGGTTTTGAAACATAGAATAAAAAATCATATGGGAATGTTGACAACCTTTAAATTTGTCGTATACAACAGTCTTGATAGTAGGATTGAAACATAGAATTCATACACATATCATCATAATTGATGAGCATACATATGACATAAAGTGTGTAGAGTAATTACATTTGCCAAAAGTCTGGTTTTTGGCCAACAAAATTTGCACCTGCAGCAGCTAGAGTTGCAGTTGGGGCTACATGTGCATGATAATGGTGCAGGGCAGCTTGGAGGCTTAAAAGTGCAAGTGCACTTTGGTATTAACCATGAACAACAGCCCCGGGGTAAAGAGCAGCAGCAGCAGTGTGGTATTTCAAGAGAACAACCATTGAAGACGCCGCTACAGCAGTAGCAGCAAAGACTTGACATGTGGAAGCACGATTTTCCACTGCAACAAATAAATATAAAATTATAAAAGGCATAGTTTAGTTAATTCTCAAGCATAAGAAGAATCATACCATAAAAGCCACTTTGAGAAACCACATGATTTAGAACTTCTCCTGTATCTGGTTATGGTTTAAAAAAAAACAAATGTACACAGAAATACACTACACTTTAACATAAAAAGGGTTGGCCTTACATAGTGATCAATGGTTCTAGGGTGGTCACCACATAATCAGCAACCCTGGTTATCATCAAGCACTCGTCGGGCAAACATGGTTGGGTTGTGAAATATAGAAGAAACAAAGACAAAAACATACTCTTTGATGCAAGAAGAAGCTAGACGTAACTTTTCAATCGACTTCAACTCTTTGTGCAATTAGAAGGAGTTAGGGGGGTTCATGGTCCGGTTTTAGATCAAACCGTTAGTAACAAGCAATATTTAACTATGGTAAACCAAAACAAAAACTTTGAAAATAAAAACCAAACATTTACTTATGACTTAGGGGGGTTAGCTTCTGTTTGTTTTCATGGGTTGGCCTAATGGGCTGCTTTTATGATAACAAGAAACATGTATAAAATACGGTCAAATAAAGAAGCAATACGGTTTGAAAAATCCTAAACCGACTAACCTAAAGAAAGAAATAAAAAAAAAAAAAAACGATTGCAAAAACCAAACCAATAGGCGGTTTTAAAGTGGAGCATGAACACTCAAAAAAGGGAAATGCATCATGCATAGATGTAAATCATTAGTATAATGAAGTAAGTATATGGAGAAAATGTTTTGCAATATATATATTTATATATATATATATATATATATATATGGAGGGTTTAAATGAGAACACTCATCTTTTGTGAGAACAACGAGAACAAATCTCAACCACTCATCTATTCCTCTTATGTTTTGATTAAAAGGGCAGAGTGGTAATTGTGAGAATTATTAATAATTTGGTGCCTATCATCTGATCTCTCTCATCTTCAAGATATGCATGTCCAATTCACTGCATCTATTACCTCCATTCATTGTTCACGTGGCACCATTGCACCTTAACACCATCGATCCTGCAGTTGCTGACTACCGTGGAACACACATGAGTCTCGAATGAGCCGAATGGTCTAAGATTTTTGTCAAACATTCTTTGAACTGTTTAAGCTAGGTATTAGTGGACAAATGTTCATTTGTTTTGAAGTTTTGTTTAAATCGATCGGTGTTCGTTAGATTTCCTCAATCGACAATGACTATGTTGTCTTTTGAATATAGAATTTAACCTAACTGTTGTTTAGTTTTCTTAATTTTAGGAGACAATTGGTAGATAGTGGATTTTAATATTAGGTGGTTCTATGGTGATAATCAATTTTGGGTCATACTCACTAATAATTTAGCATCATGATTGTAGATTTATCGGTTTAGGTAGCTTCTGTGGTGTATTTTTTTAAGTTCACAATTGGCACTTGGTTTACAATTAGATGATAATGAAGCATTAGTTTATTGTAAATGAAATGAGGAATATCTTCAACAGGTTGTTTATGAACCTTGAGATTATTAGGCTTTTTTTTTAAAAAATCTTTTGGGCTAATTCTTTCATCTCTTTCATGTGCATGTTTTGATTTTGTGGAACTTATGGAAAAAATATGTAAATGGAAAGGACTTTATTGTACCATTTATCAGTGCACTTAACCTGTTTGTTGAAATGCCAAAGTGAGTTTGTTCTTTGCTTCTAATTTGCAAGCTTTAAATGAAGTTCAGTGGTTAAAATCTTTATATGAATTCAATATCCTAATAGCTAAAGCGATGTTTAAACCAACTTATGTTAATGTAACTAATAGTTTGCATCAAACCATTTTATTTTGTATCTAGATTCATTTATATATTATTTGAACTACGTCACATGGTGTAATTAGTGGTCATGTTTTTTTAATCCAGGAAATGTTATTTAGAAGTTGATCAGCAGGCGACCTTTTTCGAATTAAAGAGCCGAAAATTCTCCGTCGTAAAAGAGTACTTCATTGATACAAATTTTCAAGATAAAAAATACATTACGAATGGTTGTAGATATGGTATGATGGAACCGTGTGAACGTGATTATTACAGGTTAATTGACACGAGTCGTGTTCATAGACTTTTAACAAGTGCTACTATTGTAAAAAGACTATTTCAAGTCCATAAGATGTTCAACTCACTTGCAAGGCTACATTGGATGAATGAGAATATTGATGGTGTTGCAACTATTCTTATGTGTTATTCATATTTATGAATGTGTAACACTTGATTGTACATATGTGTAAGTGTATGTTATATATATATATATGTATAAGTGTAATGTATTCTTATGTGTAAGATACAACATTATATATATTTTCAAATTTAAAATTCCAAACCCAGACCTCTAAATTCTCATCAGTTGAATTTTCATAGATTTTTTGCACATTGAATTTAAGTTTGTTTTCTTATTCGTTATCAGATTATTATTTTTTTTTTTTTTGTGTAAGTGTCTCATCTACACACGTGTAAGTGTCTGTTCTACACATATGTAATTATTGAAACAGAAGTTGTACATAGAAATAATTCAAAATCTATAATATCATCTAGGTTTTATTTTTCATTCCTGTCTATAGAATTTCACTTATTTTTTTCTGTTTTACACATGTGTAAGTTGTTCACGATCATTAATTTCTTTCTGTTATACATATTGGCAACTTTAAATACACATGTGTATATTGTTGAGTGTCACGTATCTTTTCTGTTTTATATGTGTAGTTGTATCACACATGGGTAAATTGTTAATTGTTACATAGTTGTGTATGTTTTACACATTTGCAGCTGATTTAAACATGTGTTAACGGTTCACTATTGCACATTTGTTTCTGTTTACATATATTTGGTTGTGTATAAAAATGTGTAAACTGTCCATTGGCACATACTTGTTTATGTTTTACACATTTGCATATGAATTAAATGTGTAAATTGTCTATTGTCATTTGTTTATATTTTACTTATATTGAGTTGCTTTACGCAGGTGTAAATGTTGTTTTACACATGAGTAAATTGCTCATTGTCACTTACTTGTTTTTGTTTTACACATTCGCATATGTACAATCATTTATTTTATATTCTATGTATGTTCAGTTATTTTACACATGTGTAAATTGATCTTTATCATTTGGTTGTTTTTGTTCTACACATTTACATCTAAACTACACATGTGTACATTGTTCATTGTCACTTATTGGTTTTTATTTTACACATTTGCATCTAAATTACATATGTATAAACTGTGAACTATCACTTTTTTTTCCTTTTTACGCATTTACATCTGAATTACACATGTGTAAACTATGAATTTAACCAAAGTAGTAACTATGAATTAAACCAAGATAGTATTTAGCCAAAATCAAAAATATTATATTGACCAACAAGTATGATTTAAACCAAAATACTATCATCCAAACATTAAAAGCACTAATTTGTCTAGCAAGTCATAATTCTTGACATGCGGTAATAATGATACATATAAACAAAAATTACAATCCTTGATATATCCTGTGATATATCCTGATCACTATAACATAGAAACAAGTCATAATCCATTATATCAAACTCCAATGCTTTCTCGATCACATCTTCTTGATGATGAACTTCGCTCTCGAAGTACAATCTTCGCATCATTTTCTAGTCTTCTACAATTGACCTCTCAAATATCTTTTTGTCTTTTTCCGTCCAACAGGTATAATGTACCATTTTTTTTTTCTGAAATATGCCTAATCAATATGACAAAAGTTTAATACCATTATGCTATTTGTTTTTACTGATATTATTACCAAATAATTCGGCTGATTTACACATGCGTAAACTGCACAATTACATCTATTTAATCGTACTTATTGTCTAATAACCGTTTTTTTTCAACGTGAACTTGTGTAAATGTTTTTATACAACACATATGTAAAATATCTTATCTACACATGTGTAACTAGAATGCAATATTAACTAGGATGATTTACACATGTGTAAACAAAGTTTATCAACAAGACTGCTATTTTTTATTAAACTATTATTATTTACGCATGTGTAAAACGTTTTATCTATTATATTTTTTTCATTAGAATTTCTTTTGCATTAGTGTAAAAGCATACATGTAAAAAAAAACTATTTTTTTTTTGCTCCTTCACGTGTTGTCACTAACATTTTCTGTGATAGCTAAGTTGAATATAAAAAAGCATGTGTAAACCTTGATATTTGTATTAGTGTAAATCTATTGCCTCCCATTTTTCATGGTCCACTTATTTCATCTGTATCAATATAAAAAAGCATCTGTAAGTTTTCTCATTCTTATATATGTATTACACATGTGTAAAAATATATACAGATCTGTTCTAAAGTTCTTTTTTAGCTCTTATGATGTACACATGTGTAAACCTTGATATTTATTTCTTCATTAAACTTTGAAGCTGATTTACCCATGTGTAAATGAGCAAAATTGCTCACTACACATGTGTAAACAACATAATTACACCTATTTAGTCATACTTATTTGTTCTAATTCGTTGTTTCAATGTGCACATTTGTAAACAACTTACTTTTACATGTGTAAACATCTTATTTACACATGCGTAAATAGGTTATTTACACATGTGTAAATAGGTAAATTGCTCACTGACACTTTTTTCAATTGTCTGTCTTATACATGTGTAAGTGCCTGGTTTTGTTCAAGTGTGTGTCTTACACATGTGTAAATTGCCCACTGCCACTTTTTTTTGTTTCTGTATTATACATTTGCCACTATTTTACACATGTGTAAATGCCTAGTTTTGTGCAATTATCTGTCTTACACATGTGTAAATTGCTCACTGCCACTTTTTTTGTTTCTGTATCTTTATAAATACCAAATTAGGCTTTAGGGTACTTACTTTTCATACTTCTTTTTTCTTCCCCTAAAAGCTTTGATAAATTCTATTCAAGGAAGAAAGAAGCTTAGATTAACCAACAAATCAAGCAACATCTCGAAAAGAAGCTTTGATTAACCAACAAATCTAGATGTCAAACATGTAGATTCCACGCCGATAAGCTAAGTCAAAATACAACCCTCGATTAAAACAAAAATTCTACCAAAAAACTGATTTTACTTAAACTACTTCACATAACCAGAGAAGCTTACTGTTCTTTGTTTTGAAGATCTTTATACTCCTTCTCAAGTTCTTCCATATCAGCATTGTTGTTGTCTTCTGTTTTCATGCCTATACTATCCTCATCTTTGTCGTCATCATCATCATCATCTTGATCATCACTCTCGCTTTCATCCTCATCCTCACCAATAGTACCGTTCCTGAAAACATCCTCCTCGCTATCCATCTATGTCATAAAAAATTGTACTTTTATTATCAAAATTCCAATGTAACAGATAGTATATATATAAATAGTCAAAACAAGACAGATGCAATAACAAGATTATTTTACATTAATATTATCCAATTCAGAGTCATACTCTTCTTCACTGTCAGTACCGTCGTCTCCATCCGCCTGTAGAACAAAAACATATAGTCAAACACTTAATGTCACACGCATGATAGAGAACCGATTAAAAAAACAAAAGCAACTAATCAAACCCTAACAAATAAGACAAAGCTAATACTAAACAAATAAAATAAAGCTAATACTAAATAAAAGCAACCAATCAAACCCTAACAAATGAGGATGGTATAAAGAACACCTGGTGGTGCTAGATAACAACATACCAAAGGAAGTTGTAAGTTCTTATTTATCTAAATTTTAGGCTAAATATTATATGCTAATAATCTTCACGTGAGTATTTGTATGGAAAAATAAACATCATGTCAGATTATCTTTGATTTTCATTCAAAACATTGTAGGGTTTCAACCAAAACCTTACTAAAAAATCACGTAGAACAGAGTAGAAGATGCATAGGGTCTACAAATCAATAATCAAAACCTTACAGTTAAAATCACGTAGTTGAGGGCGGCGATACGGTGGATGAATGTGGAGCGGTGGTTGAATTTGGGGTTTTGGAGTGATAAAGAGAGATAGACAAAGACAGGGTCTTTTTTTGTTTTGGTTATGTGACAGATGATGAACGTGATTTTGTGTTTGACGATCTTACCCTTTTCAACAGATCTATGGGTTAATATTCATTTAATCCCCGTTTAATCTTGGCCTTTAATAATCATGATCAAGGGATAAAAGTTGTTCTTAGTGTTCTCACAAATTTCTTTGTTCTCAAGATAACCCTCCCCTATATATATATATATATATTATATATATATATATATATATAGGGGAGGGTTATCTTGAGAACGCTAAATATTGTGAGAACCGTGAGAACAAGTAAAAAAAATCAATCAACATCAAAAAAAATTTATACAAACCCCATTATAATCAAAATACAACATTAATAAATGAATTTTCTTTCCAAATAATTCATATTTTCTTGAAAAAACACTTTAAAATTAACTTTTTACACATGTGTAAATGAAACATTTCACACATGTATAAACAGGAAATTTACACATGTGTAAAAACAAAGTATTTCCGTATACGTTTTGAATTTTTACGTGTAAATTGTGTTTTTGAGATTGTATTTTAGTAATAAAGACAAGTGTAAAAAGAAATTTTGAATTTGAATGGTTTTAGATGGCGTTCTCGCGGTTCGCACGAAATATAGGTGTTCTCAAATTAACTTTCCCGTATATATATATATATATAGGGGAAAGTTAATTTGAGAACACCTATATTTCGTGCGAACCGCGAGAACGCCATCTAAAACCATTCAAATCAAAAATTTATTTTTACACTTATCTTTATTACTAAAATACAATCCCAAAAACACAATTTACACGTAACAATTTAAAACATATACGAAAATAAATTGTTTTTACACATGTGTAAATTTACTGTTTGTACATGTGTAAACTGTTTCATTTACACATGCGTAAAAAGTTAATTTGAAAGTGTTTTTTGCAAGAAAAGATGAATTATTTGGAAAGAAAATTCATTTTTTAATATTGTATTTTTATTATAATTAGGTTTGTATTGAAAAAAAATGATTTTGATTGGTTTTCTCATTTGTTCTCACGGTTCTCGCTATATTTAGCGTTCTCAAGATAACCCTCCCCTATATATATATATATATATATATATATATATATATATATATTGCAAAGGGATTAATCCTACATGTCATACTCTTATGCAATCTCTCCTTTGAGAGATGCCACATAGGATGTGATGTGGCAACTCTAAACCAATTAAAAAAAAGAAATAAATATGATTTAACCTAATCTATTATAATCTTTAACCTAATCTATTAAATACCTAATCTACTAAATCTAAATATTAAAACTTTATTATTTTATCTCTCGTGTTTCCTCCCATAACTTTTAAACGTTAATATCTTTTATATACGAGATTTTTTAAAGAAAAAAATTACACCAAATTAACGAGCGTTTTATTATCTTTCCAACGAGTACCATAGTGCTATATAAAAATCGGAGAAAAAAATAGTATTGTGTCGGGTTTGGGATTAGTTTAAAAAAAAAATTTGGGTTTGGGTCGGGTCTGGGATTAGGTGATACCCGACCCGATTACCCGAAACAACATACCCAAATACCCGATCATATACCCATGAATTTTTTAACGCATCACATAACCCTTAGACTAATGCGTTCAATATTTCAATAATTAACTTTTTTTCTTATTTCATGTTAGTTCTTTTTAGAATGATCGATTACAAACTTCCGAATTCATTTGTAATGGCACTAGATTTATACCCCAGCGCAGAGATTCATTTTTTTTATATTTGAATATGATAACTTATGACAGAGATTTGTTTAAAATAATAATAATAATAATAATAATAATAATAATAATATATTTTATTATGTTATATGAGATATTTCAACCCGGGACGCTCCCGGGATAAAAACTAGTGTATATATATATATATATATATATATATACGGGCCATTATCAATCCACATTGTGTTACATGGTTTAGTAGAGTATGTTTCACTTACATGTAACAATGATTCTTTAAAATGAAATACGATCTTGAAGACCAAGAACATACCTAAATGACAAAGTTAATAACGGCAGTCCGTCTCCCCACATTTCAAACTTATCAGTTGACGTAAGCGCTTTTATGCAGAATGCAGCAGGAGCTTTCTCCTTCCCGCATGTAAGATTCAAGTTTAACATTCCAAAATTTCCCTTAATTTCCTAAAAAGATATATATATATATATATATATATATTGTTTATTGATATTAAATTTATGTCATTATTGATTTTACCTTTCCATGTGCCGAGTGGTCCATAGATGTTATGAAAACGTCCAATACGACATTCAATTCCAAAGTCTTTATTGTAGCGCCTGCACAACTCCTCAGTTGCTAGTTTCTACAAACCGTAAGTATCTTGAGGCTTAAACGCAAATGTAAGAAACGCCGCCCTCTTCCTCTTACCACTGTTCTTGAATATGGTGAGACTTGCTTGTCCACGTGACACGTTCCCTAGCTGGTTTTGACAATTCGGTTATCTACATAATAATATAATAAAGCGATTTGGTGCTTTATTATTATTCATTCATTCAATTCATGTGATTAAAACATAAAACACATAACCATACCGCGCTAGTGATATCGTAAAAAATAAGCGTACATTGGAGCTAAGCTATGATACCTCTCTTGCCCCGCAGTATCCCAGATTTCAAACTTCACTGTGGCATCATTGACCGCCAAGCTGAACCTTCTCCCGTCATCTTCTTCATACATTTACCACTCCAGGAACATTAGGCAACAATTTAACTAACCACTTATCAACACCGATGACTACTACCGCTGACCCATGACCCATCCTGCAAACAGTGATTAATATGACAGCCAATAACAACATTCTAGTACGCATAAACATAAAAACACATAACCATACCGCGCTACTGATATCATAAACAATAATCGCAGTCGCAGCATCTCGATAATACGTTGGAACCCAGCTATGATACCTCTGTTGCCCCGCAATATCCCAGAAGTCAAACTTCACCATGGTATCATTCACCGCCAACGTCGGCGAGAAGAATGCCGCCCCAATCGTCAAATCCTATCACCACAACACCAATCCACACATCATCATCATCATCATCATCATCATCATCATCATCATCAACAACAACAACCACCAAAGAACAAAAAAAACATACTTTTTAAACAACCTAGTTTCACTATTCAAAAAGAACATGTTCACCTTCTATGTCCATGTATTAGTTTGCAACTTCTATGATCAAAAGATTAAAAAAATAATAATCTTAACCCAATTTTAAGGATAATCTTAACCCATCAAAACAATACAACCTTACCCCCCCTAAATTAAAAAAAACTGATCTAACAATCAAGAAACACAAACCCAGAAAGTCAACGACAAAAGGAAACCTTCAAAGAACAAAAAATGTATAAAACAAAGCTGAAATTGAACAAACTGGCCTTTAACAAACCAAACCCTAGCCGCCGCTACTGTTTTAAATATCCAACCACCATCATCGGCTCTTTGTTATCTTACCAACCATCGATTGGCTATCTACGAAAGCTTATAATATAATCTGACCTAAACATCAATCATGGGTAATCCATGGAACCCCTAAATCGTCACCGGTGTCGTGGTGACAGACAGCTCCGCTATTGGGTTCCGCCAGTCCCATGGCGCAAATCACCCTAAAACATCACTAAAAAACCTAAAAAACCCAAACAACTCAGATCGTAACATGCAACAATAAATCAAAACCCTAGTTTTTAAGAGACTCAACTTAGTAGTGTAGAGGATGGAGACGGTGGTGGTGTATCTATATACAGATAAACAGAGCAGGTAGTTTAAAAAAAACCCAAAAAAAAAATAGAATTATTACCCGTTTACATGTAGACGGAAATGGTTGAAGACAGTTGCGGTGGCTGTGACACCCGGAAATTTCCGGTAACTAACTTTTGAAAACTTAGTAAGTCTACCTTAACGAGTCGCGCATACGTTACACATAACAAGGTCGGTCGAGTCGAGTCGCACATCATTAGGGTTTTAACATACGCAAGTCTCGGGTCCCGGGAATTGGTGATCAGGCGGGAACGTGTTATTTATCATGCATTATATGTTGGTAATCATTATGTGACTTGTCGGTATGTGGAAACGTGTTTACATATGTTAAAATAGGGTTTAACGCGCCAAAAACCCGGACACATAGGCTATAGGCGATTAGGCTATGTGTGATAGCCTAATCGCCAATTTGATAGGCGAATAGGAAGGCATTAGAGGCGAATAGGAGCTATTCGCATGAAGCTTCATGCGAGTAGCAGCCCTAATCGCCTGAAGCTGCTGCGTACTCGCCTGAACTGCTCTGAACGATTAAAAACGCCTATAAATACCACCCTTGACCTCCAAAACATCATTTATGCTACCCTAGCCGTCCCATAACCTATCTCAACCCACAAACACCCTCTGGAACCTATTTTTACATCAAAACAACCATTTCCAAGCTTATTCCATCATCTCCTCTTGAATACAAGGTGTGTTCTTCAAACCCAAACCTTTAAATGATTATATTTTACTCCCTAAAAGTCCAGACCTGACTTATAAATGTTTTTGTCTTTGAAAATCCATTTAAAACCGTTTTTAAACAAACCCACACCTTTACATGTGTTATATGTGTTATATGTGATTAAAGATAGAATTTTTAGGAGTGAATCATGGTTGTTTTTGTGTTATTATGATGTTTATGGCTGTTACAAGTTAGTATGATGATGTCCTAGGAGTTTGAATGGTTTTGGTTGTGTATTGTTAATACTTGATGTTTTGACCCATTTGAAGGATTTTGGATGGTTAAGGATGATATGAGGTGTGTTGTTGATTGTTTGATGTTAGGGTTTGCTCTAGGATGATGCTAGAACGGTAGGATGCTATCGGACAACGTGGTTATGTGATTTAATCTGAATAATTGCTATTTAGGGCAAGTTCTTGCATGTTGATGTGATGTTTACATGTTAAGTTGCTATTTTGGGAAAACGCTCGCATTCGAAACTGTTAGAACGATGAAAACTTAGGGGTTTTGCTTGAAATATGTTTGTTAATGTGTTAGGATGATTATTGGGTGTTTTTACATGTTTCGGATCTGATTTGGAGAGTTTGACGCGCGAAAGTGCGCTACAGACATGCAGAGGCGAGTAGGATCCTACTCGCATGAAGCTTCATGCGAATAGGACTCCTAATCGCCTGAAGCTTAGGCATTTACAGTCCTAATCGCCTATACATAAGCAATTAGAACCCTATTCACCTCAACTACTAGCAAATACAATCCTAAATGCTACTTTTACTAGTGATTACAATCCTAAATGCTAGTTTGATTCCTAATCGCGTGTAATGCTGTTATAAGTGTATTTTGACATCCCGAAACCCGATTTGACATCTAGGAACATGATAGGAACCCCGTGACATGACTAGTAACATAGTAACACGTGTTTGGACTTGTTTGTACGTTATTTGACCTATGTGTTAGAATCATTGAACTTTAACGCATGTTAAGTACTAAGTTGCATGTTTTGTGTATGTTTGTGTATGAGATGAACACGTGGAATGTCGGGTCACCAATGGGATGTCGAGTCTTGTCTTACGTAGTCTGGTTGTCGGTCAAACACACTTTTCGGACACATAATGGTCATGGACTGGACTTAGGGACTAATGAACCCGACGGGTATTAGTCTAACTTGACACATATCTTATGATAGGTCGCCAATAGTTGGGGCTATCATATCTTACAGACGGTTTACTCATATCACGCATACGGTTTACTCTTAAACGGAATACGCAACCTAAGGTGAGTTCACGGCCCCACATTTTACGGTTTATGTTTTCGGGGGAGAAACATGCTTAAAACTCTTTTATGACTTATGACTTGTTAAACTCTTATGGCTCATGACTCTTTATCACGTTATACTATGGCTTACTTATCGTACTATACGGTTCATCAAAAGTCCCTTAGAAACCACTAACATGGGTATATGGCGGGGAAATATGGATAGCGCTATTGGGAACTGACAAACCCCACTCGACGGTTGGACCGGGCAGGTGCATATTGTCTCTAATAAAACAAGGTCTACCGGTGATGACGGTAGCCCATAGGAAACTAAGGGTCACTACACGGCTTAGTCAGCAATGGTTTCACCCGTATGAGTATCTTATTCTGCGCCTAGCTAGCGTTCTCACAAGCATAGTAGTAATTGTGATGGTAACGGTTTTTGAAGGATCACTTTAAACGTTTAATTAAAACCTGTGAACTCACCAGCATTTTATGTTGACTCTTTTAGCATGTTTTCTCAGGTCGCTAAGGTAGCAGCTGTCGGATAGGCGCACGAGGTCGCACTGGAGTCGTCTCGCGTCTAGGGTCTCATTGCACGTTTTGGATTTATGAACTTTTGAACTTATGTTTTATTTCTGCATGACTTTTGTAAACTTTAAATGCTTCCGCACTGTTGAATGTTGGTTTTAAACTTATGCATGGATTTTGTTTACGTATGTTATTACATTTAGACGTCATTTATTGTGACCGTTGACTTGGATCCTGGTGTGTCACACGCCTCGCGGTAGAACTCCGCAGGTGGAAATTTGAGGGTGTGACAGATTGGTATCAGAGCCAATGGTTATAGTGAACTAGGACTGCATGTAGAGTCTAGACTATAGCCGAGTCTCACACACTAGACGGTCACATACATTTGAGTCGTGTCTTTTGGTAAACATACTAACCTTGTCGGGTGTCGGTATCCTTACCACACAGTGTCACATTACCTATCTCATTCTTGGTTATTCCTAGCTTCATTTATCTTCTTCTTCGGGTTTGCAGTCAAGGGAACATATTTGTTGATCTTTTGAGTTGGTTGTATCTTTCTAAGATGCGGGTACCGGGTGACTTGAAGTTCGAGCTCGGGGCACGCCTTGAGGACCATGTAGAGCAATTTATCATTTCGGGTGCACACGAAATCATAAGTTGAGATGCATGGAAGACTTGGTGGATCTCGTGTTGGGATTACTGGTCACGTTCGAACCCGATCCTAGGCTTTTCATATTCTCTTGGTTTAGCGTTGGTGATGGGTCTGAGTATTTGTTTCTTGTTCCTTCTCAGAAGATGTCAGGACGCACTGGAGGACGCACTGGGGGACGACGTGGAGGCCGCACTGGTGGGGGTAGAGGTGGTGGTAACATCACCTTGACATATGATGAGCTCAATGAGATGATGCAACAACAGTTGGGCGTTGCATTAGCTGCCTTTCAGGCTGCCCAGCAGACTTTCATGGGTGCTACTGCTCCTCCGGTTCATGCAGGTGTTGCCTACAAGCGGTTTAAGGATTGTCAGCCTCTCAGCTTCCAGGGTACGGAGGGAGCTGTGGAGTTGCTTCGGTGGTTGGAGAAGACTGAGTCGGTGTTTGCTTTATGTGAGACTCCAGCAGTGGATTGGGTGAAGTTTGCTTCGGGGACTTTTGTAGGAGCCGCCTTGACGTGGTGGAACTGCGTCACACAGACACTTGATCTCGGGGAGGCCAACGCCATGCCTTGGGCGGATTTTGTGCATAGGTTGAAGGATGAGTACTGCCCGCGAGAGGAGATCAAGAGGTTGGAACAGGAATATGGGAATCTTAAGATGGTTGGTTCTGAGGTGGAGGAGTACACGATCAGGCACAACGAGCTAGCAGTGATGTGTCCAGGTTTGTCTACACCAGAGTATAGGAGGATAGAGCAGTATCTTGCGGGTTTGGTGCCAGAGATTGCGGGATTGGTGTATGCTAGGGATCCTACTACTATATCAGAGGCTGTGCGGTCGGCTACTAAGATGACCAACTTGAAGATTTCTGAGGGTGTCTTGCCTCCTAGGGCTCTTCTGTGAAGGCGCCGGCAGAGAACAAGAGGAAGTGGGAAAGCGTGGATAAGAGTTCATCGGGGGCTCAGCGACAACCGGCGGCGAAGAAGGCTGAAGCTTCAGGGTCAGCATCGGACCAGAAACAAGGGGGCTATGCTGGGAAAAGCCCTAAGTGTGGGCATTGTGGGTTTCATCACTATGGTACTTGTGAGAGTTTTCGCTGTGAGCGTTGTCAGAAGACGGGGCATCTTGCCAAGGATTGTAGGGTCAAACTTTCCAGGACGACTCAGACTACTGCTATTACTACCCCTGCTCCACAGGGGAACCAGGGTTGCTTTCATTGTGGGGAAGCGGGGCACTTCAAGCGAAGCTGTCCCAAGTTGAATCAAGGGGGCACAGGGACTGCAGGGAAGGATGGAGACAATGAAGGCGGTGGCCGGTTTACTCGTGCTCATGCTTATGTGATCGGTGCTAGGGAGAACCAGGTGGACCCAGACACTGTTGCCCGTACGTATTCTCTCTTATCTCTTGTTACACTTTGGTTTTACTTTTATCCGCATTGTTGTGCGTTCGTGTTTTCGGGTGTTTTCTTTGTGGTTTGGTCCTTGTTTCTCATTCTTTGGGTCGATGAGGGTCCTTTGGGGATGCTACTTGGACGGTACCGGTGGGCTAGTTATACCGATCATAGTAGTCTCCAGTAGGCCTTCGATCGAGGGTCTCTTGTCTCATACTCACATTTGGGAAAGTGGTTTCCCGGTTGTTACTGTCACGTTTGGTTCATGACCTTCACTTGTTGTATTTTGGGGAAACGTTACTTGGGCACACACAGAGGTCGACGCTCATCACTGTTGAAGCCGAAAGAATCTCGGGACGAGATTCCTTTCAACAGGGGGATGATGTGACGACCCGGAAAATTTTTCTTCTTATTTGTTTTCTCTCCTCGACTTCGGGAAATTTTCGGGACAAAAATTCTTTCAACAGGGGGATGATGTGACACCCGGCAATTTCCGGTAACTAACTTTTGAAAACTTAGTAAGTCTACCTTAGCGAGTCGCGCATACGTTACACATAACAAGGTCGGTCGAGTCGAGTCGCACATCATTAGGGTTTTAACATACGCAAGTCTCGGGTCCCGGGAATTGGTGATCGGGCGGGAACGTGTTATTTATCATGCATTATATGTTGGTAATCATTATGTGACTTGTCGGTATGTGGAAACGTGTTTACATATGTTAAAATAGGGTTTAACGCGCCAAAAACCCGGACACATAGGCTATAGGCGATTAGGGTATGTGTGATAGCCTAATCACCAGTTTGATAGGCGAATAGGGAGGCATTAGAGGCGAATAGGAGCTATTCGCATGAAGCTTCATGCGAGTAGCAGTCCTAATCGCCTGAAGCTGCTGCGTACTCGCCTAAACTGCTCAGAACGATTAAAAACGCCTATAAATACCACCCTTGACCTCCAAAACATCATTTATGCTACCCTAGCCGTCCCATAACCTATCTCAACCCACAAACACCCTCTGGAACCTATTTTTACATCAAAACAACCATTTCCAAGCTTATTCCATCATCTCCTCTTGAATACAAGGTGTGTTCTTCAAACCCAAACCTTTAAATGATTATATTTTACTCCCTAAAAGTCCAGACCTGACTTATAAATGTTTTTGTCTTTGAAAATCCATTTAAAACCGTTTTTAAACAAACACACACCTTTACATGTGTTATATGTGTTATATGTGATTAAAGATAGAATTTTTAGGAGTGAATCATGGTTGTTTTTGTGTTATTATGATGTTTATGGATGTTACAAGTTAGTATGATGATGTCCTAGGAGTTTGAATGGTTTTGGTTGTGTATTGTTGATACTTGATGTTTTGACCCATTTAAAGGATTTTGGATGGTTAAGGATGATATGAGGTGTGTTGTTGATTGTTTGATGTTAGGGTTTACTCTAGGATGATGCTAGAACGGTAGGATGCTATCGGACAACATGGTTATGTGATTTAATCTGAATAATTGCTATTTAGGGCAAGTTCTTGCATGTTGATGTGATGTTTACATGTTAAGTTGCTATTTTGGGAAAACGCTCGCATTCGGAACTGTTAGAACGATGAAAACTTAGGGGTTTTGCTTGAAATATTTTTGTTAATGTGTTAGGATGATTATTGGGTGTTTTTACATGTTTCGGATCTGATTTGGAGAGTTTGACGCGCGAAAGTGCGCTACAGACATGCAGAGGCGAGTAGGATCCTACTCGCATGAAGCTTCATGCGAATAGGACTCCTAATCGCCTGAAGCTTAGGCATTTACAGTCCTAATCGCCTATACATAAGCAATTAGAACCCTATTCACCTCAACTACTAGCAAATACAATCCTAAATGCTACTTTTACTAGTGATTACAATCCTAAATGCTAGTTTGATTCCTAATCGCGTGTAATGCTGTTATAAGTGTGTTTTGACATCCCGAAACCCGATTTGACATCTAGGAACATGATAGGAACCCCGTGACATGCCTAGTAACATAGTAACACGTGTTTGGACTTGTTTGTACGTTATTTGACCTATGTGTTAGAATCATTGAACTTTAACGCATGTTAAGTACTAAGTTGCATGTTTTGTGTATGTTTGTGTATGAGATGAACACGTGAAATGTCGGGTCACCAATGGGATGTCGAGTCTTGTCTTACGTAGTCTAGTTGTCGGTCAAACACACTTTTCGGACACATAATGGTCATGGACTAGACTTAGGGACTAATGAACCCGACGGGTTATTAGTCTAACTTGACACATATCTTATGATAGGTCGCCAATAGTTGGGGCTATCATATCTTACAGGCGGTTTACTCATATCACGCATACAGTTTACTCTTAAACGGAATACGCAACCTAAGGTGAGTTCACGGCCCCACATTTTACGGTTTATGTTTTCGGGGGAGAAACATGCTTAAAACTCTTTTATGACTTATGACTTGTTAAACTCTTATGGCTCTTGACTCTTTATCACGTTATACTATGGCTTACTTATCGTACTATACGGTTCATCAAAAGTCCCTTAGAAACCACTAACATGGGTATATGGCGGGGAAATATGGATAGCGCTATTGGGAACTGACAAACCCCACTCGACGGTTGGACCGGGCGGGTGCATATTGTCTCTAATAAAACAAGGTCTACCGGTGATGACGGTAGCCCATAGGAAACTAAGGGTCACTACACGGCTTAGTCAGCAATGGTTTCACCCATATGAGTATCTTATTCTGCGCCTAGCTAGCGTTCTCACAAGCATAGTAGTAATGGTGATGGTAACGGTTTTCGAAGGATCACTTTAAACGTTTAATTAAAACCTGTGAACTCACCAGCATTTTATGTTGACTCTTTTAGCATGTTTTCTCAGGTCGCTAAGGTAGCAGCTGTCGGATAGGCGCACGAGGTCGCACTGGAGTCGTCTCGCGTCTAGGGTCTCATTGCACGTTTTGGATTTATGAACTTTTGAACTTATGTTTTATTTCTGCATGACTTTTGTAAACTTTAAATGCTTCCGCACTGTTGAATGTTGGTTTTAAACTTATGCATGGATTTTGTTTACGTATGTTATTACATTTAGACGTCGTTTATTGTGACCGTTGACTTGGATCCTGGTGTGTCACACGCCTCGCGGTAGAACTCCGCAGGTGGAAATTTGAGGGTGTGACAGTGGCGCTGTGTAGGAAATGGGTGTCCACGGTGGTGATGGATAGATTGTCGGCGACGACGTTGTAGACGAGGCGGGTAGGGATGGTGGTGATGGAGGAAACCTCGGCGAGGGCACCACCACAGGAACCACATCTGTAACAAATGAGAGATGGAGAGGCAATATTGTGTATTATAAATCCGGAAACCACCACAATCACCATCATCTACTCTTGTGTTCGTCACCGTCGCTGTGACGTCCGTCACTTTTTATTATATATACATATTTTTTAATAATAATAATAATAATATAATAATAAAATCAAATTATTTTTTTTCAAAAGCCATGGAGTTTATATATACATGTTTATTTTTTTTAAAAACCATAACAAAAAAAATTAACCAAGCCAAACCCAACCTTTCTTCTTCTTTGTGTGTTTTACTAAAGCCCAAAATCTGAGCCAGCCCAACATCACGAGCCCAGCTGAATCGGCCCATCACCCCTAGTCCGGCCCACTAACCCTTCTCCTTTCACCTTCTTATCTGTTTTTAAAAGAAAAAAAAACAAAAAAAAAAACAAACACAGACCAGGGACTCGAACCCGGGTCTGTCCCCATGCCATGGAGTGCAACAACCACTAAGCCACGAGACTCTTGTTAACACTTATGGAATCTAAAACCCTTTATACACTCATAAGCCAACTCCTCTTCCTCTTTCCCTGTTGCTGTTCGATCAGCTGTATAAAAAAAAAAGAGAAACAGTCAACAAGCCTTTGACCACAGAATTGGATTAATTTTGGTAAGCATTTCAAAAATTGATCATGTGTAATTGACCCCATGGTGATACCGCGTGAATTCAGCTCATCATTGACGATAATCAAGCACATACTAACTCGTTTTTGACCAACTCTAGTCAATCTTCAAAACTTTCCAAATCGACTAGAATAAAATCAGTATAAATACTCGTTTTAAACCAATTAGGCTCGCACACAACCTTTGAAAGGAGCGATTAACAAACCCTCACCCTCAATTTCTACAATCAATTCGTTTTAATCAAGAAACACACGCAGTTGACTTTTTTGTTGACCCGGTCGTTCATAGCTTCAAACACATTGTAAGTCCAATTTTCTTTGTGGGTTATGTTAGTCGGCCATATGTAAGCAATAGTCCCAACATTACAGGGGCTATTGATCGACAATTAACACGATTGAAAAACTAGGGCTCGTCTTCTTTGTTTGGGGAAGATGACTGTTTTCGTGATCATATATAATTATATCAAAACGAACTTATTAACAAACTGATCCTCAGACCAGTTAGTTGTCCACCTTTGCTCCAGAACGCGAACCGGCCTATGGCCCAGGTTCGAGTCCCACCATAAACAACTTTTTTTTTGTGTGTTATCCTTTATACTTATATTTTGTTTATTCTTTTAAAAATCGTTTTAAAATACTAAAACTATTTTATAAATTCTACAAAATTTATTTTATGTTATTCCAATAATAAACTTTGCTGCCCAATTTTTAGTTTTTCAAAACTCATTTATTTAATATATATAATAATTATTACAAGTTTATTCAATTATAATTTTAAAATGCTATAAAAATATCTAAACGATTTTATAAAATTCCACAAAAATTATCCTAAGTTTATAAAAAAGTAAATATTTCTGAAATGATTTTTAATTTCCGAAAAACGTTTATATAATATTTTTAATCAATTTTGTTAGTTTTAATCAAAAATAAATCATAATAAATTCATTTTTCAATATTTTTGCACCAAAATTTCATATTAATTATTTCCATTCATTTAGAACAGAAATACAATTTTTAATTTAAAAATTCTTTAATTTTAATATTTTTAAATATTAAAGTTATATTTTGACAATTTGATATAAATAGATTAAACATTCTATTTTTAAGAAAATAATTTTATAGAAATTATTTTCAAACTTAAAACTTTATATTGTGACCATCTTTGATTTAAAATTTACAAAAAGACTTTTGTTTATTTATTTATCAAATTTCTCTTATTTATTAAACGTTTAATTTATTTTTCAAACGAATACTTATCCCCAATTCGAAACCCTAGAAAATACTTATAGACTAGATAGACTTAGACTTATTTGATACCTTATGCATAGGGTGATACTTGGCAACGTTGGATTACACTTATTCAATTTCACAAGACTTAACACCTTGCTAAGGTGAGTATTACTTATCCCCTTTTTCGTTTTTACACTTTTGGGGTGATTCATGCACAAGTATACAAAACTTTCACATTCAGTTACACATACACTTTCTTCATTTACAATTCATATACGTGTCTTGTTTATCTTTGTGCTTTATGTTTGAACATGAACGTAGCTTACATACAAAATCGTACAACTAGACATAACTTATGTTATGGCGCTCTTTACATATAGATGTAACTTATGTTACGGTGCTCATTTAGACATAACTTATGTTATGGTGCTCTTTTAGACTTGACACGTGTTAGGGTGCTCATTATCAATTTCATCTTACAAACTTTACATTTGATCTTTGTCTTGTTTGGTTACTTGCGTGTTTACATAATGCCTTGGTGATGCTAGACACATGAATTGTACTACTTTTCAAACTTATACTATATGTACAAAGCTAAGTAGTACTCACCAACATCATATGTTGACAAAATTATTTTCGTGCATGTTTCAGGATAAGCTGCTTGACGCTTCACATAGGACTTTGGACTTAGATTAAATCAATCAATTATCTCAATTTTGTTATGTATTCATTTTCACATGTTGTAAAACAATATTCAATAATCAAATATTTACATTTTAGTACCATGAGCTTTTGAACAATCGTCACTACGTGACACCTCGATGATTCCGCCATCGGTTGGGGTGTTACAGATTGGTATCAGAGCCATGGTTATAGGGAACTAGGTTATTAGATAAAATGGCCTAGACTATAACCGAACTTCAACCTTCATGCATAGTATTTCCTAAATTACCCTACCCCTCATTTCTCTCTACTTTCCTTCTTCTATCTTTCCCTTCTCCTCCATTTCTCCTCATCTTTCATCATGGTGTATAGAGATATTGTCCTACAAGGAGTGGAAAGTCTACATTATCATGGGACAGAAGCAGTACCTTTCATGAAGACACTCTTAGGCATAATGCCTACTCTTATTTTTGCTCCTTCAAGGTTGTTGAGCTTTAATGAGTGTGATTGAACACGTGCAATCTGGAAGGGTGGATGCCTGTACACTGGGTTTTCTGGCATAGGCAAGCATAGCGCATAAATCCAATAACGGACCTGTTATGCTTACCTGGGGATTCCTGGAGTGAGTGTCCACTTATAGGCTAAAGCATGTCTTCTTTGATCACCATTGGGTTCAATTCCTTTGAAAAGTCAACGTTCTTGTTGGGCTTTACAGCTAGACAAGGGCACTCCAAGCATTTTATGCAAGTTCTTCAATAATACTCTCTTGTTTCATATACAATATTTTGTATTTCATGATTTTCACATATTGCTTACAAGTTCATACCTTCATAATCATCTGTACGGTTATACACTTACATTTTCTAATCTCATGATTATTCATTGACTGCCTCATAGATGTCTGCTCGCCGCATGCTCCGTGATGCCAGCCAACGCACTGTTCGTGCTCCTGGACAACGTTCTGATCGTCGCCTCGCATCTTTAGTCGCCGAGCAAATTGCTGCATTGATCCCAAACCTTGTCAGTGAGCTAACCCAGAATAGTAACAGTGCCAACACAGGGAGTACGACTCAATTTCGGTGCACTTTCAAACACTTTAACTCTTGCAACCCCACAAAATTCACTGGTGAGGAGGGTGTTACCGGTCTCCTCCAATGGTTTGAAAGCATGGAGAGCACCTTTGTGAACAGCGAGTGTCCTGATGAACTACGCGTTCGCTATGCCACCAGTGTCCTTCAAAAGGGGGCATTAACTTGGTGGAACGGCGAAAAGCGCAATCGGGGAGCTGATGTTGCTTTATCTCTGTCTTGGGCTGAAGTTAAGGAACTCATGATCGCCAAATTCTGCCCTAGGAACGAAATCAGGAAACTAGAGGAAGAGTTCCATGGGTTGAAACAATACAGTGGTGAGAATCTTGCGTATAATACTCGATATCACAAACTTAGCATACTGGTTCCACACATGGTCACCCCGGTCTCTCGAGCAATCGAGAAATATATCGAGGGATTACCTGACCTGATTCAAGACGTTGTCACTGGAGGCAAATCCACTACGGTGGAAGAAGCCATCCAACTTGCAGCCACTTTAACAGACAAACACGTAAGGAAAGGAAACTTGGTTAGGAAAGGCATCAAGACGACTACTGAGAAAACCACCGATGCTGTTGAACGATCTAAGACTGTTTTAGCAAAGGCCGCCACTACTTCCTCGAACTCTAAGAAACGAATGGGCGATAATCAGAACCATACTGTTGTGGATCCTGTGACGCAACCCCCTATCAAGAAAGCCTACACGGGAATCCATCCTCAATGCAACACTTGCAAGTATCATCACCCTGCAAATATTCCATGCCGTCAATGCACTAGATGTGGAAGGTTTGGACACTTTGTCACCACTTGTCGAGTAATGGTTAGGACACAGGATAATCATCAAACAGCTGCCCAGGAACCACTACCGATTACTAACGGTCGGGCATGTTATCATTGTGGAGACCCTAACCACATGCGACCTCGATGCCCTAAATTGAATAATGTAAACCTGGTGGCACATGGACGAGCTTTCAATATCAATATCAACGAAGCAAACGGTCAGGATGATGTTAATCCCACTGGCTAAGCCATGGATGGAATCTTCTTAAGACTCGAGAATCCAATACTTGTGTTTTCATTTTCTTGATCCTATTATCATTTTGTACCCGATTTTGTCGCACTCATTAGCATATAACATCTAGAAATTTCCTTGCATACTATTGTGTATGAACACAGATTGGAAATTTATCATATTTGGTTATGTTTATTTAAAGACTCTACCTTACATTTATTTGAAACATTTGGACTTGATTTCCATGAAAATCAAACTACTAAAAACTTGATACTTGATCCTACAGAGCTTTTCTAAAAACATCATTGTTTGTTATATGAAACTTGATTTTTTTTCCCTTAATTGGACTATCCATTGAACATTTAATTATTCATGATACTCGTAAACATGGCTGGCCAAATATGAGATATTTATATAGGCCACTAAGATAACACTTATACTTAATGTTTGGCGTACTTATAAACTTGCTTGCATGTGTGTATTATCAATTTGCATGTTGATCTATGAAGGACAACTACTACATTGTCCACTTAACTCAGACAAACATTTCACTTAAAGGGCTCCTCGGGTGAGTGGTAGCCCATACTTAAATTCTGTTATGCTTGCAAACCAATGCGATTGACCTCATTATTACATAGTCTCAATTCGTTGATAAACGTCTTATTGTAACCCAACATGTTTGCTATGTGATCTTCTTTTGAAACTTATTTGCTTTAATGTGTTGTTAGATTAGGATCATAGAAGGACATAAAACCCTAATGTAAGGTAAATTGATGATTCCGGTCCGGAACGTAATCATGAATTTATAGGTACGTTAAGGTAGTGTGAAATTCTATTAGAGTTTTTGGTAGACGTCAAGTACGTTTTCGATGTGTCAAAGGTGTGGTGGGTTAGCTGCGGTACACCCTATATATAAACACTAATGACGCATCGAAAATGAGACTGGAAGTCGAACCAGGAACAAACCCTACTTGCTTGGTAGTTCATTTGGTCTTTTTATAGTCAATCAACTCATACATTCATTTTAGGATTCCTAAAACTTGAAATTTAGTGATTTACTAGATTCTTATTCTCCTTATTATTCGAGACGAACCTAATCCAATCCTTAACTCACACCTAAAAAACCTCTTATCCAAAATCATGCAAATTTTCCAAACCACAGTTATCTTAATTTTTACCCAAACATCCATAACCCTATGTTTCTAATAACTTCGAGACGAAGTTTCTAAAAGTAGGGGATGCTGTGACGTCCGTCACTTTTTATTTTTTATATATATTTTTTTAATAATAATAATAATAATAATAATAATAATAATAATAAAATCAAATTATTTTTTTCAAAAGCCATGGAGTTTATATATACATGTTTATTTTTTTTTTAAAACCATAACAAAAAAATTAACCAAGCCAAACCCAACCTTTCTTCTTCTTTGTGTGTTTTACTAAAGCCCAAAATCTGAGCCAGCCCAACATCACGAGCCCAGCTGAATCGGCCCATCACCCCTAGTCCGGCCCACTAACCCTTCTCCTCTCACCCTCTTATCTGTTTTTAAAAGAAAAAAAAAACAAACACAGACCAGGGACTCGAACCCGGGTCTGTCCCCATGCCATGGAGTGCAACAACCACTAAGCCACAAGACTCTTGTTAACACTTATGGAATCTAAAACCCTTTATACACTCATAAGCCAACTCCTCTTCCTCTTTCCCTGTTGTTGTTCGATCAGCTGTATAAAAAAAAAAAAAGAGAAACAGTCAACAAGCCTTTGACCACAGAATTGGATTAATTTTGGTAAGCATTTCAAAAATTGATCATGTGTAATTGACCCCATGGTGATACCGCGTGAATTCAGCTCATCATTGACGATAATCAAGCACATACTAACTCGTTTTTGACCAACTCTAGTCAATCTTCAAAACTTTCCAAATCGACTAGAATAAAATCAGTATAAATACTCGTTTTAAACCAATTAGGCTCGCACACAACCTTTGAAAGGAGCGATTAACAAACCCTCACCCTCAATTTCTACAATCAATTCGTTTTAATCAAGAAACACACGCAGTTGACTTTTTCGTTGACCCGGTCGTTCATAGCTTCAAACACATTGTAAGTCCAATTTTCTTTATGGGTTATGTTAGTCGGCCATATGTAAGCAATAGCCCCAACATTACAGGGGCTATTGATCGACAATTAACACGATTGAAAAACTAGGGCTCGTCTTCTTTGTTTGGGGAAAATGAGTGTTTTCGTGATCATATATAATTATATCAAAACGAACTTATTAACAAACTGATCCTCAGACCAGTTGGTTGTCCACCTTTGCTCCAGAACGCGAACCGGCCTATGGCCCAGGTTCGAGTCCCACCATAAACAACTTTTTTTTTTTTTTGTGTTATCCTTTATACTTATATTTTCTTTATTCTTTTAAAAATCGTTTTAAAATACTAAAACTATTTTATAAATTCTACAAAATTTATTTTATGTTATTCCAATAATAAACTTTGCTGCCCAATTTTTAGTTTTTCAAAACTCATTTATTTAATATATATAATATTTATTACAAGTTTATTCAATTATAATTTTAAAATTCTATAAAAATATCTAAACGATTTTATAAAATTCCACAAAAATTATCCTAAGTTTATAAAAAATTAAATATTTCTGAAATGATTTTTAATTTCAGAAAAACGTTTATTTAATATTTTTAATCAATTTTTGTTAGTTTTAATCAAAAATAAATCATAATAAATTCATTTTTCAATATTTTTGCACCAAAATTTTATATTAATTATTTCCATTCATTTAGAACAGAAATACAATTTTTAATTTAAAAATTCTTTAATTTTAATATTTTTAAATATTAAAGTTATATTTTGACAATTTGATATAAATAGATTAAACATTCTATTTTTAAGAAAATAATTTTATAAAAATTATTTTCAAACTTAAAACTTTATATTGTGACCATCTTTGATTTAAAATTTACAAAAAGACTTTTGTTTATTTATTTATCAAATTTCTCTTATTTATTAAACGTTTAATTTATTAATCAAACGAATACTTATCCCCAATTCGAAACCCTAGAAAATACTTATAGACTAGATAGACTTAGACTTATTTGATACCTTATGCATAGGGTGATACTTGGCAACGTTGGATTACACTTATTCAATTTCACAAGACTTAACACCTTGCTAAGGTGAGTATTACTTATCCCCTTTTTCGTTTTTACACTTTTGGGGTGATTCATGCACAAGTATACAAAACTTTCACATTCAGTAACACATACACTTTCTTCATTTACAACTAGACATAACTTATGTTATGGCGCTCTTTACATATAGATGTAACTTATGTTACGGTGCTCATTTAGACATAACTTATGTTATGGTGCTCTTTTAGACTTGACACGTGTTAGGGTGCTCATTATCAATTTCATCTTACAAACTTTACATTTGATCTTTGTCTTGTTTGGTTACTTGCGTGTTTACATAATGCCTTGGTGATGCTAGACACATGAATTGTACTACTTTTCAAACTTATACTATATGTACAAAGCTAAGTAGTACTCACCAACATCATATGTTGACAAAATTATTTTCGTGCATGTTTCAGGATAAGCTGCTTGACGCTTCACATAGGACTTTGGACTTAGATTAAATCAATCAATTATCTCAATTTTGTTATGTATTCATTTTCACATGTTGTAAAACAATATTCAATAATCAAATATTTACATTTTAGTACCATGAGCTTTTGAACAATCGTCACTACGTGACACCTCGATGATTCCGCCATCGGTTGGGGTGTTACAGATTGGTATCAGAGCCATGGTTATAGGGAACTAGGTTATTAGATAAAATGGCCTAGACTATAACCGAACTTCAACCTTCATGCATAGTATTTCCTAAATTACCCTACCCCTCATTTCTCTCTACTTTCCTTCTTCTATCTTTCCCTTCTCCTCCATTTCTCCTCATCTTTCATCATGGTGTATAGAGATATTGTCCTACAAGGAGTGGAAAGTCTACATTATCATGGGACAGAAGCAGTACCTTTCATGAAGACACTCTTAGGCATAATGCCTACTCTTATTTTTGCTCCTTCAAGGTTGTTGAGCTTTAATGAGTGTGATTGAACACGTGCAATCTGGAAGGGTGGATGCCTGTACACTGGGTTTTCTGGCATAGGCAAGCATAGCGCATAAATCCAATAACGGACCTGTTATGCTTACCTGGGGATTCCTGGAGTGAGTGTCCACTTATAGGCTAAAGCATGTCTTCTTTGATTACCATTGGGTTCAATTCCTTTGAAAAGTCAACGTTCTTGTTGGGCTTTACAGCTAGACAAGGGCACTCCAAGCATTTTATGCAAGTTCTTCAATAATACTCTCTTGTTTCATATATAATATTTTGTATTTCATGATTTTCACATATTGCTTACAAGTTCATACCTTCATAATCATCTGTACGGTTATACACTTACATTTTCTAATCTCATGATTATTCATTGACTGCCTCATAGATGTCTGCTCGCCGCATGCTCCGTGATGCCAGCCAACGCACTGTTCGTGCTCCTGGACAACGTTCTGATCGTCGCCTCGCATCTTTAGTCGCCGAGCAAATTGCTGCAGTGATCCCAAGCCTTGTCAGTGAGCTAACCCAGAATAGTAACAGTGCCAACGCAGGGAGTACGACTCAATTTCGGTGCACTTTCAAACACTTTAACTCTTGCAACCCCACAAAATTCACTGGTGAGGAGGGTGCTACCGGTCTCCTCCAATGGTTTGAAAGCATGGAGAGCACCTTTGTGAACAGCGAGTGTCCTGATGAACTACGCGTTCGCTATGCCACCAGTGTCCTTCAAAAGGGGGCATTAACTTGGTGGAACGACGAAAAGCGCAATCGGGGCGCTGATGTTGCTTTATATCTGTCTTGGGCTTAAGTTAAGGAACTCATGATCGCCAAATTCTGCCCTAGGAACGAAATCAGGAAACTAGAGGAAGAGTTCCATGGGTTGAAACAAGATAGTAGTGAGAATCTTGCTTTTAATACTCGATATCACGAACTTAGCATACTGGTTCCACACATGGTCACCCCGGTCTCTCGAGCAATCGAGAAATATATCGAGGGATTACCTGACCTGATTCAAGACGTTGTCACTGGAGGCAAATCCACTACGGTGGAAGAAGCCATCCAACTTGCAGCCACTTTAATAGACAAACACGTAAGGAAAGGAAACTTGGTTAGGAAAGGCATCAAGACGACTACTGAGAAAAACCACCGATGCTGTTGAACGATCTAAGACTGTTTTAGCAAAGGCCGCCACTACTTCCTCGAACTCTAAGAAACGAATGGGCGATAATCAGAACCATACTGTTGTGGATCCTGTGACGCAACCCCCTATCAAGAAAGCCTACACGGGAACCCATCCTCAATGCAACACTTGCAAGTATAATCACCCTGCAAATCTTCCACGTCGTCAATGCACTAGATGTGGAAGGTTTGGACACTTTGTCACCACTTTTCGAGTAATGGTTAGGACACAGGATAATCATCAAACAGCCGCCCAGGAACCACTACCAATTACTAACGGTGAGGCATGTTATCATTGTGGAGACCCTAACCGCATGCGACCTCGATGCCCTAAATTGAATAATGTAAACCTGGTGGCACATGGACGAGCTTTCAATATCAATATCAACGAAGCAAACGGTCAGGATGACGTTAATCCCACTGGCTAAACCATGGATGGAATCTTCTTAAGACTCAAGAATCCAATGATAAATTCTACAAAATCGTTTTAAAATACTAAAACTATTTTATAAATTCTACAAAATTTATTTTATGTTATTCCAATGATAAACTTTGGTACCCAATTTTTAGTTTTTCAAAAATCATTTATTTAATATATATAATAATTATTACAAATTTATTCAATTATAATTTTAAAATTCTATAAAAATATCTAAACGATTTTATAAAATTCCACAAAAATTATCCTAAGTTTATAATACAGTAAATATTTCTGAAATGATTTTTAATTTCAGAAAAACGTTTATTTAATATTTTTAATCAATTTTTGTTAGTTTTTAATCAAAAATAAATCATAATAAATTCATTTTTCAATATTTTTGCACCAAAATTTTATATTAATTATTTTCATTCATTTAGAACAGAAATACAATTTTTAATTTAAAAGTTCTTTAACTTTAATATTTTTAAATATTAATGTTATATTTTGACAATTTGATATAAATAGATTAAACATTCTATTTTTAAGAAAATAATTTTATAAAAATTATTTTCAAACTTAAAACTTTATATTGTGACCATCTTTGATTTAAAATTTACAAAAATACTTTTGTTTATTTATTTATCAAATTTCTCTTATTTATTAAACGTTTAATTTTATTAATCAAACGAATACTTATCCCCAATTCGAAACCCTAGAAAATACTTATAGACTAGATAGACTTAGACTTATTTGATACCTTATGCATAGGGTGATACTTGGCAACGTTGGATTACACTTATTCAATTTCACAAGACTTAACACCTTGCTAAGGTGAGTATTACTTATCCCCTTTTTCGTTTTTACACTTTTGGGGTGATTCATGCACAAGTATACAAAACTTTCACATTCAGTTACACATACACTTTCTTCATTTACAATTCATATACGTGTCTTGTTTATCTTTGTGCTTTATGTTTGAACATGAACGTAGCTTACATACAAAATCGTACAACTAGACATAACTTATGTTATGGTGCTCTTTACATATAGACGTAACTTATGTTACGGTGCTCATTTAGACATAACTTATGTTATGGTGCTCTTTTAGACTTGACACGTGTTAGGGTGCTCATTATCAATTTCATCTTACAAACTTTACATTTGATCTTTGTCTTGCTTGGTTACTTGCGTGTTTACATAATGCCTTGGTGATGCTAGACACATGAATTGTACTACTTTTCAAACTTATACTATATGTACAAAGCTAAGTAGTACTCACCAACATCATATGTTGACAAAATTATTTTCGTGCATGTTTCAGGATAAGCTGCTTGACGCTTCACATAGGACTTTGGACTTAGATTAAATCAATCAATTATCTCAATTTTGTTATGTATTCATTTTCACATGTTGTAAAACAATATTCAATAATCAAATATTTACATTTTAGTACCATGAGCTTTTGAACAATCGTCACTACGTGACACCTCGATGATTCCGCCATCGGTTGGGGTGTTACAGTCGCCTTAACCGTAACCAACCCACCACAGCCATGACCCACAGCCACCAACCGATCCACCACCTGAAACCCGATCACCCTACAACACACGGAAATGACCACCACCTTGGAAAACCCCTCCTCCGTCCCTGTCTGCTTCCATCGGAAACCACAACATTGGAAACCCTGGCACAATCGAAGAAGCTGGAAAAGTTATTGAGAAGATCAGGTATTGTTGTTAGTAAGAGAAAATATTGGTGTGTGTAAAGAAGAATCGAAAAGAAAAAAATAGAAAGTTGAAGTGGGAGAGGAGAGGGTAGAAAAAGAATAAAGTAACTGTTATTTAGCGTTTTTTTTTTATAAAATAGAGAGAGCGGTAGAGTGAGAAAGAGACAATTACAAAAATGGTATGGTAGTGGGGCAGGCTGCATTTATGATAATTACTATTCAATTTCATCAAGCTTTAATATATTTATAATTGTGTATTTAAATTATTTAAGCAAAATTTCGAACGCAAGCTACTAGATATTATTAAAGCAAATAATTAATTTAGAGTAAATTATCAAAACTGTCCCTGTGGTTTGGCAAAAAATGCCACTCCAGCCCAATCTTTTAAAAATTGCTTAAGCAGTCCATGACTTTTGAGAAAATAGGCCAAAACAGTCCAAAGACTTAACCTGGTTAACTTTTTGATGTTAAGTCAGGGGTAATTTGGTCAAGTCACTTAAAAATTCATCTTCTTCCCTAATCAGACCCACCACCCACCACCATCTTCACCATTCACCACCACCACCACTACCCACCATCTCTTCCACCTTTCACCACCACCACCATAAACAACTTTGTTTTTAACACACCGATCAACCCACTATCACCGACTCTGTCCTCAGAGCAAAGGTTTTTCTTCATTACAAACCCACTACACTATTAAATTACCAATTACATCATCTACTCCCTTAATCGAAAGATTTGAGCTCAACAACTATGGCACGTGCTGTTACCAGAAAGATTTCAGCTGCATCAGCTAGATCACACACACCTGGAAACCCAAATCCTCATCTTCCTCTCTTCTTCCAAAAGGTCCCAATCATTGATACAACCACTGGACGCCGTACAGATAACCTCAACGACTACGATTGCGTCCTCGACACTCCATATATAGAGTTTTTCTACAATAGTAAATAATAATAATAATAATAATAATAATAATAATAATAATAATAATAATAATAATAATAATAGTAATAGTAATAATCTCAGATTACAACAATTAAAAACACAACAAATGCTGATCTAAAAACTTATGAACATAAAATGCTTAGATTTATTAAATAAACGGTTTAAATCCGGAAATTTGCATGTGCGTTGTAACATTTGTAATTTTCATATTTCTGTTCTAGTCCTTGTATTCTTGTATCTTTCCATTTTGTACCCTTGTAATCCCGAGCTTATGATCAATGGAAAAGTATTTTATCAATTGCATTTAATCTTAATCTATTTCATTTATTCTATAAATTCTACGTGACGCAAACTTTGTGCAACGTCGCGTGATTTTTAATTTTCTTGTATTCCTAATTCTATACTTAAACAAATTCCAAGTTCGCCTTATTCGTTCCTTTTAATGATACTCCTACCAATTCGTGACGAGTCGTCATTACAATTTATCCTAAGCAATTTAGACGTCATAACAAGAAACTCATTTAGTTAAGATCTTAATATAAATATATATATTTTTTAAAATAAAACATATATATATATATATATATATATATATATATTCTTCTATAATAATACTCTAAGATAAAAAAAAAAGGAAAACCGTGAGTTGCTCCTTTGACCTTTTTGACAACAACAATGAACAACACAAGAATTTATGTTGTGATCGCATTCGTTGGATTTTTTTTTTTCGATGGTACAGTAGCAATAATAACTAGGATTATTACTTTTTTTTAAACATTGATTATTACTTAACAACCAAGCTTAACCCAATTAATCTCTTTCTAACTACCCTAATAACTCTATTTAATATCCTACCACCCTAACTCATCTATAAATACAACCCCTCCCCACTCCTTAATCCTTTGTTCATCTCTAAAACTCTCTCTAAAACTCTCTAACCTTCAAGTTTTCAAGCCAAACTTCCTGTTTTGCATCCGTAAATTTCTTGGCTTAAAACTTCAACTTTCATTCTATTTTTCTTCTTCTTTTTCATCTAAAACTCCTTGGAGAAACCTCTAGGATCTTCCTCATATTTATCCACATAAGTGTGATAAGGGTAGAGCACCTAAAAGAGGTAGCAAAGGTGGTTGTTTTCTGAATTATTTTTATGTCCTAAGATAGTTTGTTGTGAAGGAACCAACCAAGTCTACTAACAATCTAATGTTAGAGAGATTTGTGCTATGGTATTGGGTGACAAAGGAGAGTCAAGACTCATCCAAATCAGTCCCCAAACTTTGCTTAAACTTCTAAGCTATACTATATGATAATATAAATATATACTTTCAAGTTTCTATCTTACTAGCTTATTATTAATCTTTGGAAGGTTTGTGGTTACACCCTACCTTGCCAACTCTCTTGACCCTTCTTGTGCTACGGATTTATCCACACTAGAAAGGGGAAATCCCGTGTCCAAAACCCACGTTTATTCCATAAGCAAATTGGTTATGACATGAACCTATCAAATGGATTCACATTCCTAACTTTATGCCATCCGAAGCATCTATGATGGTTTTGTGCTTGGTCTAACATAATCTCATGACCATCCGGATTGCCCTAAAGGCGTGGAGGTCGTAGGGCGGCCGTGCTGGCAGTCGTGCCGGCGGCCGCGGTGGTGGCGGTGGTCGCGGTAACATCAATATGACCCAAGGGGAGTTGGACAATCTACTGCAACAACATATGAATGTGGCCTTGACTTCGTTCCAGGCTACCCATAATGCTATGGGTGGTAAGTTGGTTTTTACCTACTCTTCTTTATTTCTGGGTACTGTATATCCTACCTCATTGTTTACCTGTATGTCTTGTCCCAGGTGGTACTGTTAATCCACCCCCACCTCAGTGCTCATACAAAAAGTTCATGGATTGCAAGCCCCACAACTTTAGTGGGACTGAAGGGGCAGTGGGACTGCTCTGATGGCTGGAAAAAGTTGAATCCGTGTTCTCTATGTGCAGTTCAGTTGCCCGGCAGGAAATCAGAAGGAGTTGAACATGCGACATCGTCGCTGGGTCGAGTTTCTTAATGATTACGAGTGTGCTATAAAATACCATCCTGGCAAGGCGAATGTTGTCGCAGACGCCTTGAGCAGGAAGGAATCCGCTAAGCCTCGTCGTGTTCGAGCTCTTCAGCTCACTATCCATTCTAGTTTACCTAACCAAATCCGTTCGGCACAGCAAGAAGCTTTGAAGGAGGAAAACCTCAAGGCTGAAACCATGCATGGTGCCTATAGCCACCTTGAACTCAGGTTCGATGGCCTACATTATTTTGCTGAACGTGTTTGGGTCCCTTTATTCGGGGGTTTGCGGGAGCTCGTCCTTGATGAAGCTCACAAATCCTGGTATTCTATCCACCCTGGCTCCGATAAGATGTATCAAGACTTAAGGATACTTTATTGTTGGCCGAACATGAAGGCGGAGGTGGCTTTGTATGTAAGCAAATGTTTGACCTGTGCCAAGGTCAAGGTTGAATACCAAAACACGTCCGGCCGTTTGCAACAGCCTAAAATTCCCGAGTGGAATTGGGAACGAATCACAATGGACTTTGTGACCAAACTTCTGAGGTTGCCCAGTGGTTGTGACATGATCTGGGTGATCGTCCATAGGTTGACAAAGTCATCACACTTCCTCGCTATCAAGGAAACTGATGGCCTTGAGCGTCGGGCTCGTTTGTATCTTAAGGAAGTGGTTTCTCGGCACGGGGTGCCTGTTTCTATCATTTCTGATCGTGATCCTCGGTTCGCCTCAAACTTCTGGAAATCCTTGCATAAGGCTCTGGGTACTCAGTTAGATATGAGCACAGCCTACCATCCGCAAACTGACGGTCAAAGTGAGCGGACGATTCAAACACTAGAAGACATGCTTCGGGCATGTGTGATCGACTTTGGCAAGGAGTGGGAGAGTCATCTACCGTTAGTGGAATTCTCCTACAATAACAGCTACCATTCTAGTATCAAGGCAGCTCCGTTCGAGGCTCTTTACGGGCGGAAATGCCGGTCCCCTCTTTGTTGGCCTGAGGTGGGTGAGAGTCAACTCACCGGCCCGGAACTTGTGACGAAACTTCCGAGAAGATCGTACAAATTCGAAACCGCATGACAGCAGCTCGGGATCGTCAAAAGAGCTATGCCGATTGTCATCGCAAGCCTTTAGAGTTCGAGTTTGGCGACATGGTTTTATTGAAAGTATCTCCGTGGAAGGGCGTTATACGTTTTGGGAAGCGTGGAAAATTGAATCCTCGGTATGTGGGACCGTTCGCAATTCTGGAACAGATTGGACCGGTGGCATACAGGCTTGATCTGCCAGCTGAGCTCAGTAATGTTCATAATGTCTTCCATGTCTCTAACCTCAAGAAGTGTCTGGCGGATGAATCTTTGGTTGTTCCTCTCGAAAAGATCAAGGTGGATGATCGTCTGCGTATTGTGGAAGAACTGGTTGAGATTCTCGATTACAAGATCCGTAGCCTTCGCCGAAGTAAAATCCGCATTGTTAAAGTTCGTTGGAACTCAAATCGTGGACCGGAGTTCACGTGGGAACGGGAGGATCAGATGAAAGCTAAGTATCCTCATTTATTTCCTAAGCGCGCGTTCGAATCAAGACATGTCCCTGCTGAAGCTGAATGAATCTCGGGTCGAGATTCCTTCAACAGGGGATGATGTGGCAACTGGAAAATTTTTCTTCTCTTTCGTCTCTTCCTTTTGGCCTTGGGAAATTTTCGGGACGAAAGTTCTTTCAACAGGGGGATGATGTGACACCCGACAAACTCAGGTTAGTAACATTGACTAAACTAGTAAGTCTACCTTAGCGAGTCATGCATATTACGTACTTAACTGGATCAGTCGAGTCGTTACAATGATTCTGGGAATCATCAGGAGTCGTTACAATGATCCGCGGGATCATCGGGAGTCGGTCCATAACCATGTGTACAAGGATTGGTGATTTATGGGATCACCGGGTTTAACGCACACACGCAAGTCTCGAGTCCTGGGAATTGGTGAACGGACGTAAACGTGTTAGTTATCGTGCATTATATGTTTGTAATCATTATGTGATTTGTCGGTATGTAAATACGTGCGTATAAATGTTAAAATAGTGTTTAAAGCGCCAAAAAACCAATTCGGAATGATGTAGGCGATTAGGCACTGGTGAGTAGCCTAATCGTTTGTAGTATAGGCGATTGGGAGAGGATTGGGGCGATTGGAGCCCTAATCGCCAGTAGTATAGGCGATTAGGCTCCTAATCGCCTGATCTGTCCTTCCTGCCGCCTGATATGTGTTGCACGAGTAAAAACACCTATAAATACAACCTTGACTCCCTAAACACCCTTAGTGCAACCCTAACAGATCCTAAGCCTCCTACACACCTCAAAACACCTCTGGAACTTGTTTTGCTTCAAAACTCACCATTTCCAAGCTTACACACCTTTCTTTGATAAAATCCAAGGTGTGTTCTTCATCCTAAACATTTGTATTGTTGTTGATTTGGTTCCCAAAGGTCCAGACCTTGTTTTACTAAGTTTGTGTCTTTAAAAACATTTGAAATGAGTTTCTAAAACAAGTCTAACCATTATACTTGCTATATGTGAAGTATTCATGCATATGATGATTTTTGGTGGTTAGAACATGAATGTTTCCATGAAATTGATGTACTTCTGATGTGTAGGAGCTATTAGGATGATTATCTAAGGATTTGAGCTATTATTATAGTGTTTTGATGAAAGTATGCATTTTGACCCATTTGGATGATTCTTGAAGAATTAGGATGTTATGATATGATTCAATGATTGTTTGTTGTTAGGATTCACATTAGAATGATATTATAACAAATGGATGATGATTGCAAGTTGTAGGATGTGTAATCTGGTTATTGCCATTTAAGGAAAGATTTCATAGTTAATGAAACCTAGTACTTTGCCATTTTTGGAAATAATCGCACCGAGGTCGTTAGAGCAGAGATAAATTGGGGGGTTTTTGCTTGAAATGGGTTGGTTAATAGTTTAGGTTTGATATTGGGTGATTTTACATGTTTCGGATCTGATTTGGAGGGTTAAACGCGCGAAAACACGTCACGGACCTGCAACAGGCGATTGGGAGTTCTAATCGCCTGCTGCAGGGGCGATTGGCCACCAATCGCTAGTAACAGCAGGCGATTAGGCTTCCAATCGCCTGTTGACTCTCTCCAATCACCAGTTGACTTTTTCTTAATTGCATGTTAGTTTCCTAATCGCGTGTACTGCTGTTGTAAGCGTATTTTGACATCCCGAAACATGATTTGACACCTAGGAACATGATAGGAACCCCGAGACATGTCCAATGACTTAGTAACACGTGTTCGGACTCGTTTATGCGTTAATTGAGCGTTATGCTAGACAAGGTGAACTCTTGCGCGTACTAAGTGTTTAACTACATGTGTTGCATGATATCTTGTATTTGGCTAACACGTGGGATGTAGGGTCACCAATGGGATGTCGGGTCTTGTCTGGTAAGGTCAGTTTAACAGTCAAAGGTGTTTTCAAACGTACATGGTTATGGTCTGGACATTCGGGGACTGGTTAACCTGCGGGTTATTAGTCTGGATACTTATACACATCTTATGATAGGTCGCCGCTATTTGGGGATATCATAGCATAGTTATTTAACTGTTTTCAAGTAACGCCACCTAAGGTGAGTGTCACAGCCCCACTTTTACTATTTTACTTTCGGGGCAGAAACATGCTACATACTTACTTATTAAAGGTCATGTTATACTATGGTTACTTTACATTACTATACGACTTTTTATGGAAAGTCCCAAGGGGAAACCATGAATGTGCGGGTTGCACAGCGAGGTAAATGTGGATAGATCTATTGGGCCTCACAAACCCCACTCGACGGCGGGGCCGGGCGGGTGCATATTGTCTCTAGTTCCGGGTTCACCGAGGCATCGGTAATAACCCAGTCATCTGGGTACGCTTCATCTATTGGTACATGTTAAGTAATGGGTTCCCAACCGTAGTAGTAAAAACACTTAACGTCTAGCTAACGTTCTCATAACCTAGTAGTAACGGATATGATCTTTTCAACTTATAACAATTCTTTTATAAAATAAAACCTGTGAACTCACCAGCATTATATGTTGACATTTTTGGCATGTTTTCTCAGGTCGCCAAGGTAGCAGTTAATGGACTAGGCGCACGGAGTCTTGCACAATGTCCAGGGTTTTGTTGCATATTAAACAATGTTTTGTAAACTATGATATGCCTTTGGGTTGTAAACAAGAAATGCTTCCGCTGCTGGTTTATGGCTCAAAGCATAATGTTTTGGTTTCAATATATATATATATATATATATGCATGTTTAGTGTTTGTTTATTGTGATCGTTGACTGGGATCCTGGTGTGTCACACACCTCGCAGTAAAACCCCGCATGTGGAATTTGAGGGTGTGACAAGTAGTAAGATTTGGAAAGAAAGGAAAGTTGGCTCCACGGTATGTTGGACCATTCAAGATCATTGAACGAATCGGGAAAGTGGCTTACAAGCTCGAGTTATCCCAAGAACTCAACAATGTCCATCCCACCTTTCATGTTTCAAATTTGAAGAAGTGCTTAGATGAAGGGAACATACACATTCCTCTTGATGATGTACGAATTGACGAGACTATGCATTTCGTCGAAAAACTAGTGGAAATAACGGATCGTTTAGTCAAACAACTCAAACGAAAACGTATTCCGCTAGTTAAAGTTCGTTGGGAATCGAAGAATGGACCCGAATTCACTTGGGAACATGAAGAGCAAATGAAGAAAAAGTACCCACATCTTTTTAGTCAAGCCACTTGAATAAATTTCGAGACGAAATTTCCTAAAGTAGGGGAGACTGTAACATTTGTACTTTTCGTATTTCTGTTCTAGTCCTTGTATTCTTGTATCTTTCCATTTTGTACCCTTGTAATCCCGAGTTTATGATCAATGGAAAAGTATTTTATCAATTGAATTTAATCTTAATCTATTTCATTTATTCTGTAAATTCTACGTGACGCAAACTTTACGTAATGTCGCGTGATTTTTAATTTTCTTGTATTCCAAATTCTATACTTAAACAAATTCCAAGTTCACCTTATTCGTTTCTTTTTATGCTACTCCTACCAATTCGTGACGAGTCATCATTACAATTTATCCTAAGCAATTTAGACGTCATAACAAGAAACTCATTTAGTTAAGATCTTAATATAAATATATAAATTTTTTAAATAAAACATATATATATATATATATATATATATATATATATATATAGGGTTAAGATATTTTGGAAACCCATCCTTATTCGGTAAACTCTGGAAACTCTGACTTCCCAATTATATTTTTTTTTTTTGAAAAAAATAGGGCAAGTAATATACATGATTTTAAGCATTTTGGGCCAAAAAATTAAAAAAGCGCCGAGTAGTTTTTTATTAAAAAATAAAATAAAATTTTGACTAACACATGTTAAGCGATAATAACAGGTGTTAACCATGTGTTAATTATATGTTAACAGTAGACGTTTTTATTTATAAAAAAAAAACCGTTCGGCGCTTTTTCGATTTTTTTGGCTCAAAATGCTTAAAAAAATGTATATTACATACCCTAAAATTTTCATAAAAAAAAGTCGGGAAGTTAGAGTTTCCAGAGTTTACCATATAACAAGGGTTTTCTCTATATACTTCCACTATATATATATATATATATATATATATATATATATATATATATATTCTTTTATAATAATACTCCAAGATAAAAAAAAAGGAAAACCGTGAGTTGCTCCTTTGACCTTTTTGACAACAACAATGAACAACACAAGAATTTATGTTGTGATCACATTTGTTGGATTTTTTTCGATGGTACAGTAGCAATAATAACTAGGATTATTATTATTATTATTATTATTATTATTATTATTATTATTATTATTATTATTATTATTATTTTGAACATTGATTATTACTTAACAACCAAGCTTAACCCAATTAATCTCCTTCTAACTACCCTAATAACTCTATTTAATACCCTACCACCCTAACTCATCTATAAATACAACCCCTCCCCACTCCTTAATCCTTTGTTCATCTTTAAAACTCTCTAATCTTCAAATTTTCAAGCCAAACTTCCTGTTTTGCATCAGTAAGTTTCTTGGCTTAAAACTTCAACTTTCATTCTATTTTTCTTCTTCTTTTTCATCTAAAACTCCTTGGAGAAACCTCTAGAATCTTACCCATATTTATCCACAGAAGTGTGATTAGGGTAGAGCACCTAAAAGAGGTCCCAAAGGTGGTTGTTTTCTGAATTATTTTATGTCCTAAGATAGTTTGTTGTGAAGGAATCAACCAAGTCTACTAGCAATATAATGTTAGAGAGATTTGTGCTATGGTATTGGGTGACAAAGGAGAGTTAAGACTCATCCAAAATCAGTCCCCAAACTTTGCTTAAACTTCTTAGCTATACTATATAATAATATAAACATATACTTTCAAGTTTCTATCTTACTAGCTTATTGTTAATCTTTGAAAGGTTTGTGGTTACACCCTACCATACCAACTTTCTTGACCCTTCTTGTGCTACGGATTTATCCACACTAGAAAGGGGAAATCTCGTGTCCAAAACCCACGTATATTTCATAAGCGAAGTGGTTATGACATGAACCTATCAAATGGCTTTACATTCCTAACTTTATACCATCCGAATCATCTATGATGGTTTTGTGCTTCGTCTAACTTAATCTCATGACCATCCGGATTGCCCTAAAGGCAATTTGTGCTTGGTTTGCCTAAAAGGCTTGCATGACTCTCGTGAATCTATAATCTAAACTCGAACCTAAGACCCTTTATTCTCTAATTCTAGTTAACCAAGGCTAAGGAACTAACCTCCCAAGACTCGTCTTTGGAGCCTTACTAAACGCACCCAAAGGTGAGTTCATACTTGTCCCCCTTTTATTCTTTATTCGTTGGGGCTCAACATGTATCACTATCAAAACTTAAACAATTTCATACTCTTAAACTATCATGCTCAATCTATTAAACATACTTATATGCTATTTGCCATGCTTACGATTCTTGATACTTAAACATAATTCATTAACTATTATTAGCCCACTTAACATGTATAGCGCTATAGGAGTAGCACCCCGCCCCCTTTATGGGTCATTGTTAAGAATCAAACGGACCTAGCATGAATATATTAGGTATATGCAGTGGACTCGCGGGTTTGAGTTATGTTCTTTGTATGGTATGTATGTGCAATGCTATAGTATGAGATTCGAGTAAATCATTCTAATTATTATGTATGTAAACCAAAACTAGTATGCTCCCCAATGCTTTATGTGTTGACGGATATTTTATACATGTTGCACGAAATGTTTGATGCAGGATATTTAAGAAATCTACTTAGGATTGGACTAGAAACTCACGCTAGTTTAAGTTCTATATTTTGATATCGTATCTTTCTTTTCATGAAAACAATTTGTGTTCTGTTATCTTTTTAGACGATGATTATGCTATGAATGAACTTTTATCTTTAAATCATATTGTCATGAATTCTAGTGTCATGAAGTTTTTGAACAATCTATCACAAGTCGCGCCTCGATGTATTCCGCCATCGATTGGGGTGTGACATGCGTGAATCAAAAGGTTTTTAGATCGGTGGGAGCTATCGTGTGTTGATCTAGACATGTAAGCTAGCAATTATGCTAAAATAAACCAATTGTTAAAGGAAACTAGTGTGATTTTCGTGCGCTTCGCGACACGTTCTTCGTTTACACTTCTAGTTCTCACTTCATCATACCGTTCTGTTACCCCAACAACAATAACATGCCAACATCAAACTAACGCGAACGCCTTTCCATTCATTATTCACTTTCCTTTCATATATATATATATATATATATATGGTAGGGTTCCTGTAGGAAAATTGTTATCTGTAGGAAGTGTTTTCAACCTTTGGATCTACAAATGGATGGTTTAGATTAAAAGTTTAGGTTTCTAAAGATTCTAGTAATTATAATTTAATAGTTAAGGTAGGATGGTCCAATAAGTGTTTTAAAAGAGGGCACTAATGTCGTTTTGTTTAATTTGATATAGTAATCGTTTGTCTATCCCTTAATTCATTGGATTCTTCTCTCTCATCTAAATCTTCAAAATAATAGATTATAGTGTTTATCTCTCATCTAAATCTCTCTCATAAAATAAAAAAACTCAGGATTCTTCATTTTCTCTAGCGATTCTTCATCTTCTGTTAGGTTCGGCTTCTTCATATTGTCTAACAATCGTATTCTTCATCTGAATTATATCATCGGCTTCCTCATCTATAACACAATCTTGTTGTCGATTATTAAATAATTGATGATGGACCTGTATTAGAAAACGGGAAAACGATTCATACATAAACTATAATACTTATTCATACATGTTTACAAAACAGCCCATAAAACACTACTTATTCATATAAAACACTACTTACTCATATGAAACACAACATCACCTGTTAACAAAACATCTTATAAAAAGCAATACTTATTCGTATAAAACACTATTTATACGTATAACACACTACTTATTTGTATAAAAACACTACTTAGCCGTATAAAACACTACATCACCTGTTAACAAAAACATCTTATTAAAAACAATGCTTATTCATATAAAACACTACTTATTCGTATAAAACACTGCTTATTCGTATAAAACACTACTTAGCCATATAAAACACTACTTATTCATGCATGTTAACAAACACATTATCGTTGCAGAGGATTTAAGATAAAAATCACATAACAAATCCTCAACTGTTATAGAGATTGAATATCTTATGATTGTTATGAAAATGAGGAAGAGTTAGTTATTTTATAATGATTAAATTTCATAAATATCCAGATTTTAGATGCTAAATTAGTGGGTCTATGATAATTAATAAAATGGATAAAAGTCTATAATGCCCTTCATCTAAAGATTTAATCAGATTTGATCCAACAGTTGAAAACACTTCATACACTTCTTACACAAAACAATTTTCCTACCGGATCCTCTACCTATATATATATAGTTAATAGTTTGATGGCCCACGCTTCACTGCAGGGACATACCGATCGTTATTAGCACTGATACGGGTAACAAAGCACCACAAAATATCAGTCCCCTTAAAACAATTCTCATCAAGATTACATAAGATTTGTGAAAGCCAACACAAATAGGTATACAAGTTGGAAAATTTCTACATAATAAATCACTGGTAGTCTGTTGAAAGCATTTGTTGGCAAAAATCATCCTGAATCATGATCTTACCAAACACACTAACAGTAACATACTAACGCAAACAGTCAGCACTTTCCTAGCCGTCAAAGGGAGAGTTTGATCTAGAAGGCAATAGGCATTAGATTAGGCATCCAAATTTATCAATGACAACCATGAGTTGAGGGGACATAAAAGCCAAAAAAGTTTGAAAATGCCATAATAAACTTTGCTCTAAAGTTGTTGGGTTGTAGATGCAAAGGAAAGTCAAAACCATATGAACCTATACAAACATGAAGCAACATAATCATCCTTTAACTTCGCTCATATAAAATAAAGAAAAGAATAAAGGATTAAGACATTGGGTAAACATGTAAACTAACCAATAATAGGTGCCTGGATTGAACCAAAAACTGACCAGATTTAACTGCATCATTATTTGGAGTTAGAACCAAGATTTGATCCATTCATTTAAAAACTGGTTGATTTATTCTAATAAAGGGATAAACGGGTCAAAGCATCGTTAATATTTAACATATTTATTCCAACAATATGTACTTGGGTGTGTGGTTGTAACCATCTTAGGAGCATGCCCACTTGTGCCTATTTCCTATAGATTGTCTGCAAGCAAGTCAGACATACAATGACCATTTGTCGCTGCTCTTATAAAATGGATTGCAAAATAGAAATGAATTAATAGTAAAATAACATGAAAACTGAGTTAGAGGTGCAAAATCAAGTTCTTCAATTTGTTTTGCAAAAAAACAACAGCTAACATAATATTTATTCCTTGGGTTTCAGCTTAAACATCAAATATAGTTATAGGACATCCAATATCAACACTTAGGCACATCATCAACCATTATGCTATGTAACAGAAACACCTCTCCGACGCACCTAAGCGCATCATCATCGAGTTGAAAATGGAAACAAACACGAATCTCAAACATTCGGAACCATTCATCAACATATCAGAACACCAATCGAATGTAAATAAAAAGAGTCGACGAATGAAGATCAAAAACACACAGATAGTATTAAATGAAGGTTAACATAAAAATCAGATGAAAAGTCAAAAACGAACAGAGAAACAAACCAAACGACCCAAAAAACACCTAAACTTAAGTGAAATGTAACAATCCAATAAAAGTAAGCCTTTTGTGGTTCAGAGTTTGTAAATGGCTTCAAGGTGGGTTGCGGGTTAAAACCTGCCATCCAGTGCCCTTGCCACGCCATCTTCATCGATTGTCGGAAAATACGTTCAACTCATCACAACCAAGTCACAAAGCACATCTTTCCACAACCGACAATGAAGCGAAAGCTTGTATTGAGAAACCCGAAAGAGTTAAAAGACTAAAACGGGATGAGATGAGGGAGGCGGTGTCAGATCTGGGGTGCACGGCGGCGGATGTGCAGGAGGAGGCGGAGATGCGGGCATGCACAATAGCTTTCCTTCTATAGGTTCACATCTCTATAAACCATAGAAACGAAAAGCAATTATCGGGGTGCATGAATCAAGGTTGGGAAACGAAACGGGATCCCGTGACTTTTGTGTTAACCGCCTTGTACCATGGCTACCTGATTCATCACCATCCGTCTGACCCGAAGGCCATGAGAGTAGCAAACCGGAGACCATGGACGGTTCAACAATCACCACCGTTCCTTTATCTTGTTTCACTCTCTATCTACTGCACAAATTTTCTATATATACAGGAGGAAACCTAACAATGACTCATCTCTTTTGTAAGACAGATCGAGAAGGGGACACATGCCTGAGAGAACAGAAAACGTGCCACGATAACCTTGTGCCAAACTGCCAGCATGATTGAAACACATAATAACCGGAATACCCTTAATGAAACCAAAAATTACAAAAAAGCTATGATACTATTCATCTTGAGGTTTGAATAATACATATATAATGAGAAAATATACCATAAAAGAGGAGGTGTTGTTTAAGGACATCATGGTGAGAGAGAAGGGGGTTGTGAATTAGGGCAAAATCTCTTATCTCTCAAGCAAACACACTAGATGTTAAGGTCTGGTAGGTGCGATTTGTTTGTGTTAATAATAAAGGGTTTTTTTTGGTGTTTGTGAAATGTTATTATGTTTGGAAGTATCAATTCCTTTGATTTCAATTTGAAGGAATTGATTGAGCTCAGTTTTTTTTAGTTTGATTCTAGGTTTTTCTTTGTTAGAGATGTTTTATGGTGGTGGTGGTGGTGAAAGGTGGAGGAGATGGTGGGTGGTGGTGGTGGTGGTGAAAGGTGAAGATGGTGGTGGGTGATGGGTCTGATTAGGGAAGAAGACAATGGGGAAGAAGATGAATTTATACGTGAGTTGACGAAAATGTCCCTGACTTAACGTCAAAAACTTAACTGGGTTAAGTCGTTGGACTGTTTTGGCTTATTTTCTCCAAAGTCATGAACTGTTCAAGCAATTTTTAAAATATTAGGCTGGAGTGACAAATTTGGCCAAACCACAGGAACGGTTATAATAGTAATTTACTCATTAATTTAACATTATTTGAAATAAAAAGAATACTAGAATTCTACTATTCATCCAAAAGGTAACAAAAGAATGGTCTCCAAACTAGTGATGGTAGAAAAATTCGAACCTAACAGGTAATCCGAAATATATAAACGGGTATACCTGAAACCTGACAGGTATAGACCTGGTATGGGATTAGTTTTACAATTATGGCTCCTCCATTTAACGGCACCCAACAAATTTATGTTACTGATTAAAAAAAAATCAATTCCACACACTAGTATAAGTTTCAAGAAGTTCTAATTTGCTAGAAAAGCGTTCAAAAAAACTGCATAGAATCACAAATATTTGGTATCTAGACTTGAGGAGCATTTGTTTGTACTTTGTAGTATAAAGGAAAATTTACTCTAAATTTGTTTTGTCATTAATTAAACACACCAATGTAGATATTTCTAGAATAGCTTATAACCAATTACCTTTTTTTTTTGATCGGCGAACAACTGTGTGGCAACCACCCTTGCGGGGCGCCGTGCCCAAGAATCGACTACTCGACCTCCAGCAGCCCTCGCCTTCTCCCGATGCGCGGAAACCCGAGCCCCACCCGCCCGAAGGCACGACAGTGTTATAGAACTCGGTAAAACCTCGCCGCCCGTCAGATTCGAACCGGCGCCACCCGTATTCGATCTTCACCCGGATACCAAACCATAATGTTGGAAGTGGGAATTGAACCCTTGATCACCTAAGTGAACATAAGGCCTCTCCACCACTTCACAATTATGGATGGATTATAACCAATTACCTACTACTCAGTCATATGAATTTCATGTCTATTCCAATTTAAATTAATTTGTACAAATTGTTATTTTTACCAAACATACAACTCTTTTATTTTTATTTTTATGATGAAAATAACTATTCAATGTATCATTTTGTTTCAACCAACTAGGGGTGACCAATAAAAAACTGATTAACTAATAAAACCGACTAAACATAGATAACCTGACAGATGGTTTAGTTTTTTTTTGAACGATCAACTAAAGTATTGCCGGGTACTCTGTACACGGCCCCCAATGGCCGAAAGGGGCCCCAGACGGCCTCTAGTCCGTACGGACAGAGCCCTTCGGCCCACCCGTCTCCTGTTCCAGGGAAAACCCGGCCCACAAACCCGTCCGAAGGCACGACGGTAGTAAACCGGTAAAACTTGGAAGGATCAGGAGTCGAACCCATGACCACAAGGGTCAAGGGTCTCTCCATCACTTCCCAACCACCTACCCCACCACAAGGGTGGGGGTATCCATCGCATGCCTCCCGTGGGAATCGAACCCGGCTCCCCCAAAGAGAGAACCAGTCTTTTTTACCACTAGGCCACATGATCAGGATGGTTTAGTTTTAAGGGCTTAGATTATCCTATTGTCATGTTCTAATGTGGTTAAGCATTATGTGACCAGCCAATATAACTGAACTGAATTAATTAACTGCATTACTTGTAAGGCCTAAAACCCGAGGACCTCATGTTTTGGATTTACCTATTAACATCAGTTCTTAAACTTCAAACTTAAGTATAAAATACGTAGTGGAAATCAAACAAACAACGTTACAAATTTTGTCTTAACACTTCATTAAAAATAAAGTAAAATAATTTAAAAAATCTTCATGCGAGTCTTCATACGATTTCCCACCAGTCCCAACAAGCATGTATACATCCTTCAAACCCTACACTGGCCTGAAATGCATACAAAAGTTAGCTATGCTAAGGGGCTGTTTGGTTGATTAAGTGCTGAATCATTAAGAGGTCTGAATGGTTAAGAGGTCTGAATGGTTAAGCGCTGAATCATTAAGTTGGACCTCTTAATGGTTAGTTTTCTTGTCCCATGTTGGTAAGGGAGCCTCATTAAGGTTCAGCCTAGTTCAGTGCTTAATGGTTCAGCAACATCCCAAATCTTAATGATTCAGACTTAACTATTCCATTCAGAAGCTGAAACAAACGCGCTGAATGCTGAATCATTCAGCACTGAATGGTTAAGAGCCTCATTAAGAGGCTACCAAACAGCCCCTAAGTAAATTCAACTTTTATTTACAAAAGTGACACGTTAAACAAATATACTTCAAATAATAATATAAAATTAATTAATTTAAAACAATAATCGTACTAAGATTTTGTTAATAGGATCCCTTCTTACTTAAATTGCTTTTGGAGTTTTATTTGGGTTTAGTGCAGTGGCGAAGCTTGACTCGAAACTTCGGGGGGTCGGAAGTCACCGGGGGTTGGAAGTCACTAGTTTCAGGGGGTCGAAACCTTATATACCAAAAAATTTCTATACGAATATTATACAATCGAAACTTCCGAGCGAAAATTCGGGGGGTCGGTCGCCCCTCCCCGCCCCATAAAAGTTGTGCCCCTGGTTTAGTGTTTTAATTGCTTTTGCGAGCTTGAGAGACAGAGAGGAGTAAGAGGTTGGTATGCTTTTAGAGTTTTATTTGTGTTTAGAGTTTTTTATTGGGTTGAACCTAAAGAAAAAAAAGGGCAAAATAAAAAAATTGGCTTGTCCCTTTCAAAATGGGCTCGAAAGAAAAAAAAAAGGAAAAAACGATAAACTCTGTAAAACAGTCGATATTTGGGAACCTTGTATCGTTCGATATATCGTTAGCTTTGGTTTATATAATATAACTAATTTTTTTTCTAACAAAGGGGGGGTCGAAACCGTATATACCAAAAAAAATTTATACGGATACTATATAATCGAAACTTCTGAGCGAAAATTCGGGGGAAGCGGGGTCAGGCGACCCCACCTGGCCCTATGAAGTTGTGCCACTCTTTCGTCTTCGATGAGATCATACTTCGTTTTGTCCCTAAATGAATTATCTAATGACGTTGTCACCTACCGTAGGTATCACCATGGCAGTTGCTACTAGATTGTGCATTCCCTACTAACTTAGTCACTCAAAGACGTTTCACTGTTCCTTGGGGAACCTTCTAACTCGTACAAATAAGGCTTATGTAATATCTTCTTTTAGAATTATTCACTTCTTTTAAGGGCAATGTTAAAACATACATCCATTTTCATTAAAGCTTCCTTTGAAATATTTCATTTAGCTTTTATAAATCATAAGTTCAAATCTTCTTTGTTACAACTCATTTTCATTACGGTGTTATCCATTCAAAACTTCAATTCAAATGAAACATCATAAATATCTTTTATCAAACACATATACACATCAACCTCAAAAATAGTCTTTAAAAAGGGTATAGACCTCAAAGTTTGCATTGAACTTCCCGCATAAGAATTTTCACCAAAAATATGTCGCTAACTGCTCTGCATAAAAGTTATAACGCAAAATGCATCATCTTGCAGACATTGTCATATACACAGTGTGGCAAACAATGTTGCTTAACACTCATTGGGACTAGACATGACCATTTCAGGAATGTCGCATGGATTGTCACAATCCTCATGTAACACAACCTAGCGTCACATACACCCATGCAACCTTCTCAAGTGTCGCAGGCGCCACGTGTTACCAATCGTTAGATAATCATCAAATCTATGTCATCTAATCTAGTGGACCCATAATTGTCACATGATGAATGTCCAGTGTCGCAAACACGGAGATTCACCCATTTCAGTCCATTTTTACCTCAAAACCTTAACTTTTTATGTCCAAAATGTTTACTTAACTCCCATGAATCAAGATTCATGGTTTCTAGTTTCAAAAACACATAAAAATCTAATCATTGGGCTAAAACCCTTTTTACCCAAAAAACCCCAAAACTACAAAAATCACAGGTTTAAGGTTAAAACTTACTATAAACTCGAACAAAGTGATCTTGTCACACCCCGCCAAGGCGGAAACATGGGAATGCGACTTCGAAAGGTTTTCAAGCACAAGGTTTGAGTAACACATAAGATGAAACTTGTTTGATACCAAATTACTTCAAATTGTCTTACAATATTGAAATATAAATTGTTTGGAAATTGGAAATCATTAGGACAAACATAAATTATTAAATTGTTTTTGTCACACCCTCAAAATCCACTTGCGGAGTTTTACCGCGAGGCGCATGACAAACCAGGATCCAAGTCAACGATCACAATAAACAAGTCTAAATGAACATATGCAATTTGAAAAACATAGTTTAAATCTCCAATTACAGCGGAAGCTTATTCTCAAAACATAATCCAAAAGTAAACCAAATTATTCAATGTTTGAAAACCATGCAATCCTAACTAGACGCCGTGCAGACGCGTGCGCCCTAGTTCCATAGTGCTACCTTAGCGACCTGAGAAAACATGTAAGAGTTACGTCAGCACAAAAATGCTGGTGAGTTCACAGGTTTTGTAATCAAAGTATCAAGTTCAACCTGTCCATACTATATCAATTTGTAAACCATGTACGCTAGCTAGGCGTATGTTTGTTACATCTACGATTGGAAAACCATTACTAACTCGCAAACCAGATGTTGTGCCCGAATAGTAAACCTGTTCCTGTTTGAGACAATATGCACTCGCCCGGCCCTCCAAGCTGACGAGCGGGGTTGATCATTCCCAATAGATCTATTCACATTTCCCCGTTGTGCTAACCCGCACATTCATGGTTTCCCCCGGGACTTCCAAAGATCGTATAGTAAACCATAGAAACCCATAGTATGACAGTTGTTACCAAAACATAAGTTTAACACATGTTTTCTCCCCCAAAAAGTGAAACCAGTTAAAAGAGGGGCCGTAAACTCACCTTAGGTTGCGTTACTTCGTAATACGAATAAAGTCAGCAAGCTATGCTAGCCCCGTAAAGCGGCGACCTTAGATTTATGATAGATTGATGTAATAGGCTTGAAATCTTGTGTTTTGATCCAAAATCGTGTTCCAGAGGTTGTGTGTGTTGGGACGAGTTGTGGGACGACTAGGGTTGTTATAATGAAGTTTAGGAGGTCAAGTATTGTATTTATAGGCGTTTTTAGTCGTCCAGCACGTTATAGGCGATTACGCAGCAGCATCAGGCGAATAGGGCTCCTAATCGCCCCTAGTATAGGCGATTAGGGCCTATTCGCCCCTATGGAACCCTACTCGCCCCTCCCTATAGGCGATTACAAATCCTACTCGCCTATAGGGTCTGGTTCAGCACATTTGGCGCTTTAAACTCCGTTTTAACATATGTTAACACATTTTCACATACCGACAAGTCACATAATGATTGTAGACACATAATACTTGCAAACAAACACATTCACACTCGTTCACCAATTCCCAGGACTCGAGACTTGTATGTTCCCTATGCTCTGACGATTCTACGAATCGTCACCCTTTGTACACTTGGTTAAGGACTGACATCTAATGAGCCTCCAGACTAACATCTAATGATCCTCTATACTAAACTAACAGTTCCCGAACCGTAACACGACTCGACTAACCCAGTTAAGTATAATATACGCGTGACTCGCTAAGGTAGACTTTCATCTAGACAGCGTTGTTAACCAGAATTTGCCGGGTGTCACATCATCCCCACGTTAAAAGAATTTTTGTCCCGAAAATTGCACAAGTACTAAAAGGAATAACAAAGGATTAACAAAAGAAACAGACAAAAGATAGAAACCAAGAGAGAGATTTACCGAGTTGTCACATCATCCCCACGTTAAAAGGAATCTCGCCCCGAGATTCATTCAGCAGCAGTGGTAACATATCTCGATTCGAATGCTTCCTTAGGAAAGAGATGAGGATACTTAGACTTCATCTGATCCTCCCGTTCCCAAGTGTACTCTGGTCCTCGGTTCGAGTTCCAGCGAACCTTGACAATGCGAATCTTGCTATGACGTAGGCTATGAATCTTGTAATCAAGAATCTCAACAGGTTCCTCCACAATCCGAAGACGATCATCAACCTTGATCTCTTCCAGTGGAACAATAAGAGACTCGTCAGCCAGACACTTCTTTAAGTTGGACACATGGAAGACGTTATGTACGTTACCGAGCTCCGTCGGTAAATCAAGACGATATGCCACCGGTCCAATCCGTTCCAGAATTGTAAATGGGCCGACATACCGAGGGTTGAGTTTGCCACGCTTCTCAAAGCGTATGACGCCCTTCCATGGTGAAACTTTCAGAAGTACTTTGTCATCAACTTGGAATTCCAATGGCTTGTGACGTTGATCAGCATAACTCTTTTGCCGATCCCGTGCCGCTGCCAACCGGTTACGAATCTGTACGATCTTTTCCGAAGTTTCGTACACTAGTTCAGGCCCAGTGAGTTGACTCTCACCCACCTCAGCCCAACAAAGAGGAGACCGGCATTTCCGCCTGTACAGTGCCTCGAACGGAGCTGCCTTGATGCTCGTGTGGTAACTGTTGTTGTAAGAGAATTCTACTAACGGTAGGTGAGCTTCCCATCCTTTGCCAAAATCGATCACACATGCTCGCAGCATGTCTTCTAAGGTTTGAATCGTGCGTTCACTCTGACCATCAGTCTGTGGGTGATAAGCCGTACTCATGTCCAGTTGGGTACCCAAAGCCTTGTGCAAAGACTTCCAGAAGTGAGAAGTAAAATGGGAGTCACGATCCGAAATAATAGAAACCGGCACCCCGTGCTTAGAAACAACTTCCTTCAGATAAAGACGAGCCAAACGATCCATGGTGTCGGTCTCCTTAATAGCGAGAAAATGGGCTGATTTCGTCAACCGATCAACAATCACCCATATCTTATCATTCCCGCTTGGTGACTTAGGTAGTTGCGTGACAAAATCCATTGTAATCCGTTCCCATTTCCACTCCGGAATTTCAGGTTGTTGCAAGAGACCCGACGGTTTCTGGTATTCCACCTTGACCTTAGCACAGGTCAAGCATTTGCTCACGTATGAGGCTATATCCGACCTCATGTTTGGCCACCAGTAAAGCACCTTCAGATCTTGGTACATCTTATCCGAACCAGGATGAATAGAATACCGGGACTTGTGAGCCTCATCTAAAACAAGCTCCCGAAGTCCCCCGAATAAAGGAACCCATATGCGTTCTGCGAAGTAGTGCAGGCCATCAGGCCTTCGCTCGAGGTGCTTGTCGGCACCGTGCATAGTCTCAGCTTTAAGGTTTTCCTCCTTCAAAGCTTCTAACTGAGCAGAACGGAGTTGGTCAGGTAGAGAGGAATGAATGGTGAGCTGCAACGCCCGAACGCGACGAGGATTAATTGATTCCTTCCTGCTCAAGGCGTCCGCTACTACATTCGCCTTGCCAGGATGGTACTTAATGGCGCAATCATAGTCATTCAGGAGTTCAATCCAACGACGCTGTCGTATATTCAAATGTTGTTGGTCGAAAATATGTTGAAGACTCTTGTGATCGGTGTAGATGGTGCATTTGGTACCGTACAAGTAATGTCTCCAAATTTTCAACGCGAAAACCACTGCACCCAATTCCAAGTCATGGGTGGTGTAGTTCCTCTCATGCACCTTGAGTTGACGAGAAGCATACGCAATCACTTTCTCGTGTTGCATCAACACGCAACCGAGACCATGAATAGAAGCATCACAGTAAACAACGAAATCATCAGGGCCTTCAGGCAAGGACAAAATAGGAGCGGAACAAAGTTTAGACTTCAGTTCTTGAAATGCCGACTCTTGTGGTTCACCCCAGTCGAATTTTCTATCCTTCTGAGTAAGAGTGGTGAGGGGTTGAGCGATCTTCGAGAACCCCTTAATGAAACGACGATAATAGCCCGCAAGGCCTAGAAATTACCGCACCTCAGTTGGCGTCTTTGGTGCTCCCCAGTCCTTGATCGCTTCGATCTTAGCTGGATCGACATGAATTCCTAGTTCATTAACCACATGTCCTGGGAACTGAACTTCGCGTAACCAAAAGTCACACTTTGAGAACTTAGCGTAAAGTTGTTCCCGTCGCAAAAGTTCCAAAACCAAACGCAGGTGTTCCTCGTGTTCGGTCTTGTTCTTGGAGTAAATCAGGATGTCATCAATAAACACGATAACGAACTTGTCAAGATACGGTTTGCAAACGTGGTTCATCAAATCCATGAAAACCGCCGGTGCGTTTGTGAGACCGAAAGGCATGACCAAGAATTCAAAATGGCCATAACGTGTACGAAAGGCAGTCTTTGCAACGTCAGCTTCCCTTACGCGCAACTGGTGATAACCGGACCTCAAATCAATCTTTGAGTAGTAGCTAGAACCCTGGAGTTGATCGAATAGATCATCAATACGTGGAAGAGGATAACGGTTCTTGATGGTCACTTTGTTCAATTCTCTGTAATCCACACACAATCGAAAACTTCCATCCTTCTTCTTAACGAACAGAATCGGGGCTCCCCAAGGGGAAGAACTAGGTCTGATGAAACCCTTGTCCAAGAGTTCCTGTAACTGACTGGACAATTCCTGCATCTCGGGAGGTGCAAGACGGTAGGGGGCCCGAGCAATAGGAGCAGCCCCTGGTACAAGATCAATACCGAACTCAACCTGACGATGGGGAGGAAGACCAGATAAATCATCGGGAAATACATCAGGAAACTCGCGTACAACAGGAATATCGTCGATCTTTTTCTCATCGGTAGAGGAAACAGTTAAAAGTGCCAAAACGGCCAAATAACCCTTTCGAAGATACTTAAGGGCTTTCATGCTGCAGATGAGATTTAGCGAAGCACCGCCCTTGATACCGTACACAGAAAGGAATTCTCCATCAGGGAGGGGAATCCGAATAATCTTGTCGTAACAAACGATCTCAGCGCGATACAAAGACAACCAATCCATGCCTACAACAACGTCAAAACTACCCAAAGGTACCGGCATAAGGTCGATGGGGAACGACAAACCCGACAACTCTAGTTGACACTCCCGAAGGATACAAGTAGCTTCAATCTTTTTACCGTCAACCAACTCAATTATATACTTAGCCTCTAATGGTACGGGTACTACATCTAGCAGTCGACTAGCTTCCATAGATAATAAAACTTTTATCGGCACCGGAATCAAATAAAACACTAACAGAGCGATTATTGAGAAGGAACGTACCGGTAACTGTGTCAGGATCCTGCCTAGCCTCTGCAGCTCCAATGACGAAGGCACGTGCATTCCTGCCACCGCCCCCGTTATCCCCGTTACCGTTTCTCACATCCCCGCCCTGCTTCAGTTTCGGGCACTCCTTCTTGTAATGCCCAGTCTCCCCACAGTTGTAACATCCCTGTCTTCCCGTAGTTCCTTGAGCAGTAGGAGCCGAGTTAGTAGTTGGGGCCTGGGTCGATGGAAGTGTCGCCCGACAGTCTTTAGCAAAATGCCCAAGTCGCTGACAGCGATGGAAACGATTACGGTCGCAGTCCCCCTGATGATGGCGCCCACATTTGTTGCACTTAGGTAATTTCCCCGCATAACCACCCTGTTTGGTACCAGAAGAAGAAGAAGAACCCCCGCTATCGAATCTCTTACCCTGTTGTGCTGGTGCTGGCACAGATCCTTTCCCCTCATTATCCCACTTACGCTTTTTATTCTCCGGGGCCTTGACAGTCGAACCCTTAGCCGACAAAACACCCTCATTCACCTTCAAGTTTGTCATCCTGTGAGCCGATCGGACCACCTCTGAGTATGTAGGAAGATTTCCCGCAGCCACCAACCCTGCGATCTCTGGTACTAGCCCCGAGATATAGTGTTCAATCCTCCTGTATTCTGGCACATGCAGATCAGGACACAGCACTGCCAACTCATTACGCCTTACCGTATACTTTTCAATCTCTGACCCAGTCATCTTGAGGTTCCACACCTCGTGCTCTAACTTCTGAACTTCTTCCCTTGGACAGTACTCTCGCTTCAGTAGTTGAACAAAATTTTCCCAAGGCATAGCATACGCCTCACCTATACCCATATTCTGGGTGATATTGTTCCACCAGGTCAAAGCAACATCCTGGAATAACGCAGCAGCATACTTGACTCGATCCTCTGGGAGACAGTTACACATCAGAAACACTGACTCCACCTTTTCCAGCCACCTGAGCAAGCTCACCGCACCCTCAGTGCCAGAGAATTCCTGGGGCTTACAGTCCCGAAACATCTTGTAGGTACACATGGGTGGGGGTGGGTTAACGGGACCACCTGAAATAAAACGCATGAGAAACCACGAAGGATGTAAACAAGGTTCACTAACGAGGTAAAAGTGGATAATTCAACTTACCACCACCATTGTGCCCTAACTGAAAGGCAGCTTGCAGCAAGTTGTTCAGATCTTCTTGTGTTAGGTTTACACCTCCACGACCACCACCACCACCGCGACCACCACCACGCCCACCATTGCGGCCACCTCCACGTCCTCCTCGTACTCCAGACATGATTCTGACAGAAAGAACGAGAAAATTTAGTTTCGCAGCTAATGGTAACCACTAGCATTTACAAGATCAAAGCTAGATCCAGCTCAGGACTATCCATTCAAACCCAGAGCTCACTAGGGCTTTCATGCATTTCGGTTTATGATTTTGTGTGCACCCAAAATGATAAACCGCTCTACATGGTCCTCCAAGTGTTCTCCTAGTTCAAAGTTCAAATCACTGAACATAGACTCTTAGCTATACACCGTAATGCTACGGTAGTTTATGGCAAGTGTTTCTATTGGAGTATGAAAGGGAGATGTCCGAGCCTTGGACAAATCTCAAGAGTACACGATTTACCCCAATATACCACACCGCCTAGAAAGCAAGTAACCCGACATAAGATAGAACGGATGATGTAACATAGGAAGGTCAGATGATTTAGAGACACCCCGACAAGCCCATACGTAATCCACCATAATGTTTAGTACTGTGTGATCGTCTAGTGTGTGCGACTCGGCTATAGACTAGACTCTACATGCAGTCCTAGTTCACTATAACCATTGGCTCTGATACCAATCTGTCACACCCTCAAAATCCACTTGCGGAGTTTTACCGCGAGGCGCATGACAAACCAGGATCCAAGTCAACGATCACAATACAAGTCTAAATGAACATATGCAATTTCAAAAACATAGTTTAAATCTCCAATTACAGCGGAAGCTTATTCTCAAAACATAATCCAAAAGTAAACCAAATTATTCAATGTTTGAAAACCATGCAATCCTAACTAGACGCCGTGCAGACGCGTGCGCCCTAGTTCCATAGTGCTACCTTAGTGACCTGAGAAAACATGTAAGAGTTACGTCAGCACAAAAATGCTGGTGAGTTCACAGGTTTTGTAATCAAAGTATCAAGTTCAACCTGTCCATACTATATCAATTTGTAAACCAAGTACGCTAGCTAGGCGTAGGTTTGTTACATCTACGATTGGAAAACCATTACTAACTCGCAAACCAGATGTTGTGCCCGAATGGTAAACCTGTTCCTGTTTGAGACAATATGCACTCGCCCGACCCTCCAAGCCGACGAGCGGGGTTGGTCATTCCCAATAGATCTATTCACATTTCCCCGTTGTGCTAACCCGCACATTCATGGTTTCCCCCGGGACTTCCAAAGATCGTATAGTAAACCATAGAAACCCATAGTATGACAGTTGTTACCAAAACATAAGTTTAACACATGTTTTCTCCCCCAAAAAGTGAAACCAGTTAAAAGAGGGGCCGTAAACTCACCTTAGGTTGCGTTACTTCGTAATACGAATAAAGTCAGCAAGCTATGCTAGCCCCGTAAAGCGGCGACCTTAGATTTATGATAGATTGATGTAATAGGCTTGAAATCTTGTGTTTTGATCCAAAATCGTGTTCCAGAGGTTGTGTGTGTGTTGGGACGAGTTGTGGGACGACTAGGGTTGTTATAATGAAGTTTAGGAGGTCAAGTATTGTATTTATAGGCGTTTTTAGTCGTCCAGCACGTTATAGGCGATTACGCAGCAGCATCAGGCGAATAGGGCTCCTAATCGCCCCTAGTATAGGCGATTAGGGCCTATTCGCCCCTATGGAACCCTACTCGCCCCTCCCTATAAGCGATTACAAATCCTACTCGCCTATAGGGTCTGGTTCAGCACATTTGGCGCGTTAAACTCCGTTTTAACATATGTTAACACATTTTCACATACCGACAAGTCACATAATGATTGTAAACACATAATACTTGCAAACAAACACATTCACACTCGTTCACCAATTCCCGGGACTCGAGACTTGTATGTTCCCTATGCTCTGACGATTCTACGAATCGTCATCCTTTGTACACTTGGTTAAGGACTGACATCTAATGAGCCTCCAGACTAACATCTAATGATCCTCTATACTAAACTAACAGTTCCCGAACCGTAACACGACTCGACTAACCCAGTTAAGTATAATATACGCGTGACTCGCTAAGGTAGACTTTCATCTAGACAGCATTGTTAACCAGAATTTGCCGGGTGTCACATCCATGATATGACCCAAGACAGAGGTACCACATCTTGCCAACTCAGACCAGACTCTCAAATCCCCAAGCTCCATGCTATCAATTATTTGAAAAACATGCGTAAAAGATTTGTCAACATAAAGTCGACGAGTTCACAGGTTTAATGTACGTAATGTAAAGTTTGTGAAATTCGTGTATGACCAATCAAAGCTAGCTAAGCCAATGATTATTTTGCCAACCACGAGTCCCATAACCAAACCTCTTGACTGTTGTGCCTCGCGTATTGCAAAATTAAGACAATGTGTAAATTATAAAAAAAAAAAAAAAAAACTAACACTCTTTTGTATGTAACTGGTTAGAGTGACTAACCAAGAGTGGGGGTGTCAATCCAATAGATCTATTTAAGTGTTCCATGGCTACTGTTAGCTAATGATTACGGTGTATATGTAAGTACAACGACTGTTGAGCTTATGAACCATTTGTCTCATGTTTCACATGGTAGTCATGATAGAATTCACCCCAAATGAAATGTAACTAGTAATATGACATGTTTATTCCCCTAAACATGTAAAAACAGTAAAACATGGCCGTTAAACTCACCTGGTGTTTGAGTAAGTGATCTAGCAAAGCAGAAGCTAGAGTGACTATAGTCCCGACAAGGAGTGCCCTATAATGTTAAGGACATCTTAAGTCGTGTGTACATTGTTATTTACCATACAAGTTGTTCACCTGACTTGTGGACCCTTGTACCATGCATAAATTGGGTCATTATTCATGCACGTGACAATTACTACGTATCTTGTTTATAAAGTGTGTAGTTTTATGAAATCTTGGAGGTTCTTGTTATAGCGACACAATTATTATTGACAAAACCAGCTTCACATGTCGTCATAGGTTATCAAATATTACCCTATGTTAACATGTTCGGTGGGATTATGTAAAACATAACAGTTTTAACATATGTTCTAGGGTTATTATGTTAATTGCATGATTAACACATGTTGGTGTCATTTTAACATATGTTTCTTATAATCCGAAAACTTTACTATGTGACACTTGTTAAAATCCGATTCTTGTGTGGCCATAACTGGTTATGGACACTAAGATGTTTATGAGTATGTAGGGGCTTGTTATTATCCACAATCGTGTGTATGTAAATACAAAACAAAGGTGTGTTGATGTATACATGTATTATGTTTAAAGTTCTAAAAATTTGGATCATTGCTATCCACTCAACACCATACACACATACATACATTTATGTATGTGTATACGATGTGTGTGTTTTTCTATAGGTGCGTGGATGTATATGCTATACATATACACGAGTGTACGTGTATATATACATAATGTATTTAAATTCAATGTTTGTATGTTTTCACCTCTACATTAAAGTGTCTAGGTGATTATAGGGTCGTGCATACATATGCCAAAGGGTATTGGCGGGGTGTGCTTGTTATGGGCCGAATCATATTAGAGGTTTTAAGTGTGTAGAAGATTAACTAACATACCTATGAAATTAAGGCATGGTAAGGAAGATCTGGTTCCTAATTAATCGTGTTGTGTTCCTTCCCACGGCTTCTTGGCTGCATTAAGGCTTGATGTTATTTGCTTAGGGTTCGAATTTGATCATGTTTGGGTCTGGGGTGTTCGGCCGAGATACAAAGGAAAGGAAAGAGGAGTGAGTGTCTTGTATGTGAATGTGTTTGAGTGTGGTGATTGAGAGAATCATGGTTCCTCTATTTATACTCGATCGACCAAGGGAAGGGGTAGAGACATGTGTGTGCATTGTGCTAAAAAGAAGTAAGTCAACTATCCTAGATTCGTGTTGCGGGAAAAGGTAAGATCCATGTTAGTGCTTAGAGTTGACAAAACAAACAATCTTGCTCCTTTCCTAGATGTTTTTGGCCGCATGAAGGATCAAACATATATGGATAATGATCAAATTTGGGAATGTGTTTATGAAGGGTGTTAAGAGTCCATTTTGGTATAGGAGTTGGACATGCATGAAACTTATGCATTCCCCCTTCTTTTCGGCTCAAAGAGACAAGATCAAGACAACTATGGTAAGTGATCATCTCTTGGAAAGTGTTTATGGGAGGAAAAGTAGGCCTAGTTTGGCATAAGTTGAGTTTAGAGTGGGTTTGTCTTATTCCTCATGCATGACAATCTTTCTTGTCCTCTACCTCATATATACAACCGTATGTATGCATGTACATACATAGGTTTTGTCCATTTTTCTTTCTTGTGTATAGTATATGTGTCATGTGTATGTATATAGGTTGTAGAGTTGTCAAATCTTTGTCAAGTCATAATACATATGGATCGCATATGTATATAGGTTTGTTTGTTTGTGTATGTGTGTTGTATATATATATATATATATGTACTAGGTGAAATCCCGTGTGAAAACACGGGAACACTAAATCCAACTAAAGCTGAATATCCATTCATTGGTGGTTGTGCTTCTGCCTTTAGTAACCACTAATAAATGAAATAGCTGATTGGAAACCACTGATGAATCGGTAACCACTGATGAATGAATCAGCTGATGATTATCCATGGATGAAGCAAGCAACAGAGGATGAAACAAACTTTTGATGATAGAAGTGGTTTGCATTCAACAGATGTTGTCATCAGAAGTTTGTTTCAGAGTAGACCCATTAGTAATAAAATGCTCGTTTTTTTTTCGTTCTTTATATAGCACTATGGTACTCGTTGGAAATATAATAAAATACTCGTTAATTTGGTGTATTTTTTTTCAAAAAAAGTGTTGTTTAAAAAAGTTATTAACATTTAAAAATAATGGGGAAAGTGCATGTGCCATGCACATGATAGAGAAAAAATAATTTAATAGTAGATGGAGTATCCATGACCCATTTAAATGACCTAGTAAAATGAGCGGGAAAAAATTAAAGGAAGCTCCCACAAGGTGCCATGTGTCCCTCATTAGCTTTCATTTATATATTATAGAAGATATAGGATAGTTTGTTCTTGATTACACACACAGTTATATATAAGCCGTATGTATACATATATATATATATATAATTAGATGAGTTGATTTTGTCTTGTTTACCTATGTGTGTGTATGTGAGTGTGTGTGAACATAATATATTATTGGAAAGATCCCTAGTTTCCTTGGACAATAATTGGTTTCTCATATGATAACACATATGCACATAGTTTAGCCTTGATGATAACATATGTTTTTACAAGATAATATTTAACATATGGTTATTACCATGTGTTATTTTTCCCATAAACATGTGTTGTTTGTGATGTTTAACTCATGTTTACATATGTATATGTTTTGATTGGACATATGATAATGTTCTACGATTTTATGTGTCACATATCCATAAAACATCTTATGAATTGTTCAGGTTTTGTGTGGAATTGAACAATTTCCCACTTAGGTATTGTCACGTGTAATCTTGTTTTGTCTGTACGTAGTAATTGGATATTTGGTTGCTCCGGTTGAGCGTGTGATTGTCTCGATTGTTCAACGTCAATTATCTCGGATAAATCGGGTGTTGTATGCGTAAACGTATAATGTACTAAATTTATGAAATAGTTTGGGCTTTGCTAGACTCGGGACGACATTGTCAATGTTAAAAATGTCTAATATGCACATAAAATGACATAGTTAAGTAGGGTGTGTACTGATCTTGACCTGAATTGTTGACGGGTGTCACAAATCTTGTAATCATTAGGGATTGATGAGCAACGAATTCCAAACTACAAATATTTAAAATCTTGAATCTTGATCCAAGCTTCACACACTTTCTCTCTCTATAAGCTTTTGTATGAAAGGAATAGTTATGAGCTAGGGTTACATCCTTTTCTAGTTAAAAGGGGCGTTTTAGTCCAAATACTTTTTTGTTTGGGCTCAAGCCCACCATTAACCCACTAACCAAAGTTCTAAGTCATCTCCTATACTAAGCCTCTTTAGTAGTCAAGGATGAAAGTTTTTGAGGGCTATGAGGTGCCCCGACCTCTACCAATTTTTTAGCCAGTAATGTAAAAAATTTAGGTGTTTTCTGGAAAAAAAAATCAATTTTGAGTTCGCCCACCACTGATTTGATTTTGCGTAAATATCCCCGCACCCACCGATTTTATTGTCTATAAAATCTATACGTAATGAGTTATAAAAATATGCAAGAACGACCTTTTTATATAATTTTTATACTTGCTAAAGATCAGAGAGCTTTTAGTCTTATTTAAGAGTTGTTAAAAAAAAATTCTTAAACACGAGGGAACTTTTTAGTCAAATCTCAAAGTTATTAAAAAAACACAAACGTAAATATGAATTGAGAATGAATCTTGTTGTAGATGCAAAAGTGCGACTAAAGCTTTGGATTGTAAAACACATTTTGTTTTGTTGATATCGAAGGTGCGAAGGAGTGAATTTAAAGGTGCGAAGGTAGTATAAAAGGTGCGAAGGAAGATTGTTTGTACGAATGAAGACTTAGATTATGGTAGAACTTAGTTCGACCAGTTGATGTGGGCGAACCTGCACATTCGCATGAACAGTTTGGGCGAATGTGCAGTCTATAAATAGACAAGTTTGATTTTTGAATGTAACTTTGATGATTATTATTCCCTCCTCTTTCAGAAACTCTCTCTAGTTTTTGTTAAACTTGTTTTTCGTTCAAACCTTAATTGTATCCATTATTCAACGTGTAAACAAGTGTTTTATTAATGAAAACGTTTGAAAATGATGATCTGTGTGTTTGAATCTATTTGATTATTATTTTGTGATAGTTTTAGGGTTTCCGCACCTGAAACTAACTTGTTTGATCAATCTTTGTTTGTTATCGATCCTTTCACGCACATACAAAGTGGTATCAGAGCCATTTCGGATCAAACAACCACAAATTAATAATCTCTCAGTTGATTTGGACCTAATTTTGGTCAAAAAGTTTCTGTTTTCAATGAACAAATTGATGTGATAAGATTTTGATCAATTACACCTTGATTTCGAGTTTAAATTGGATAATTCTCTTTATTAAAGTTGTTCCAAATCAAATCCGATTCAAAACCTGATTAAGATCATCAAAATCCATCAACAATTGAAAAACATGATCAAAATTAACTGATTTTCAAAGAATAACCGTTTTTGAAATCACAGGGGTCGAACGAGAGAGTTTGGTCGAAAGTGGAATTCATTTGGGTCGAAAGAGTGATTTTGTGTACGAAGGAGGTGTTTTAGTGGTCGAAGGAAGACTTTGATTGCTTATTTTTCACATTCGCACCTTTGTTTCACCTTCTCCTGATCGAACGGTCGAAGGAGCTGTAAAACGGTCGAAAGAGAGTCTTAAGTGGTCGAAGGAGATTTTGTTGTTTAGTTCACATTCGTATCAATTATAAACGGGCGAAAGAGAACTTTAGTTCTCATTTGCACGTCCGTATATACGAAGGAGCATTCTGTTTTGAAACATTTTTAATCTTTTCGTGTTTAATCGTTTGCAGGACAAGATGTGGAACTTTCCAACAACGCCTAGACCTACTCAAGCACCACAACAGCAGACAACACAAGATCCGTGGTCCATTGCAGCTCAGAAGACTAGTCAACCATCACAGCCGATCAATTATATGGCAATGACTAGTTCGGCACCACAACAAGTTGGTCAACCATTACCACAACCGATTGACAACTATTGGGGAGTCGCAGCAGCAGCAGTCCATTCACAGACGACCAACGCTATATCCACTCTTATTCATGATCTATCTTCTGGAAGCGGCAATCGTCCACCGAAGCTAATGGACATGAAGGAGTACAATACTTGGAAGACGAAGTTTAAGATCCACGTTGAGGGACAAGGACTTGAAGGAGCCGAGGCATGGCAAATGATTGTGAAGGGTTACGTTGCTCCTATTCTGGAGAATACTGGAGAACCAATCCCTTTGGAGAATTTGGCGGATGACGAGAAGAAAAGGTTTGCGATAGAGAAGAAGGCATTCTCTCAGCTATCCCAGGCGATCAACACTGATCTATTACATCAGTTTGGATCGTGCACTACATCCAAACAACTATGGGATATGCTGAGAAATCGACATGATGGAAATGAGAAGACCAGGAAGCTTAGGATGGAAGAGCTTCGGAAGGAGTTTGAAAACTTCAGTTATATGGGTAATGAGACCCTAAAAGAGTTGGTTCCACGGTATTGCCATTTGCTCACTGAATTGTCGAGCTATGAGATCAGCATTCCAATGTCGGAATTAGTAGATAAATTTGCTGATGCTTTACCACCCTACTGGAACCAACACATCGAAGTGTTAAAGGAGAAGGATGCTTACCAGTATTGGACTATTAATGAGTTCATCCAAAAGCTGGAAAACAAAGAGATGGAGGAAAAGAGAAAAGCTAAGAGAGCTCAGATTCCACAGAATCCTGATTTATATGTGAGTGGTACATCTAACTCTCTTTCTGCTTCAAGCACCACCTCTAATGTTGCACCTCACATAGCATGTGTGTCTAACGTTGTTGAACCAACAAAAGCACCCATTAACTACCTTGCTCAAACTTCATCCTGCACACCATCATACACACAACAACCTTATCAAACACCAAACTTTATTCCACCATTTTCACCATTACAACAAGCCGCATGCTACACATCAAGTCAACCTCAACAACAACAACAATATCCTCCTCAAGTGAATCAGATGCAGATTACTCAAGCACAATCAAGTCAAAACCCAATTGTGTTAGAGACCTCAAACCTTAACAATGTGACTGTTGAAATTGCTCAACAGCATGTTGCTCTTGTATCTGCTATGGTTGCTTCTTACAATGGTTTGGTAGCAAGTCAAATTGGTAACAATAATCTCACCAATGAGGACTATGCTCAAATCGACAAAGAGGAAATGGAGTTGATGGACATTCAGTGGGCTTTTGCAAGCATTATGAGGAGAGCCACTGACTTTATTCAGAAGACTGGCAGGACTGATCTCTCAACCTCTCCCAACACCACATACGGATTCAACAAAGCAAAGGTTACCTGCTTTAACTGTGGTGAGAAGGGACATTTTAAAAGAGAATGCACACAGCCAGCACAACAAGGTAACCGAAACCCTTTCAATTCTACATACCAAAACCGACAAAACCAAAACCAAAATCAAGTGTCTTACAACAGTCCAAACATCTCAAGCTTTCAACCACAAAACACTTATCAGAACCGTCAACAAAACAACAACACCAGACAATCCACAACTCAAAACCAACCTCAACAAAATCCAAACCGAACTATTGTTCCTATTTCTACACCTAACACACAAAACCAAAACCAAACTGACAATCAAAACCAAAACCAAGAACTTGTAATCCAAAAGGATGAAGGTTTTGACTGGACTGGTATGCAATTGGGGGTGGAGGAGATCACTGCTGGGAATGTTGCTTGTGTGGCACAGCAGATGAGTTTGGATGAGAATGAAGAGATTGAAGAAGAGGTTGTGATTGAAAAAGTGTCTGAGTTGAAGATTGAAGAAGTGAATGAAGATGTGATTGCTGAAAGTGAAGACAAGAGATCGGGGATGATTCTTGATTCTGTCACTGATGTTGGAGATCAATACGATTCAGCTTACTCGGATATGGAGAGCGAATCTGATTCAGAGACTAGTGTGAATTCACTAGATGATGATATTGACCAACTGCTAGCTGAAGCTGACTTCCTGATGACCCGCAAGTCATGTATGGTGGATGATGCATGCACCAAGATTGACTACTCCAAATTCTTCGCAGGAAAGGAAGCTCACTTTGCTTTAATGGCCATGACAGAACCTCCTAAGCCGGTAAGTTCTGAAACTCAATCTCAAGCGTGTGTGATAAATGTGCTGATTTTGAAAAACTGACTGATGAAAACAAGCTTCTCAAGGTCCAACTTGAGAGTGCAAAAATCAACTGTCAGATTTATCAAAAGGACTTAAAAGATTTCAACAAAGTTCTTGATGGTTATAAAAAGGATGTGTATGAACTGAAAAAGACATTATCTATTAAACAACTTGCCATTAATAATTACATCAATGAAATGGAAAACACTAAATTGGAAATGGCAACCATCAAGTGCTTTGCGGAAAAAGTTAACAAGAAATTAGAAAGTTACAAGAACATAGCATATGTAGTCGACCATATCATTGAAGAACCCTCCCAGACGAATAGTGCAAACTATAAGTCAGTTCCATCTCCGGTATTGTTTGAGAATCACACTTTACACGCAATACCACCGGAGACTTTAATCAATCCTGATTCCACATCAGAAAATGAGCCTAACACTTCCAGTGTCGGGGATCCATATTCTGATGTGAGACCAGTACTGGGAAATAATGAGGGTGTGGTCGCTACTGATGATTCAGATGAAGAAGATGAAACATCTGAGACGGTTGAAAGTGATAGTGAAATTCCTGATGAAAATCATATAATCACTACTGAGCCAGTCTCAGATCATTCATCCAATGGCAAATGCTCATCGTAAAAATGATGTTAAGAAAAATGAAAAGTTTGTTGGTAAGAGTTTTGAAAAGAAAGAGGTAAAGAAGGTTGAGAAAAATGTGAGAAAACCGGTTGAAAAGAAAGTTGAAACTAAAACTGAGAAAAATGTGGTTAAACCGGTAGAAAAGAAAAATGAGTCTAAATCTGAGAAAACCAATGATGTGAGCAACGAATCGTGTGACAAACCTGTCAAAATCTTCTATCGGATGCAAGGCTCCGATAAGATTTTATCCGATGATGAGTTTCCGATTAAGTTTGTCAATTCTTCAAAAATCGAAAAGATCTGGCAGGAAAGTACGATTTGGTTTCCAAAATTTGAAAGAACCAATGACATTCCTCAAGAAATTTTAGACAAAATTTATTCGGATAAAGAAGCAAAGGTCAATGTCACACCAATTTGTTTTGCCTGTTCATAAAGAAAATAGTTTTATTCAACCGACTTACTCAAAGGACCCAGCTCCTGAGAGTTTAAGGAAACAATGCATGGTCGATCGATATCCCATTGCTAGTTTTTCCAAGTCGTCGATCAAGGAAAACTATGAGGAATATCGTGCGTGTTATAAGTGCGGGGAACGGGGACATTTACTTGCCGCCTGTCCGTACGTACGACACAAAAGGCACGAGGTGGAGATGAGGCAATATCATGAGTATCCGGTTGACAACTATGGCTATCAACAGAGACGGCATTTTCCCCAACAAGAATTTTATCATAATCAAAACAATTTTTATAACAAGAGGGAAAATCGTCAGATGACGTATGATAAGCGCAACCGGATGACCACTGATAAATCTGGTAAGAAACCTATGATGAACTCAACTGCTGATACCAAAAAGGTAGCTCCTAAACCTAATGGTAAACAAGCAGTTGGACCTGTCTCTGTTAAATCAGAGAAGGTAACCAAGAAGGTTGCTTATAAAGAAGAAGTAAAGAAACCGACTAAGACTTCAAAATCTCAGATTCGGATCTTGAAACGATCTGAGCAATCTTGGTCATCTAAGGAATCTGAAGGAGCTTCTACTTCACAGAGTGAGAAGAATGAGAAAAAGAAAATTGTAAGTGAGAAGAAAGGGGTTGAAGTAACCCAAGATGTTTGTGATTCAAAAGACTCTTTGAAACAACCTGTTCAAAGACCCAAGACCAAACAGGCTTGGGTCCCCCGAAAGAACTAATTGATCTACTTTAAATATGCAGGGAGTTCCAGCTGGCCCTGTTAGCAGCCTATGGATTGTTGACAGTGGAGCTTCTGGTCACATGACAGGGGACCTCACGCTACTCTTTGACATCAAAAACATTAATGGAGGTTATGTGGCATTTGCTGGTAATAAGGGAGGCTACATTACTATGGAGGGTAGTGTAAGCAATGGGGTCGTAACATTTGAGCGGATTTCTTATGTGAAACAGATAGACTATAATTTGCTCAGTGTTAGTCAAATTTGTGATAAACAATTTTCTGTGTATTTTGATGAGAAATCCTGTTACATCTTGAAACCTGGGTTTGAGCTACCGAAAGAGTGGGTGATGCTGAAGGCACCGAGAGTTAACAACTTGTATATTTCTCGACATGTCTAAAGCAATGACCACCCATGGCCAAGTCACGTGTTTCCTCTCCAAGGCTACAGAAAAAGAATCGATTATGTGGCACAGGAGAATAGGACACATCCATTTGAGAAAGATGAATCAGCTTGTGAAGAATGAACTTGTCACGGGAGTTAATGTCAAACACTTCCATCTGAATGACAAGTGTATCAGTTGCAAGAAGGGAAAGCAGCACAAACAATCCCATAGACCAAAGAAAGTTAATTCTGTTGAGCTGCCACTTGAACGTTTGCATATGGATTTATTCGGTCCAGTCAGACGTAAAAGTCATGCCGGGGAGTTATACTGTCTTGTGGTGACTGATGATTATTCAAGATTTTCATGGGTAATGTGTTTGCATCAGACAAGCGACACTTTTGATAACTTGAAGGTTCTGTTTACACGTCTGGAGAATATATATGGTCTGAAGATCAAAAGAATCCGGAGTGACAATGGGACGGAGATTAAAAATGCTCAGATGGAGGATCTTTGTGCAAACAAAGGAATTCATCATGAATATAGCGCTCCGTATACACCCCAGCAGAACGGTGTCGTAGAGAGAAAGAACAGGACTCTTATAGAGACGGCGAGAACTATGCTTGCGGATTCAAATCTTCCAGTCATGTTTTGGAACGAAGCTATATACGCAGCATGTTATACTCTTAACCGTGTTTTGACAGTAAAGAAGTTTGGCAAGACTTCTTATGAGCTGTTGAACCGACGCAAGCCGAATCTGGAGTATCTAGAACCATTTGGTGCCCCATGCACAATGCTGAATCCTTCGGAAAAGTTTGCACCAAAGGCTGAAGTGTAACATCGCAAAATTTTCCCCCAAATTTTAAATATAAAAACCCCTCATTTGTACCTAAGTTTTTATTCTCCTAATTCACAACATATATATATATATATAATAATAATAATAATAATAATAATAATAATAATAATATAATAATAAATAAAATTCAGATTCTTTATTATACATATACATTTTTTTCTTAAAAATCTCACATAACCCATTAACCCACACCAACTACCTCCTCTCTTGGAGCCCATTGCACAGGCCCAGATCTGAACCGGCCCTACACATCAGGCCCAAGCCCAGTTCACCCTCATCCCATAACTATGTGTTAAAAAAAAAAAGAAATCCCTCTGCTGCTTGCGAGAATCGAACCGGGGACGAGCCGTACACACAACACACGCGTGTACCACTGAGCTACCAGCTCGTTTCTGAAATAAACCCAAGCCTAAATGTATTTAACCCTTTATTTTCGCGTCCCTTCCTTCCTCCTCTGTTAATCGCACAGCAGCAGCGATTTTTTTATTTATTTATTTTTTTTCTTTTTCTTCTTTTAACTCTTTGTTTTGGCCTAATTAACTCATGCTAATTATTGTTTGACTTGAACTCGTAATTATCGGCCTACAATAACTCACCAACGCGTTGATTATCAATTGATTGACAATCAATTAGCCATGAACGCGTCAACATTAAACCCGAGGTCAAAGTTTCCAATTCGATCACCCAGGCCTATGTACTATAAATTGATCAACTGAGAACCTTGATTACTCGCTCACAACTCTCTCTCAACCTCCAATTCTCTCTGAATCACTCTAAATATTATTATCTTGTTCGTAGTTTGACTTTTTGCTTTGACCGGACATTCATCAACGAAACAACACTGTGAGTCCAATTATTTTTGTGGGTTTTGTTGGTCGGCATCCACACAATGAAAGCCCTAACATTAATCGGGTTATAGATGTGTGGATCGTCTGATTGTAAATGCTAGGGCTCGTAATCATAAATTGGGGAAGAACACTAGGTTGGTTTATGTTATTTATATTTCAAAAACGAGAAACCAACACAACTGATCATTCAGATCAGATGGTCCAGACTGTTGTTGTTTAATGAAGGGTCACGGGTTCAATCCTTGTTATGAACAAATCTTTTTGATCTTTCTTTCTTTTTCCTTTTATAACTGCATAACTATTATTATTCTTTTAAAATTCATTTTTAAATACTAAAACTCTTTTATAAATTCTACAAAAATTATTTTATGTTACTCTCATCACAAAGTTTCATCTACAATTTTTAGTTTTCAAAAATTAATTTATTTAATATATATAATAATTAAATCAATTTTATTCTATTATATTTATAAAATTCCATTAAAATATCAAAACGATCTTATTAATTTCCACAAAAATTATTTTAAGTTTTTATAACATTAAGCTTTTCAGAAATGATTTTTATTTCTGAAAAATCATTTATTTAATATTTTTAATCAATTTTTGTTAGTTTTAATCATAATTAAATCATAATAAATCCAATTTTTAATATTTTTGCACCAAAATTTTATACAAATTATTTTTAATCATTTAGAACAGAAATATGATTTTTAAAATAGAAATTCTTCAATTTTTGTATTTTTAATTATTAAAGTTAAGGTTTGACAATTTGTAATAAATAGATTTAATGATCTATTCTAAAGAGAATAATTTTATAAAAATTATTTTTATACTTTAAACACATTCTTGTGATCATCCTAGATTTAACATTTATAAAAAGATTTTTTAGTTATTTATTTACTAAATTTCTCTCAATTGGCGAATATTTTTAATATTAATCAAACGAGCAATTATCCCCAATTCGAAGCCCTAGAAACTTATACATTTTTAGGATTGATAGACTTAGACATATTTATTACTTTATTATAGGGTGATACTTGATACATTTGGTCAACACAATTATCCAAATTTCTCAACAGATATAACATTTTACCAAGGTGAGTTTTACATAGCCCCTTTTCTATTTATCACCATTTTTGGGGTGAAACATGTTTATAACATCATCATTGCAATTCAATCATCAATGTGTCTATGTGTTTTCTATGTTGCATTATGTCTTGAGCATGATTAGAGTAAGCACCATTCTAGCATAATCATTAACATTGATCAGCCGGCGGTATACATTGATAGATCTATTGGACTGACAATCCCACCCGGATACGTGCCTCCTACAAAGGTAGCGTGGGTGTTTGTTATCGTATAACATATTGGACCATGAGCGTATGGTATGTATCATTTTATAACAGTCATCAGGGTTGATTATGCACTCGATTTATTTCTAGTATGTTCTCACATATGGACTAGATTGACATGACACATGAATTGCACAACATTTTTATTCAATTATCAAAAACCTATGTAATTCTCACCAACTTTTGTTGACCCAAAACCTTTTCAACTTAACATGTTTCAGGTTCTATTTGCTTGAAGATTTGAATTGATGCTTGAAGATATGTGCATAGTTTTATTCAATTTGATGTACAAATTCTAGAACTATTGTATGTAAATCATTTAAATCATTTAATGGAATCTATCATTCACCATGAGCTACTGAACAATCATCATTACGTGACATCCCGATGTTTCCGCCATCGGTTGGGGTGTTACAGATTGGTATCAGAGCCATGGTTATAGGGAATTAGGTTATTAGAAAAATAATCTAGTCTATAACCATAGGATATAACCAGTACTTGCTTCTTTTACTTGCTATTCTCTATCTCCCTCCTACTTCTTATCCCTACTTTCATTCCTACAAGAAGGTTGCTCTCCACCAGTGGATCTACTCTTAGACTCATAGGACAAAATCCTCAGGTTTAACCTGAACCACCTTGAGATCTCGTCGAAGTTCTATATTTTAATAACGAACACGTGCAATCTGGAAGGGTGAACGCCTGTATTCTGAGTCTTCTGTCTAGGCTGGCATTGCGCATATATCCCAATCAGACGAGGGACCCGGATGCCTACCTGGGAATTCTCGGGATGAGTGTTCACTTATAGGCTAAAGCATGTCTTCATATGTTATTAGAATCTGGAATCTTTGATAAGTCAACGTTTTCGTTTATTCGTTTTAATTAATGAATAAATGATTACATTCCTTATATTACCTCATTCATTTAATGCCACATTGAACCTTCATTGTGTCCCTTACGGATCATGTCTCCACGTCGTAGCACTCGCAATAACAGTGGTGAAAACCAAGAGGAAAGTAACAACAACCACAACACCAACCACAACAACAACAAAAAAAACAACAAAGGTGTTGATGCCCGACTGGCTGCGATTATCCACAACCCTGCTCAGGTTACTACTCCTAATCGTCCTGGTAAATACAACTATGGTCAATGCTATGAATGTGGAAACCCAAATCACTTCCGTAACCGATGCCCTAAACTAAACAGAGATCAAGACCCTCCAGCTACTTAACAGCAAGTCCCACCATTTGAATGATGTTTGCTTTTAATTCTTTGTATTGACACTTTATGGATTCAAGTAATAATTTCAAGTATTATCATAACATCTGTGTGCATGCTTGTTTGAATATGAACTGATTGATGTATCTATACTTACTTACTTGTACAACAATTAGTTGACTACCAAACACCTACTTAACGATTGGTAGAGGTCATCATGTCTTTCCAACAGTCGGGGGAGGCCCTACCACCTGCTCAACGACTGGTGGAGACTATCAGACCTGCTCAACAATCGGAGAGTCATAGAAGGACGCAAAACCCTAATGTAAGGTAAATTAGTGATTACGGTCCGGAACGTAATCGTGAATTTACAGGTACGTTAAGGTGGTGTGGAATTCTATCAAAATTTTCGGTAGTTAACCAAATGTAAACTCTAGATATCTAGTAGTTCATTTAATAACTCAACTCACGCATAACACGCCTCTTATCCACACTATTCGAGACAGGTTACTCTATTCATTGTCGTAACATAAAATTCTTCAAGCCACACTTGTCCTAATTTTTTTTTCCTATCCCCTTCAACCCTGTGTTTTCAATAAACTTCGGGACGAAGTTTTCAAAAGTAGGGGAGACTGTAACATCGCAAAATTTTCCCCCAAATTTTAAATATAAAAACCCCTCATTTTGTACCTAAGTTTTTATTCTCCTAATTCACAACATATATATATATATAATAATAATAATAATAATAATAATAATAATATAATAAATAAATAAAATTCAGATTCTTTATTATACATATACATTTTTTTCTTAAAAATCTCACATAACCCATTAACCCACACCAACTACCTCCTCTCTTGGAGCCCATTGCACAGGCCCAGATCTGAACCGGCCCTACACATCAGGCCCAAGCCCAGTTCACCCTCATCCCTTAACTATGTGTTAAAAAAAAAAAGAAATCCCTCTGCTGCTTGCGAGAATCGAACCGGGGACGAGCCGTACACACAACACACGCGTGTACCACTGAGCTACCAGCTCGTTTCTGAAATAAACCCAAGCCTAAATGTATTTAACCCTTTATTTTCGCGTCCCTTCCTTCCTCCTCTGTTAATCGCACAGCAGCAGCGATTTTTTTATTTATTTTTTTTTTTCTTTTTCTTCTTTTAACTCTTTGTTTTGGCCTAATTAACTCATGCTAATTATTGTTTGACTTGAACTCGTAATTATCGGCCTACAATAACTCACCAACGCGTTGATTATCAATTGATTGACAATCAATTAGCCATGAACGCGTCAACATTAAACCCGAGGTCAAAGTTTCCAATTCGATCACCCAGGCCTATGTACTATAAATTGATCAACTGAGAACCTTGATTACTCGCTCACAACTCTCTCTCAACCTCCAATTCTCTCTGAATCACTCTAAATATTATTATCTTGTTCGTAGTTTGACTTTTTGCTTTGACCGGACATTCATCAACGAAACAACACTGTGAGTCCAATTATTTTTGTGGGTTTTGTTGGTCGGCATCCACACAATGAAAGCCCTAACATTAATCGGGTTATAGATGTGTGGATCGTCTGATTGTAAATGCTAGGGCTCGTAATCATAAATTGGGGAAGAACACTAGGTTGGTTTATGTTATTTATATTTCAAAAACGAGAAACCAACACAACTGATCATTCAGATCAGATGGTCCAGACTGTTGTTGTTTAATGAAGGGTCACGGGTTCAATCCTTGTTATGAACAAATCTTTTTGATCTTTCTTTCTTTTTCCTTTTATAATTGCATAACTATTATTATTCTTTTAAAATTCATTTTTAAATACTAAAACTCTTTTATAAATTCTACAAAAATTATTTTATGTTATTCTCATGACAAAGTTTCATCTACAATTTTTAGTTTTCAAAAATTAATTTATTTAATATATATAATAATTAAATCAATTTTATTCTATTATATTTATAAAATTCCATTAAAATATCAAAACGATCTTATTAATTTCCACAAAAATTATTTTAAGTTTTTATAACATTAAGCTTTTCAGAAATGATTTTTATTTCTGAAAAATCATTTATTTAATATTTTTAATCAATTTTTGTTAGTTTTAATCATAATTAAATCATAATAAATCCAATTTTTTAATATTTTTGCACCAAAATTTTATACAAATTATTTTTAATCATTTAGAACAGAAATATGATTTTTAAAATAGAAATTCTTCAATTTTTGTATTTTTAATTATTAAAGTTAAGGTTTGACAATTTGTAATAAATAGATTTAATGATCTATTCTAAAGAGAATAATTTTATAAAAATTATTTTTATACTTTAAACACATTCTTGTGATCATCCTAGATTTAACATTTATAAAAAGATTTTTAGTTATTTATTTACTAAATTTCTCTCAATTGGCGAATATTTTTAATATTAATCAAACGAGCAATTATCCCCAATTCGAAGCCCTAGAAACTTATACATTTTTAGGATTGATAGACTTAGACATATTTATTACTTTATTATAGGGTGATACTTGATACATTTGGTCAACACAATTTTCCAAATTTCTCAACAGATATAACATTTTACCAAGGTGAGTTTTACATAGCCCCTTTTCTATTTATCACCATTTTTGGGGTGAAACATGTTTATAACATCATCATTGCAATTCAATCATCAATGTGTCTATGTGTTTTCTATGTTGCATTATGTCTTGAGCATGATTAGAGTAAGCACCATTCTAGCATAATCATTAACATTGATCAGCCGGCGGTATACATTGATAGATCTATTGGACTGACAATCCCACCCGGATACGTGCCTCCTACAAAGGTAGCGTGGGTGTTTGTTATCGTATAACATATTGGACCATGAGCGTATGGTATGTATCATTTTATAACAGTCATCAGGGTTGATTATGCACTCGATTTATTTCTAGTATGTTCTCACATATGGACTAGATTGACATGACACATGAATTGCACAACATTTTTATTCAATTATCAAAAACCTATGTAATTCTCACCAACTTTTGTTGACCCAAAACCTTTTCAACTTAACATGTTTCAGGTTCTATTTGCTTGAAGATTTGAATTGATGCTTGAAGATATGTGCATAGTTTTATTCAATTTGATGTACAAATTCTAGAACTATTGTATGTAAATCATTTAAATCATTTAATGGAATCTATCATTCACCATGAGCTACTGAACAATCATCATTACGTGACATCCCGATGTTTCCGCCATCGGTTGGGGTGTTACATGAAGAAGGTTATTTTGTTGGATATGCAACCCCATTAAAACGGGTATTCAACAAAAGAACTAGAAAAGTCGAGGAGTGGACTAATGTCGAAGTTCAAAGATATACACAAAATGTACAGGGTGGAGGACCAGATTGGATGTTTGATTACAAAGACTTCTTTGAATCATTCAATCTAGATAGCATGGTTGAAGAAGCTGTACTTCGCTTATACTACGAGGTCGAAAACGCCGTAACTTCACCGTTAGTGCGTCCGATCACGGTAAACCCCCAAGCAACGTCTAATGATACCACTGCTCCTGTATTGGAAGAAGAGGTGTTCCAAGAGGCTTATACATCGCTTAATTCATCAGAATCAGAATATGAAGACGATGATGCAACAAGTGAAGCTATTCTGGACAACGCTACAGTGACACCACCAGTGAACCCATCTAATACTGATGCTTCAACATCGAATGTGGGTAATGATCTGGTTTCTACAGAGAATTTGACAACTCAGACGGGAGTACAAGTACCTGATTATCCGGAATCTCGGATACATCGGATACACCCGCTTGAACAAGTTATTGGTGATCCTGGAAGCAGTGTGATGACAAGAGGACAGCTGAAGAATGCTCAAGCACCAGAAAACATTGGCAACCTTGCTTTATATGCCAAAATTCAGAAATCTGGTTTTCAGAATGACTGGTCATTTGCTTGTTATGTGTCGCAGGTCGAGACGCGGACATATAAGGATGCTCTTTTGGATGACGCCTGGGTGGAAGCAATGCAGGAGGAGTTATTACAATTCCAGAAACTTGGTGTGTGGACCCTGACAGATTTACCCCCTGGAAGGAAGAAAATTGGTACCAAATGGGTGTTTAAATGCAAGAAAGATGACAGAGGAGTCATAGTACGAAACAAAGCTCGTTTGGTTGTTCAAGGTTTTCATAAGGTTGAAGGAATCGACTACAATGAAATCTATGCACCGGTTGCACGCTTGGAAGCTATCAGAATGTTCCTTGCGTTTGCATCATGGAAGAAATTTAAGGTGTATCAGATGGATGTAAAGAGCGCTTTTCTTTACGGTGTGGTCAAAGAGGAAGTTTACGTAGGTCAACCGCCAGGCTTTGAGGACCCTATTCACCGGGATAAGGTTTATGTGTTAAACAAAGCTCTCTACGGGTTGCACCAGGCTCCGAGACAATGGTATGAGGAGCTGAGCACGTATCTTCTCTCGACAGGATTCAAACGCGGACTGGTAGACTGCACACTGTTCACGAAACGAGCAGGAGATGATTTGCTTCTCGTACAAATTTATGTTGATGATATTATATTCGGGTCTACTAACGAACTTCTGTGCAGGGAATTTGAACAAGTTATGCAGGAAAAGTTCGAAATGAGCGCTATGGGAGAAATGCAGTTTTTCCTCGGTTTGCAGGTGGAGCAAAGACCAACGGGGATCTTTATTCACCAGACGAAATACGTTTCTGAAGTCTTGAGCCGATTCCAGATGGATGATTCGAAGTCGATGGATACCCCGATACAGCCCAATCACGGGATTGGAGTTGACCTTAAGGGGGAGCTGACTGATCCATTTACATACAGAGCAATCGTCGGATCTCTGATGTATCTCACAGCGTCAAGACCTGATATAATGTTTGCGACATGTCTTTGTGCGCGATATCAATCGAAGCCGAAACAGAGTCATCTTGCAGCTGTCAAGCGTATCCTTAGATATCTGAAGGGTTGTCCATCGAAAGGACTTTGGTACCCTCATGATGATAATTTTGACCTAATCGCTTTTAGTGATGCAGATTGGGGCGGCTGTGACAAAGACAGTAAATCCACAACGGCTGGATGTCAGTTTATGGGGAGCAGGCTCGTGACCTGGCAATGCAAGAAACAAACCGCAGTTGCACTATCCACATGTGAAGCAGAATACGTTTTAGCATCGAGCTGCTGCTCACAGGTTCTTTGGATCCAACAGCAGATGGTGGATTACGGTTTGCAATTTCTTAAAACCCCTATTTACTGTGATAATGAAGCCGCAATCGCATTAACAAAAGATTTAGTAAATCACTCAAAGGCTAAACATATCCGGATGAAATATCATTTTATCCGTGATTGTTATGCTAAAGAGTTGATCGATATGGTCAAAATCCACACTGATTACCAACGCGCAGATCTTTTTACCAAAGCTTTTGATAAATCCAGATTTGATTATCTTTTGAAAGCAAATGGTATTAAAGAAAAACAGGACTGATCACCACCTCAGTATATCATTTTTTTAGTTTAAAATGTTTTACTATTTTTCAGAAAAATTTCGAAAATCCAAAAACATTGAAAAATTTAAAAATCCATAAAAATTGAAAAATTTCTTTGCTGACTGCTATATCTTCTTCCCTTAGATTAATGCCGTCAGATTTCTGTGAACAAACGATATCTGGGCAGTCACATATTTGAAATGCTCCAGCTTATCCTTGGGAACAGTAAATTCGAAAATCTATAAAAATCAGAAAATTCTAAAATGATTTCCTGGAGTATAAAGGGAAATGATAGTACATCAGTGGGGATCTGACACATTCTAAATAATGTAATGCTATATAGGGCGTGTGTCTGAGTCTGTGCGATGTGCTGATAGGCTTCGTAGACCTAATAATGCGTGCCTGATATATACATATCAAACGATTTGTTGTGTGGATGAACTCCTCATGGGCATATGGTCTTAGTACCGTAATTTCGTTTGATAGGGTATTTGTACAAAACTCGGAGGTTTAGGGTCGTTATGTTATTCGTTGTCTGGGGATAGCCTCTCTGATCTTCTGCTGTAAGTCATTACGGACCTAGATCAGACAGGGTGTCTTTATAAAAGAGCTATATGCCAAATCCTAAAGTTACCGAATTGAGGAACTTTCCATGTTATATGATAATCAAAGATTATCTATTACATCGTATTGATCATTGATGCAAATCATGATTAATATCAGTCCTCAACCTGGTATAGTGCATATGTTACTTTGCTGCATTAATTTGCTGACCTGTATACCTCTATGCATTATATCTTGTACAATTACAGACGACGAAAGCATAATCACGCTTTACAATGAGTCTTTGTGCATTTACTTCTTGATACGGGAGTATGTCGTGTGCGTGGGAACCACAGACAATTGCGTTTATACTATAAATATCAGTATCAGTATAAAGCACTGCACAAAAGTCTGCATGTGAGTTTATGTGGATCACAATATCAGCAGTTGCCAGATCACACATTGTCTTTAATGATAATAATTTCAACAAGATCAACGGTGTGATCAGATTTCTCAAAAACTGATATGATCCCTTTACCGGAAATCTCAAAAACATTTACAGTTTTTCATTTACATTTCTGCATTTTATTTTCTCGTCAAAAATTACAAAACTCAAAAAGATTTTAGGTGTGTTTTAGCATAAACTTTAGAAAATCCAAAAAGATTTTTCTTTTTCATCTTATTTTTGATAACTGATGGTGGTTGATGTCGATTTTCAATACATGGATACACCATTTGAGCTTTGTAACTTTTAAAATGTGAAAATACGAATGTTGGATACTTAAAAGTTGGAAAATAATTGAACCGGGACTCGTTTTTGAGATTTGGAAAAATTTCAAAAATCCCAAGTCTCATTCGCCCATTCGTTTGGTCGAATGTGGGATTTTCTTTGTTCATTCGTATGTTTTGTTGGGCGACAGAGAGTGTTCATGATAATTATTTCATTCGAACCCTTTTTATCTCATTCGAACCCTTTCAATAGGGTCGAAGGAGAGAAAAGTTTCTCCTTCGTATGATCAAAACGGGCGAAGGGACAGGCTTATATATACCCCTCATCTCATTCGACCCTCATTCATAATTTTTTCCAGATTTTCATCATTACCTCACATTATTGCTCGTTTCTTTTAAATCCTTTCATTGTGTTCGGCATCATATACTGATCATTGTGCTATAATTTTTACAGGTTATCATCACGATTTAAGGGTTTTAATCTCTGTTTCAAGTTCCGAGCCCTAACAGTCCAAAAATGCTTTAAAACATCATAATATTCACAATTGTTGCTTAGGGTTGATTGTGTGTGTGTTTTAGGGAGAGAAATAATCAAAATCATAGTTTAAAACATGGCAGATTGTTCAATCGTTGTTTAAACCCTAGTTTTTGGGTGAAAACACAAACACAATCAATAATTGTTAAAACTGTTGGTTTAGAAATGATTATCGGCATTATTAGGCCTGAATACAATCAAATGGACATGATCAAAATGACTAGATTTCAAATTTGATTTTTCAAAATTATGAACTGCTTCCTTCGACCAGTTCGAATGGGCGAAGGAAGAATATGAAATGGGCGAAAGAGGAATAGATGGGCGAATGAAACATTTTTATCAAAATCATCACATTCGTACCCATTATCTCTCATTCGTACCTTTACAAAACCACCTTCGTACCCCCGTTTGGGCGAAGGAGGAGGTTTTTGACCAAAACTTTTCAATTTTGATATTTTGTCGATTTTTAACGTGTAATTTTGTTTGTTTTGCAGATCTAACAATGTCTGAACAGCAGAAGACGACGGAACAAGCAGGATCCTCATCACAGCCTGCTAAGCAGCTAGATTTTGAGAATGCGCACAACTGTTGTGCATATCTTGGCGATGTGAAGAAGCACACAGAATTTGTCGGTATCATTGAGTTCTTGAAGAGAAGCGGAGTAATAGATGCCATTGCTACGCCGACAGTGATCTATAGAGATATGATTCAGGAATTCTGGTCTAATGCTAAACTAGATTTCTGGAAGTGCGAATCTTGCTTGACGAGCAAAATTCAGGGACAACGAGTCATTGTGTGCGAAGAGGATTTAAGAGAAGCACTAAATCTGGATGATGATCCGAAAGATCCAAAGGAGTTTACATTCATGGATCAAAGAAAGTGCTTTCTCAGGATGAAGTACAACGGACCTATCACTGACGGTTCGTTGCATAAAGGAAAACTGTGTCCACAATTCAAGTATCTGGCACATGTTTTAATTCATGTTTTTGGATCTGCTGCGGGAGGTTATGACTTGATGAGGAAGAGCATCAGTTCGATGATGGTTGCTTTAGTATTGAAAAAACCGTTCAATGTCTCTGGCATGCTGATGTCTCACTTACTGGAGCCCGTGAATGGAACGAGGAACCTGAAGTTTCTTTTATATTCTCGTTTTCTTCAAATGATATTTGATCACAAGTACAAAGAGCTGAAGAGAGATCCTAAACACATTGTTGTTCAGGAACACATGTCGTTGAACACACTAGCTAGAATGAAAGCTTCTAAGGGTTTGTCTGTTGAAGAACGTCCTCCAGTTAGACGTTTGTTTGGACATCTAGCTAGGGTGGATTATAAAGATCCGGGTGAGGGGCTTGTTAGAAATGTTAACAGTGATTCTGATGCTGATAATCCTTTACATTATGTTGATCCTGACGCTAAGCGCAAGAGACAAGTTGTGAATGTAGGCGCGAAGAGTGGTAAGACAAAGAAACCAGAGATAAGGATTGAGGTTTCTGAACCAGAGAAGAAGAAAAGTACTCAAGGAAGAAATAAGAGGATGGCGAAAAAGGGTTTACACATTGTTGATGAAGCTTCCATTGATTCAGAAGAAACGATAGAGGAAGAACAATGGAATTCTGATGCTGAAACTGTAGAGACCACCTTGCCCAAGGCCACTGAGGTTGGTGCGTCTGCTAGCCAAAGAGAAGAAGATCAAGGGAACAAAAGCCCTATTCCCGTTGATGTAGAAGATTTGGGTTTTAATGTTGAAGAGACGTTTGTTGGATCTCCTGTGCAAGCTGCTAGAAAAGAGAAGAAGAAACAGGAGAAGCCAAGTATAAAGAGGAAGAAAGAGATAGAATCATTGATAGCTGGAAAGAAACTGCCACCAGCTACAAGTTCTAAATCACCGGTTACTGCACCAGCTCATAAGAAACAGAAGACTGCAACAACATCTAGCACACCACAAACTGAAGAAATTCCAATGGATGATGTGAATGAAGCATTGGATAATGTGCTAAAGAAAATCAGAAAAGGTAAACTGCATGAAGCTGTTGAACCACCAAAGAAGACAAAAGTATCGGTGGACAGTGACATCATGACTGCTGTGAATCAGAGACTTTCTGAGATGATGAATCTGATTAACAAACAACAGACGGAGATTGAGCAGTTAAAGTCGAATGACAAGAAGATGTTGGAAGTCGTAGTCACATCGGCAGATGATAATAAGACTTTGAAGAAGATAATTAAGAGATTGAAGAGAGAAAACAAGAAGTTGCTGAAGCATGAGCAACGTAACACCAGAAGAATCATAGTCTTGAAGGAGGAGAACAAACAGCTGAAAAAGAGTAACAAGCATATGGACGATCTGATCAAGAACTTGTACTCTCAGGCTCCTCAACTTCAAGCTGGTGAAGTTGACAAAGAAAGAGAAGAAGATCAAGTCGATTATGAACTGTCTGATGAAGAAGAAGATGATGAACTAGATGAAGATGCTGGTAATGATACAAAGAAGAAGAAAAAGGATGATAAGGATGATGGAGGATCGGATGATGGTTCGAGTGATGGAGACGGCTCTGCATTTGATGATAGTAGTGATGACGATGATAATGACGCTGATAAGTTTACTTATGAGAAACGTGACTCAGATAAGGGCGGTGAATCGAGCTCTAAAGCTCCTGGTGAGAATGTTGACGATGAAGATATTTTCTGGAACGAGAAATTGCAGTCATTGTCTGAAGAAGATAAGAACAAGTATCGTCAGATGTTAACTGATCGAGTCTGGACGATCGACATGACTAGCAGGTTCCCAGAAATATTTGAATCTAACAATAAACTATTCGAGTTGGAGTATGATGACCCTGATCTTGAGGATGGGGAAGTTTCTACGGCTATTTCGAAAGATATTCTTGAAGGTTTAGCAAAGCAAGTGGGCAAGACGTTGGAAGAATTACTTGCAGATAACTTTATTCCTAAGATTCCTGAGAAAGAAGCTGGAAATCATTCGGATGATCGTGATGTTCCTGCATTCGAGGAAGTCGAAATGGAAGATATTACGAGCGAAGAATATCCACAATATTTCAGGACAGATCAAGATTGTGGATTTTTCTTTCTCAGACGAACTGCTAAACCATGCCGAGAAGCTAGCAAAAGATAAGAGCAAAGTCTTTGAAGATGAAATCTTTAAAGGACATAACAAGCCACGGTTCGAGCAATCAGAAAGCTTAAAAGAGTTGTTAAAGAAGTTGAAAGAAAAGGAAAATAATCGTCCGAAACCTGACATTCAAGGCAGCTTTTACAAACTTCACAATAAGATTTTCAAAGGTCGTTCATTGGCCTGGAAGTTTGTTAAAGAGTTGAGATGTTTCGCAGTAAAATGGGAGAAAGGGATTCTGTATTTCGAGAAGTTTCATCACTTGAAGACCCTTCCTTATTGGGCAATCAGAGACATTTGTCGTCACCGTTTAACGGGAGCGTCAAATAGTCAGATTACTTATTTTGCTGAGAAGATGACTCGAGAAAGCCGAACCAAGTGGGACTTGTTTACACCACAATATCCAAAGCGAATCGTTCATAAGAAGGATATTGATTTGATAACTGGTATGCCCAAAGTGACATTGAAATACAAACCACCGCAAGTGTTGAAAAAGATTCCTTTGATGCCTATTCCACAACACTTTGCCAAAGACTTCATCTGGTGGTATTATGATTGGAAGATTGCAGAGGCCGTGATTGTGTTGAAGGATGGAGAGACGAATTACAAGAAAGTGCATATATTTGATCCCATGTGGTTGATAAATTGTTCACATGAGGATATCATCATGCTATTCTATAATCCGATCTATTCAGATGCTAAAGATGCTGAGCAAGCAGGAAAGTACCAACGCGTGGTATTTCTGTGCTTTGCATTTGATATCAATGCTGGATGTGATTATGATGAGAAGTTGGGAAAGTTTGTGGAGAAGCAAAAGGTGCCAGAGCTGAAAACAAAGAAACAAAAACAATTTCAGGAACCGGTGTTGACAAGAGAACAAATGATTCAAAGACATATCAGACTGTGGAACAAAAGGATGGACGAAGAACGACGAACACAATCCAAGCAATAGTCGAGGGGGAGTTTGTAGATGCAAAAGTGCGACTAAAGCTTTGGATTGTAAAACACATTTTGTTTTGTTGATATCGAAGGTGCGAAGGAGTGAATTTAAAGGTGCGAAGGTAGTATAAAAGGTGCGAAGGAAGATTGTTTGTACGAATGAAGACTTAGATTATGGTAGAACTTGGTTCGACCAGTTGATGTGGGCGAACCTGCACATTCGCATGAACAGTTTGGGCGAATGTGCAGTCTATAAATAGACAAGTTTGATTTTTGAATGTAACTTTGATGATTATTATTCCCTCCTCTTTCAGAAACTCTCTCTAGTTTTTGTTAAACTTGTTTTTCGTTCAAACCTTAATTGTATCCATTATTCAACGTGTAAACAAGTGTTTTATTAATGAAAACGTTTGAAAATGATGATCTGTGTGTTTGAATCTGTTTGATTATTATTTTGTGATAGTTTTAGGGTTTCCGTACCTGAAACTAACTTGTTTGATCAATCTTTGTTTGTTATCGATCCTTTCACGCACATACACTTGTTTGTTGTTGCTTCTGTTCTACAATTCAAACACAAAAAACATAACATAACAATAGAAAAAAAATTAGGTCTCGTGATTTTCGGGCTCTCAAAACTCATACCCAATCATGTTTGCTACTATCATGCTAGCTTGGGTGATTAATAAAATTTTTGTTTTCCGTTAAAAAAATAGTATTCACTATTTGTTGCATTTATTGTTTAATCTTAAATTTTAAGTGATACAAATATAATTGGTTAATGTACAACACTTAATGCACACAACAAATATATTTTAGAGACAAATATGTCTTTTAGTTAATGTCTAACCACTTAAACTATAAAATTGCTTCTAGAAGTAAAGATTAAAATATTAAAACATTCACATCCCCTCCACCAAATCTTCTCCATCAAATTACACTAAAAATCACTACTTCACTCTTAAATCTTCTCTCTCCTAATTAAAATAATAATACTTTTTCATACTTTTATCATTATATTTTTCTCTCCTCACTCACAACCAATTCTAAAAATATTAAAATATATATATGGGTGAACAGTAGCTTTTTATATATAAGGGTGAACAATGGTTTCTCTAAATATTTTTCTCTCCTCCACTCACACCCACCCCATATAATTTGAGGGAACCCCTCACATAATTTGGTTCGCGGGTTGTGAATGCTCTTAGCATTCACATTTGGTCCACCAAATCCCTCCATCAAATTACACTAAAAATCACTACTCCACCTCTGAATATTCTCTCTCCTAATTTAAATATTTATATTTTTTCATACTTTTATCATTATATTTTCTCTCTCTTCACTCACAACCACTTACAAAAATATTAAAATATTAAAATATTTATATGGGTGAACAGTGTCCCCCCAAATATAAGGGCGAATAGTGCTTCCACCAAATGTTTTCTCTCTCCTTTACTCACAACCATTTACACCACCCCATATAATTTGAGGGAAACACTCACATATATTTGGTGGACCAAATGTGAATGCTAAAGCATGAATAGGTGGAAGATCAGTAAGATCTCAGAAGAGGAAGAGTAAGATCGAGAGCAACTCTTCAAGAAATCAGCGACATTAAGGTACGATCTGATTGCGTATACATTGAATTAGAGTATAAATATTGATGTTGTGGTTGTATGCACCCGTCAATTTTATCTTCTTTGGCAATTGGCAGCAATTACATATATAGATAATGTTCAAAATTAAAGTAATAGAATAAAATACAGATGATGGAAAATACAAGCTAGGAGATGAGTCATATATATATATATATATTATATATATATATATATATATATATATATATATATAGGGGAAGAGAGAGAGAGAAATGATTGGCGAGGAAAGGGACCATGGCCTCCGGCTTTAGGGTGCACATCTCCGCTTTCATGTTCGAAGAGTTTTTGCATCACTTTCCTTTGATTAATTAATTCATCCATGCTTCCCGTAGAATGTCATGTATATGGTTTTAATTACAAGCTCCTTCTATATTTCAATTATTTTGCTATTGTTTCCTGTAATTCCATGGAAACCACCTACCCCCCCCCCCTAAAGTTGTTCAGTTTCTTTATTCATCTCACTTTTGGTTCTTCAATTCATGTACTTACATTTATGTACTTTTGGTTATTCAGTTTTTGTACTCAACTACCAGATAAGCAATACCAACAATTTTTATTATTTTCTTGGTTGCAATGAAGGGAATCTGAAGAATAATCATTCAATGAGTGTTTTAGTAATTTAATTTCTTAAAATATGTTCTTTTTTGTGCTTCATATGTTTGTACGGTTGTATTTGGAATGATGTTGAAACTAAGTTTACAAAAAGTTTAAAAATGGGCTAATTTGGACTTTTAATAAGTTGTTATTGGTGTGTGTGGGTTTGCTAATATATTCAATGTGCCAAATTTAGCCGGTTAGAAAAGAGGTACTGATGAGTCAATGACTTACTAAGGGTTAGTCACATGGATAGTGATTGAGGACGCGGGATCTGTTCGCCAGATGATTTAGTATGAAAGGTTTTGTGGTATGATGTCTCCAAAAGCATATATGCTGCTAATCCTGCAAAAAATGACCCGTTTATCAACCTGTTTGTTTTAGCCAACCTTTTCCTTTGAACTTGTTAGAAATACAAGTAACTTGGTTGAAATTGTCACTCTAACATTCATTTTAATCTATGATTACGTGAACACTTGAATATAGGTAAGAGATAAGAGAATCATGGATGATGATGGAGATCAATCTTAGGAAACTTACTTTTAATGTGCACTACTTCATGAATAAGTAAAATTTTCCCCCTTTATAATGAAAGTTAAAATTTTTAGCTTATGAAAATCACAACTTTTTATTTTCAATATGTTGAGAAATCTACAACTTGACTAAATAATTTATCTACGGTTTGCCTTTACATTGTAGAACTGTACTATAATCATTTAGCAGCTATCTTACTAAATGTTTTATGTTTCTTGCAATGTTGGTTTCAGGTGGGAGCACAAACTGAGGAAGCAATTTTCAATCATTTACATGCTACTGCTTTCCAATACACTCACCTTGGCATGACCATTATTGTTCCTTCTAAGAACATTGAAAATATTACAAAGAAAGATACACGATGCTACATTTCAACTATGCAACCGATTGAATGGTACTCAACTTATATATCAATGCAATTTGTTTGAACATTATTAACCTTCAACTCACTATCTTAGTTACCATTATATAATATTGTAAAATACGTAACTTTATTTATATATTTATCTGTCACTTGTAGTTTCAGCCTATGGAGCTGTTATGCATGAGGACGTTGTAGAGCAGGTGAAGAAGTTATTCAGAAAATTATCCGGTATGTAATATGATTTCTGATGGAAATATATATATATGGTATAACAATCTCATTAGGCTATGCAAAAATGATTTTTGTATGGTATGCAGAATTGAAATATAGCATCTGTTGGTAATGGAAATAAGTAACAAATATTATTAATCAATTATGTACATGTGTGTCTATATAATATATCTATTTCTTTTTTTAGTATACTTTTTTTTATTACTAATGTCATACAAAATTTTATTACATGAGTTGAAGTAACAAAAGTAATATCTGATGAAGAGTTGGGCTTAATGAAGGGACAGAGGTTGAGGATATTACAACAGATCAGTACATATCTGATGGGGCCGAGGAGAGGGTGGACTACCAGATAGATTCTAATAATACGGCTAGTCAGAGACAACGGGTGGAAGAATTGTCAGACAGAGACAAAAACTTGAATCATGAGGTTCAGGAAACGGTCCGATTGGGTGTGCGATTAGGAGCCCAACTGGGGAATCAAACAGAACTGGTGCACGACACTATTGAGAATGAAGGATTACAGGTTCGTTCTAAATGAATTTCCTATGTCTTAATATTAGAGGTGTAAGGGTTTGTGGTAAAAATCGATGGGTTAGTGGATTGAAAAGAAAATTTGGTGTAGATTTTATGGGTTTGCAAGAGTCTATGGTTCGGAATGTGGATAGACAAGAGATGGTGAATTATTGGGGGGATGGGGGATTTGATTTTGAGGCGGTTGATGCAGATGGGAAATCAGGGGGGATTATTAGTATTTGGAACCCAAAGGTATTTCGAAAAGATAGGGTGCTGAAAAATCAAAATTTTCTATTAGTTTCCGGAATCACGGTTGCTGATGGAATGGTTCTGAACGTTTTTAATGTGTACGGTCCTCAAAAAACTGAAGCAAAGAAGAAACTGTGGGAGGAGTTGACTCAGGTTGCTAGGAGTTGTGGGGGATATTGTATCTTTTTGGGGGACTTCAACGCGGTTAGGTTTATTGAAGAAAGAAAAAACTCGAAGTTTAATCAGAGGGTTGCCATGGATTTTAATGGGTTTATTGATGACCTGGGTCTTCAGGAATATGTGATGAGGGGAAACAGATTTACGTGCTTAGTGGGGAGCGGCAAAGGTATGAAGATGAGTAAGATTGACCGTATTCTGGTTTGTCATGATTTTTTCAATAAGTGGCCTTTGGCGTGTGTGAGAGCTTTACCTAGAGAATTTTCTGACCACTGCCCATTGTTGCTGACCCTTGTGGATACTAATTTTGGTCCTAAACCATTTAGATGGTTTAAATGATTGGTTGTATAGAGACGGTTGTGAAGGGGTGGTAAAAAATGCGATGGAGAGCGGTTTGTTTCAGGGGCGGGCGGATGTGGTGTTTAATCTTAAACTTAGACATATTCGTCAGGTGGTTAAAGAGTGGTGGGCCGAGATTATTAAAAAGGAGAGCGCTGATTTGATCTTGTTGAAAGAAGAACGGGAGAATATGGAAAAGGCTATGGAGTATAGAGAGCTTGAAGAAGAAGAGGAATGGGTTTGGGAAGAATGTAGAAAGGGTCTGGATCAGTTGAATATGAATCATATGAAGGACCTTCAACAGAAATCGAGGGTGAGGTGGGCCATGGATGGGGATGATAATATGGCTTTCTTCCATGGAGTGATTAATGGGAGAAAAGCTGTGAATGCCATTCCGGAGTTATTAATTGGAGGGAAGTGGATATCTAAGCCTTCTATGGTTAAACGGGAAGTTATGAGGCACTTTAGACTCCATTTTGCCGAGAATATGAAAAATAGACCACTTTTACGTTGTGATAATATTAAGAAGTTGGACGAGGCCAGTGCTGAGGGGCTGATTCGGAGATTCACGAGAGAGGAGGTTAAGGAGGCGGTTTTTGACAGCGGGGAAGATAGAGCTCCGGGTCCGGACGGGTTCAATTTCCGATTTATAAAACATTTTTGGGATGGTTTTGAAGAGGATTTTGTTAATATTATGGATCAGTTCTTTGACGCGGGGATTATTAATAGGGGTTGTAGTTCTTCTTTCATTACATTAATTCCCAAGTCAAAGACGCCTGTTGGTCTCTTGGATTATAGGCCAATAAACTTGATTGGGATTATTAGTAAGGTGATCTCAAAAGTTTTGGCCTTGAGAATGAAGAATGTGCTGGGTAAGGTGATTTCGGACTCTCAATCGGCCTTTCTTAAAGGTCGATATATTCTTGATGGCCCTCTTATGATTAACGAAACTATAAGTTGGGTTAAAAAGTTGAAGAAGAAGGTTTTTTTCCTAAAAATTGACTTTGAGAAAGCCTATGATAAAGTCAATTGGGAATTTTTACTTGATCTCTTGGCTCAGATGGGATTCCCAGGGAGATGGCGTTCGTGGGTTAAAGGTGTTCTTCAGTCGGCGAGGTCATCGGTTCTCGTTAATGGAGCCCCTACTTTTGAATTCCAATGTGAAAAGGGTGTGCGTCAAGGCGATCCTTTATCGCCTTTTTTATTTCTGGTAGTTATGGAAGCGCTTCATTGTCTTATTTCTAAAGCAGTGGAGTTGGGGGAGTTCAAAGGAGTTAAGCTTAATACTTACACGGTATCTCATTTATTTTATGCTGACGATGCTTTGATTGTAGGCGAATGGTCTAAAGGCAATCTTGAGACTATGGCGAGAATATTGCGTGTATTTCACATATGCTCGGGTCTTAAAATCAATATTACAAAGTCACAACTATTTGGTATTGGAGTTCGAGAGGAGGAGGTGATTGAGATGGCCAATATTCTCGGGTGTAAGGTGGGCTCGATTCCATTTGATTACTTGGGGATTCGTGTCGGGGCCAATATGAAGAGGGTTTGTAATTGGAATGGGGTGATAGCAACGGTTCAGAATAGATTGACATCGTGGAAGGCTAAAACGCTTTCCATGGGGGGTCGTTTGACTCTAATTAAATCTGTTCTTGCTTGTCTTCCCATTTATTATTTTTCGATTTATAAAGCTTCGGCAAAAGTGGTGGAGATGATAGAAAGTTTAATGAAAAAATTCTTTTGGGCTGGTTCAAGTGCTAAGAAAAAGGTGCATTGGGTAGCGTGGGACCACATCTGCACGGCTAGAAAAGATGGTGGCTTGGGGGTGGCAAAACTGGATGACGTCAACTCGGCTTTACTTGTTAAATGGGCTTGGCGATTTTTTACAGAGAAGGGGTCTTTGTGGATCAAACTTATAGATGCGGTGCATGGGGGTAGGGGTAATTGGGTTTTTATTCCTATTAATCATTCTTTGGCAGGTTCCTGGAAGGCGATAGTCAATCATTTGGAAGCAATTAATATTCAAGGTAGAAGTCTCTCGCAGTTTATAACATGCAGAGTTGGGAGAGGCGATAAGGTGCGCTTCTGGTTTGATTTGTGGCTGGGAACCTCCCAGTTAAAATTCAGGTGGCCGGGGCTGTTCAGTTTAGAAAAAGATAAAACGTGCAGGATTGAGGAGAGGATTATAATGAATCAGGAAGGGGTACATTTTGCGGGTAAGTGGAAAAGAGGGCCAGCTTCGGTGCAGGAGCTCTCTGAGCTACAAGATGTTGACTGGATGTTGTGGTCTGTTTCTACAAATGGGAGGGAAGACATATGGGTTTGGAATGGTGATGTGAATAAACCATTCACTGTTGCCGATATGAAGAGGATTTTTAGAGATAGCCGGGACGTGAAACGTGATCATTATATGATTTGGGAGAAATGGGTGCCGCTCAAAGTTAACCTTTTAAGTTGGCGTGCTGAATTCAATCGTATACCTACTAAAACTGCCTTAGCAAAAAGAAATATCGGCGTGAATGACTTGAAGTGTTCGTTCTGTGAAGATGAGTCAGAAGATGTTAATCACCTATTTGTAGATTGCAAATTTGCGTTTGAGGTATGGAACAGGATTACTCATTGGTGTAGGCTCGGTCCATTGGTGGCGTATGATTTTGAAGATCTTATGAAGATTTATAAGAGCGTTCATGGTGGGAAATGGAGAAAAAAGATAGTGCGTGGTATTGTCATGATTACCGTTTGGGTGATTTGGAAGACTCGAAACGAAAAAATCTTCCAAAACATCTCTAAACTAGTAAAGGATGTGGTGGCTGAAATTAAGTCTAGAGCGTTTTTATGGTTGAAATATAGGTCGAAATTTGTAGTTTTGGATTGGAAAGAGTGGGCTTTGTTCCCGTTGTATGTTTGCTTGTAATAGGCGGTCCCCGTTTTGAGGGCTAGCCTTTGTTTTTTGTTTATGAAAGTTATCGTTCAAAAAAAAAGTAACAAAAGTAATATGCAATCTTGGTTTTAAAAAGCGCGAAGCGCACAAAGGCGATGGTATTTAAAACTGAGGCGCAAAGCGGAAAGCGCAAAAACTGAGGCGCAAAGCATAATTCAAATATTTGTAGCTAGAGGAAAATTAGTTTTGTTGAGCTGTGATATTTTTCACCAGGCTACAGTTGTTAAATTTGCATGTATGCTTTGTTGACTTGTACCCTATGCATTAGGCAATTGTATATTTTTCAAGATGTGATATTTTTTAGCTTAAAAAGGATAAAGATGTTCTGAATGATAATGGACAAATTATGGGAGCCTTCTCATCGAATGAACACGGATGGTCTAGGTACAAGAAGCAGTCCTTATTGCACTTTGTCCTTGAAGGGATATACATCAAGTTGGGGTTTGAGGGGTTGTGGTCTGGACATAAACTTGGTTTAACCCTCATTGGTTGATTTTGACTTTTGTCTAGCATTGTTTGTGGTTTGGTTTTGACAATTTTTAGGGAAAACCGTTGGTGGCAGTTTTTGTTTATTCGGTTTTAGTACATGTCTAAGTTAAGCCATTAAATGTATTAAGAACGGGGGAAAATAACCTTTTGTTTCCTATAACAATGAAACAACCTAACGTATTAATTTCACAGTTTCTTTTAGAATATATCCTACTTCTTCATTATCATACTCAGTTAATCCAACTAGACAGCCTTACCTTTACTCGTGGAAATAGAGAGGTTGCTTCCAGTGAGACCCCCGGCTTGATGGTGGTTTTGTATAAAGCCTTGGGCATAAGACATAACACATAACAGTCAGAACAAACACGATTGGTGCATGTACCCTCTTGTCTTTTGGCTATCAATGCCACTACATGATGCATGATTAACCGTGGGTCATTTTTAACGATATTTTCATGAAATTAGTAAAATAACGTTAAAATTAGTGTAACTTTACTTTTGTCCCCGAAGGCCATACATATATACATTATATGCGCACAACTGTAAGCGGAAATCATACAACTCTAAAAGAAAAGGTTTGTTTAAAGCTTTCGCAGCCATGTAGTGAACAACTTCGATGAAATATTAGTTTATAATGATGACAGGATGGCTAAAAGCTTTGCAGCGTCGACTAAGTGCTACACTGAACAATAAACAAGGAAACTAAAACAATACGGGTTAAAAGATTAAGGTAAGGGCCACTCTACTAATGTAATACGGGTGAGAACCTATATCAATCATGAATCACTGTTATTGTTATTGTTATTATATAATTGAGATTTTTAAGACTAATGAAATATATATATATATATATATATATATATATATATATATATATATACCGCACTAATACATCACGAGATAGTTGATAAATTAATAGAAAAGGAATACCGCATAGAAAATGAGCCAAACTGAACTATTCATATTTTTAAATACTTCTCGCTTTTATACATCTATTAAGGTATTTCATGTTTATACCACAATTTCATGACTTTAGGCACCTATTTCTTGTACCTCCATTTCATGTATTTTTAAACATAAAGTTAGCTCAAACTTGGTTTTAGTTATTAACCGAACAAAACTGAAACCCGACAATCTAACTAATAAACTGAACCGACAAACCAAAATCCTATTGCTTAATAAGATAGATTAATTGATGACTTCATTTCGGTTGAGGTTAATACCTATATCGTGCACACCCTGGCAGTGTCTGTATTCCCCGCCGCATCGCACGGGCACCCTACTAGTATTAAATTAAATTAGTCAACCGAAGCAGTCTATAGGCCTGATATATAAGTCAAAATTAACTCTTCATTAAAAAGAAAAAAGAAAAAAAAAGAAGTCAAAATGAAACAGCAAAGTATGATCAACAAAAAAAAAAGTTCCACAAAAGAGCAAACCAAAATTATTATATTTAATTGAGGGACTTTCAAACCCTATAAAAGTTCCGATTGATTACAATTTGATTTTCTTGTGGTTTGATTTTTTTTTTTTTTTTTTTTACAAGTGATTTAAACATATGTAGTTCTTGAGATAATTATGTTAACATACAATTAAACTCTAAAAGTAAGAACGCGTGATGAGAATATTATATGTTTAAAAGTCATGTGCACGGTTCATGCAAGAATCAATAGTTGATTGACCGCGTCGTGGGTTAATCATAATGGATCTAATAAAGGAACAATTAACCACGAGTCCACGATCGATGTACGACTCAACTCATGGTCAAGATAAAGTATCAAACCAAGAGTTTTCAAAGTCCAGAATGTCGAGCCCAAAGAAAAATGAGTTATCATGCTGAAAAGCTAAGGTCAATAAATCATAACTCAAACATGATAAAAAGTTTAGGATCCTTCGTATATAAAATAAATAAAATAATTCTGTTTCGAATTATAATATAATAAGCAAAGGAATGCAGTAAATTACAACTACTATTACAAGTGAAATAAAAGAAAAAAACATAATGAATACGAGACACAGAGGCGTCTTCAAAGATTTACGTGCACTACCAAACTGTTAAAAAATATGCTCTTAGGCTTCAACAAAACTTACAATTCTAAATATGCACGTTTACTTAATTAACTAATTGCACTCAATTTTAGTGCACAACAAAATACCTAATTGGAATAATAGTTCATCAATCAACCGACAACATAAAAAATACCCAAAAACCAAGTACCCAACAAAGTAATCACGCTCAATTGAAAGTTTAAAAACCAAAAAAATAATTTTTATAAGTAAAATCTTAAAGATCAAACTTAAAATTACAATCTAGATGAGTGGGATATGGACAGGTAGTAGCCATAGATGATGATAAACATTCAATTCACAATTGTAAATTGGAATTTGGAATCTCGATATTCTTCTGTAGGTGCCATCAAATAGAAAGAATAGGCGAATAGCGTTGCTTTTTTTTTAGCAAGTAAAATAGGCATCGGGCTTATAAATGTTATGGGCCTTGGGTTAATAATTTATAAGTTTTAAATTGATTAATGGGCTCAACTTTTAAGTGTTAAATAAGTCTTCTATTTAAAAAATACACACATATAGGAATTTTATTAAAAAAAATAATAATTGTGCCCCAATAAAAATAGGCCCAAGTCGGATGGCCTCCCTGGCTTGGGCCATAGACGGCCATGACGAGACAGAAACGTAAAGTACCTGAGGATCATGTTGGACACGGGACCCTTAAAACAAATTTCGAGTCTCTTAAGAGAACACGTTTGTTTTCTAGGGTACATCAACTGAAGCAGTGTGAGACTGCCAAAGAATACCTCTAAACCCTAAGGTATACCTTGCAAATGATTAGATGAAGACTATACAGAGATGCAGAGAGAGTTGGAGAGTTTTTGAGATGTTATGTGTTTCAAGTGTGTTTGCAAACTAAGGAACCCTTAATATATATATATATATATATAGGGTAGGGTTCAAATAGGAACCAACCCTTAAGTAGGAACTATAGGAACCAATCTGAGCCATCCATTTTCAATGGCATGATTGTAAATAAGTAAAACTTTAATTAATTGTTATTTTAATAAAGGGGTATTAATGTCTTTTGTTTAATATCATTTATTAGGTAATTAATAAGAAACTCGTGTATATTTGGAAACAGCAAATTAGTGTTTATGGTATACCCAAACGTATTTATTGTATATACTATTAAAATTATATCTCGGTATATATACAACAGTGTACATTGGTGTATATTCGTTTTTTCATTCATCATCACTCAACATCATCAACACAGATATACACTGGTGTATATTGGTTTTTTCATTCATCATCATCAACATAGATATACATTGATGTACACAGATATACATTGGTGTATATTCGTTTTTGAAGTGTACATTGGTGTATATCAGTTTTTTTTTGTTCATTCATCATCATCATCAAACACATATATACAACGGTTATATGATCTTCTATCACATGAGATTGTGATTCAATGTTTTCATGTATAGAATTATTATCCATAACTTGGAAATCTGAATCGTTGGCCGATTTTAGATTCTTTTAAATCGAAAGTTTTTTCAATTCAATCAATTTAAATTTTCTGAATTCGACTGGAAGTTATTTCGATTCAATGGAATTCAATCGAACGTGATTTTTTTTTTGATTTGGGATTAGAGATGATAATAGGTTGAGAGATTTAAGGAAAGTCAAAAAAAAACTTGCATATTAATTGCAGGAAGATAATTAACTACCATATATAAAACTTTTAATTAAATTAAAATATAATATTTAATTGTCTAATTACATAACTACCCCCTAGATCAAGATCAAAGATGAATGGTTCAGATTGGTTCCTATTTGATCTTTTTCCTATATATATATATATATATAATATGAAGTTGATTTGAAACAGATCTGCCAATAATTAAACAAAAAATTAATGGCATTTGAAGTGCCAAGTGCGCCATCAAAACGCGTTCTCTTACGCCCAGGTCACTCAAACCAACCTTCAAAAATATCACGATGGCTCTCAAGCGGCTCGTGGTGACGCAAAGTGCCAAGTGCACTATCAAAATGCCACATTACGCCTCATACGCCCACGCTAAGCGTGCGCACGTGTGTGCGAGTGCGTGGGCACCCTTAGCGACCTCACTAGTGTGGGCATCTAGGAAACAATAAATCGATGTAATAGATAGGTTTTATTTTAATTATATAGTTTAGTATAGTTTTTATAACACTTATCGAGACAAGAATGAAGACCGAAGATGGAACAAACAAGAGGATCGAAGATGGAGATCTTAGATCAAAAGGATTAGGTCCAGAATTGTGGTTGGTGCCCTTTTAGACCCGTTCGGTTTTTGCGTTCATTGGCTCGAACGAAACTGAACAAAATTCCACTATTGGCTCGATTCAATTATTTATATTGTGTGGTTGTATTTTTATATTTTGTGAAATATATACACCGTCAAAATATATATTTTTTGGCAACTATAATAGATGACAAGAATTAAATTTAAATGAATTTTAATTGGTTAATTCTTGAAAAGGTAAATGTTATAAATGTGACACCAGCTAACGGTCAACATCCATACGCATTTTACTTATTTTTTTCATTTCATGTGCATACCGAACACTTTTGCACACATTATACCCCCCCCCCCGGGTCTAGTAAAGCTTAAGTTATTGTAGAAATGCAATAGATGATCCGGCTATGCATACAACACCCGAAATATACAATACAATTAGCGTTGAACAAATAAGCCAATCACACGCTCAACAGAGAGCAACCAGATACCCTATTACTACACAGGAACAAAACGACAATATACGTGACAATATCAAAACAGGAAAATACACAATTCCTAATGTACTTTGTGGGAGTAACACGCAAAAATCATGAAACATTGTCTAGAACACAAATATATATATATATATATATATATATATATTAACATGAGTTAATAGCACACAACAACACATGTTTATCATCGATTAACATATGAAAGTATAACACTTTTATATATATATATATATATATATATATATAGGGTCAGGATCCTGTACAAAGTGTTTTTTTTTGTGAGAAGTGTGAGAAGGATTAAAAATTGATACTTAGGCATCATTTTTTGAACTTAGTCGTGATGTTTTGGATTGTTTTGCCTATAAAAACAGCAAACATAACAATTAACAACCGAAAACAATGTATTTTAGGCTTAAAACTTAAAACACCATCCTAAGAACATTAGCAGTGTGTTTTAAGCGTTAAGTAGTGTGTTTTAAGCGTTAAGTAGTGTGTTTAAGCTGTTTTTTAAATTTAATGACTATAATACATTGTATTGTGTTTTAGATTGTTGTGTTTGGTGTTTTTCAAGTTAAAACAACCTAAAACATCATTCCTAAATCCAAAACATGATGTCTACATGTCAATTCTTAGTCCTTCTCACACTTCTCACGAAAAATGTACTTTGTACAGGATCCTAGACCAATATATATATATATATATATATATATATAGGATTAGGTTCAAATGAAAACCACTCCTTCGTAAAAAAACCGTAAGAACACCGACGTAAAATGTGAATTTAAATTTTTTTTTTCACCGGTGTTAAAATTGGTAACCCCGACGTAAAAAAAAAACGTATTTTACAGTGGTGTAATGACCCATGGCCCACGCTTTTTTGTCTTATTAGGTAAGGGAATATTCCCTTTTCTTTTTTATTCCACTTTAATTGTGGACCACAAATCTTTTTTTATTAAATTAAGTGTGTGGTGTTAAAGTGTGTTCCTTAGTTCTTTTACGAAGGAGTGGTTTTCATTTTACCCTAACCCTATATATATATATATATATATGTAATCAGCTTCATGTCCACAATATCCATAAGTTGACATGGTGATAAGTGGGATAATCCATACCTAAATAACCAAGTGACCTTATCATTGAAAGTGACTAAACATAGAAACACCACCTTATACATGTATGTATGCGTGTATTGTATATGTATATACATATATTGTGGAAACGGTTTAGGACTGATTCCATGGATCGATTAAACGGTTACAGCTCGGTTTTAGACGGAGATTGGAGATGAAACAAAAATAGATGAAAACAATGTCAACCCAGATTCGTATTACATCAGAAACGATTACAGACACTATCATCAGCACGATAAATGTAACACCCAACCGATGGCGGAATCATCGAGGTGCCACGTAGTGACGATTGTTCAAAAGCTCATGGTACTAAAATGTAAATATTTGATTATTGAATATTGTTTTACAACATGTGAAATTAAATACAAGACAACAAAGATAAAGATAATTGATTGATTTAATCTAAGTCCAAAGTCCTATGTGAAGCGTCAAGCAGCTTATCCTGAAACATGCACGAAAGTAATTTTGTCAACATATGAATGTTGGTGAGTACTACTTAGTTTTGTACATATAGTATAAGTTTGAAAAGTAGTACAATTCATGTGTCTATCATCACCAAGGCATTATGTAAACACGCAAGTAACCAAACAAGACAAAGATCAAATGTAAAGTTGTACAATGAAATTGATAATGAGCACCTCAACACGTGTGAGTCTAAAAGAGCACCATAACACAAAGTTATGTCTAAATGAGCACCGTAACATAAGTTACGTCTAAATGAGCACCGTAACATAAGTTACGTCTGAGTGTAAAGAGCACCATAACATAAGTTATGTCTAAATGTATGATTGTGTATGTAAGCTACGTTCATGTTCAATATAAGCACAAAGATAAACAAGACACGTATATGAATTGTAAATGAATTAAATGTATGTGTAAATGAATACGAAAGTTTTGTATACTTGTGCATGAATCACCCCAAAAGTTGTAAAAGCGGAAAAAAAAGGGGATAAGTAATACTCACCTTAGCAAGGTGGTAAGTCTTGTGTAATCGAATAAGTATAATCCAACGTTGCCAAGTATCACCCTATGTATAATGTAACATATAAGTCTAAGTCTATCTAGTCTACAAGTATTTTCTAGGGTTTCGAATTGGGGATAAGTATTCGTTTGATTAATAAATTAAATGTTTAATAAATAAGAGAAATTTGGTAAATAAATAAACAAAAGTCTTTTTGTAAACTTTTAAATTAAAGATGGTCACAATATAAAGTTTTAAGTGTGAAAATGATTTTTATAAAATTATCTTCTTGAAAATGGAATATTTAATGTATTTATTTCAAATTGTCAAAATATAACTTTAATATCTAAAAATACTAAAAATAAATAATTCTTGAATTAAAAATTGTAATTTAGTTCTAGATAGTTAGAAATAATTTATATAAAATTTTGGTGCAAAAATATTGAAAAATGAATTTATTATGATTTATTTATGATTAAAACTAACAAAAAATAATTAAAAATATAAAATAAATGGTTTTTCTGAAATAAAAATATTTTCTGGAATGTTTATGAATATATAAGTTTAGGATAATTTTTGTGAGATTTAATAACATCGTTTAAATATTTTTATTGAATTTTATAAATATAAATGAATAAACTTGTATTTTTAATAATATATGTTAAATAAATTATTTTTGAAAAACTAAAAATTGTAGAATGAACTTTATCCTTAAAAGGTCATACAGTATTTTTTGTAGAATTTATAAAACACTTTTAGTATTTAAAAACTATTTTTAAAGGATTTAATATATTAAATGTGTTAATGGTAAAATGCAAGAAAAAATAAAAAGGAGCTCGTGGGAATCGAACCCTGGCCAAAGGCCGGTTCGGTTCCCCAACCACGCGTGCAATACCAGCTGGTCTATACCAGTTGGTTGTATGTTCATTGATTCGAAATAAATATATACATAAACTGTTTCATGTGTTCTTCCCCAATTCGTGCCCTAATCATCTAATCCGTCCAATTCGTGTTCAATAGCCCCTGAATCTTTGGGGCTATTGTTCACAAGGGGCCGAACAATGAAACCCACAAAAAAAGAACTTACAATGATGCCAAAAACGTGATGTGTAGGGTCGTTCAAAGTAGAAGTCAACGCGATGTAATTGCTTCGTTTTGCAGGTTTGTGTAACAGAAATTAAGAGTGTAGAAGGGATTTTCGGCGAGCTAAGATGGTCCATGGACGTCCAATTTATACTAATACTCGTAATTGTATATTTAGAAGTTTTTGACCCACATGAATGTGTATACGCGTGAATAGGTGAGATTGGGGACGAGTTTAAAGGAAATTGTTCGTGTATGGTATTTAATAGATTAGTCGTTCAATTTAGAGCATAAATTAGTGATGATTGATGCAAGATTGGTGGCCAATTTCTTGGTCAAACGCGCGTTCAGCAGTAGAGGCAAAAGGGAAGAAAAAGGGAGAACAGCAGGTTAGCTTATAAATTATTAAGTGTCTGGATAGAATCAACAAACAATGCTCTGGCCTAGTGGTAGTGTGCGTGTGTGTGTGTGTCTAACCCGTCTCTGACTCGAGTTCGAGTCTGTTCATCAACATTTTTTTTAACAGATTAAGGGTGGGGTAAAGTGGGCCTGTTATGTGGGCTGGGTAATGAATCTGGGCCGAAAAGAAAGGGTGGGTTATGGTTGGTAGTTTAATGGATTAGGGTAATGGTTTGGGTTTAAGGGTTAGTCTAGACTAATATTATTATTTATTATCATTATTATTATTATTATTATTATTATTATTATTATTTATTATCATTATTATTATTATATAAAAATAAAAAGTGACGGATGTCACAGCATCCCCTACTTTTAGAAATTTCGTCCCGAAGTTAATAGTAACATAGGGTTATGGATGCTTGGATAAAAATTAAGATAACTGTGGTTTGGAAAATTTGAGTTAAGACACGACGTAAATTTATAGGTGACAGTGAATTGTTTCGAGAGATGTGAGTTAAGGATTGGATTAGGTTCGTCTCGAATAATAAGGAGAATAAGAATCTAGTAAACACTAAACTTCAAGTTTTAGGAATCCTAGAATAAATGTACGAGTTGATTGACTATAACAAGACCAAATGAACTACCAAGTAAGTATGGTTTGTTCCTGGTTCGACTTCCAGTCTCACTTTCAATGCATCATTAGTGTTTGTATACAGGGTGTACCGCAGCTAACCCACCACACCTTTGATACCTTGAAAATGTACTGGACGCCTACCAAAAACCCTAATAGAATTTCACACTACCCTAACATACCTGTAAATTCATGATTACGTTCCGGACCGGAATCATCAATTTACCTTACATTAGGGTTTTATGTCCTTCTATGATCTTAATCTAACACACATTACAGCAAATAAGTTTCACAAGAAGATGACACAACAAACACGTTGAGTTACAATGAGATGTTATCAATGAAATGAGGCCATGTAATAATGAGGTCAATTGCATTGGTTTGCAATGACTTGTAAGCATAACTGTATTTAAGTATGGGCTACCACTCGTCCGAGGAGCCCTTTAAATGAAATGTTTATCAGAGTTGCGTGGATAATACACACGTGCAAGCAAGTTTGTAAGTACTGCAACCATTAAGTGTAAGTGTTATCTTGGTGGCCTATAGAAATAGATTACGAGTATCATGAATAACTAAATGTTCAATAGATTGTCAAAAAAAAATTTCAAGTTTCATATAACAAACAATGATGTTTTTTTAGAAAAGCTCTGTAGGGTCAAGTATTAAGTTTTTTTTTTTAGTAGTTTGATTTTCATGGAAATCAAGTCCAAATGTTTCAATAAAATGTAAGGTAGAGTCTGAAACTTATACGATATAAAATAAACGTAATCGAATATGATAAATTTTCAATCGGTGTACGTACACAATAGTATGCAAGGAAATTTCTAGATGTCATATGCCTATGAGTATGACATAATTGGGTACAAAATGATAATAAGATCAAGAAAATGAAAACACGAGTATCATGAATAATTAAATGTCCAGTGAATAGTCAAATTAAGAGGAAATCAAGTTTCACAAACAATGATGTTTTGGAAAAAAACTTCCTGTAGAATCAAGTATCAGGTTTTTAGTAGTTTAATTATCATGGGTAACTAGCTCATGTGTGAGAAGGTGAAATTTAGTTCTTGAGAGGATGATGAAAAATCTTGAAGCAGAATCAAGGTTGTGAGAGAATGTGAAGATAGTTGATAAAGAGTTTATTTTATAGTAAGGAGATTATGTAGCAGTGTAAATTTTGAGGTTTGGATCAAAGGTTATAATCAAGTGTATAAGAAAACATGACTGTGGTATATGCCAAATATTGTAAAAATTTGAACAAGTTGAAAATGAGTGAGTGTCGAGGGAGAATCTAGAGACTAGATATTATTCCTATGAAAAAAAATTATTTTCAAAATTGGTTTTGTACATAAGGCAAAAGTTGTTAAATAGTACAAGCTAAGTAGGCTTTGATTAAAATATTCCTGTTATGTGAGCGAAAGATTTTAGCTAAAACAGGATAATATGATCATACAAGTCACAAAACCAGGTGCGGAAACCCTAGTTCTGAACAAAATGATAAAACTCTAATCAAAACACAATCAAGATCATTTTCAACATCTTTTCATAGATTAACTTTGTCAAATATTCAATTACAATCACACACACGTTAATCTAGATCAATTACAGACTTTCACAAAATATCCTGGAACCTGACCTGAACACATACACAACTGACAACTCTATTACATACTTAAAATCACAAAACCTATTTATAGATACTGCACGTTCACCCCTTTGCACTGGTCGAATGTGGATCTTTTCCACATTCGCCCACTACCAATGGTCGAATGTACATCTTGTCAGCTTCCAGTCTACCTTCGCCCACTAACCATCTACCTTCGCCCTTTTTATCTACCTTCGCCCATTCTCTAACATATGTTAATTATGTTTATCCAATCATTAGTCGCAAAACGTATCAACAAACTCCCCCTCGACTATTGATTGGATAGTTTTCTCTGTTGGTCCATTGTTTTGTTCATCAACTTGATTCTGAGCTGTTTCTTCTGCTCAGTAGTCATTGGAGGCTCATATGTTCTCTTCACTGGTTTAGACACATTTGCTATCTTCACTGTCTTACCAAGCTTATTCTCCAAATTGCTTCCTGCATTGATGTCATAAGCAAAACAAACTCCAACCACTTGAGTATATTTTCTTGCTTGAGCAAAGTCTTTTGGTTCATAGTAAATCGGATTGTAGAAAAGCATGATGATGTCTTCAAACGTGCAATTAATCAACCACATAGGATCAAATACATGAACATGCTTGTATTTATCCTTCCCATCTCTCAACACAATCACCGCTTCAGCCTTTCTCCAATCATAATACCAGAAGATAAAATCAGCACTGAAATGCTGTGGCATAGGCATCAAAGGTATCTTTCTCATCACTGCAGGTGCTTTGTAGATCAAAGTTACTCGCTTCATATTGGTTTGAGGATCAATATCCCTATGAACTTTTCTTCGGGGATATTGAGGCTGAAATCTCTTCCATCTTGTTCGACTTTCCCAAACCAATTTATCTGCGCACCATCCAACATGCGAACCATTCACTTCTGCACCTGACATTGGGAATCTACATAAATCTCTGACCGCCCAGTACGGTAGAGTAAGCAAATCACAGAATCTATTGAAGTACAAGATTCCTGTTTCCCATTTCGCAGCTATGCACTTCAGCCTGCCTAAGTATGTCCACCCGAGAGCTCTGCCTTTGAACTTGGCATTGTGGAATCTATAAAAGTTACCTTGAGCTTCAGGCTTTGGTCGGTTCTCATCCATTTCCCTCAATTTCCTCAAATAACTCTTCAACTCATCAGACTGATTTGAAGGTCCTTGATTATCAGCACCAAATACTTTCTCTACAAACTCTGCACTCCTCTGCTGAGCTTTCTGCTTTGCTGAATTATTTGGTACTTCAGTAAAATCAGGAAATACCTCATTTTCATCCGTTTGTCTGAAGTACTGAGGAAACTCTTCATGAGTTATATCTTCCATCTCCACTTCATTGTTCTCAGGAGTCTGCATATCATCTGAGTGACTTCCAATATCCTTTTCAGGAATATCTGGAATCGACTCGTCCACTATAAACTCCTCAAAAGTCTTCCCTACCCTCTGTGCAAGACCATCTAGAATTTCCTTTGCCACAGATGCAGGTAATTCTCCTTCCTCAAGATCAGGATCTTCATATTCCAATTCATATCGCATATCATCAGTTTGGAATATTTCAGTAAAGCATCCTGTGAACTCAATGGTCCATTCTCTCTTTTCCAACATATCTTTGTACAACTGTTTAGCATCATCAGATAGAGATCTCACTTTCTCATTCCAGAAGATACTTTCATCTGAATCAACATTCTCACCTTTCTTCTTAGAACTTGATTCTCCAGTATCTTTCTTCTTTGGTGTTCTCTTCTCATAAGTAAATCTTGAAGTATCATCTCCTCCATCATGATCACTTCCACTGCTAAACTCATCTCCTTTCTGTCTCCCAGCACCTTCTGCATCATCATCATCATCATTCTTGTCATCATCATCATCACTTTTCTCCGATTCATCATCATCCTCATCATCATCTTGTTCTTTCTCAGATTCAGAATCTTCATAATCAACTTTCTCTTCTTCTTCTTCTTCATCTTCTTCACCCTCCTTCAACTTGGGTGCAGTGTTATACAAATCATCAATCAAGTCACTAAGGCGTTTGTTTTCAGCCCTTAGTTCTTTGTTATCTGCCTTAATCAGCTTAATCCTGCTCTTGTTTCTTGCACACTTTCTTTCAAGCTTCTCATTTTTAGCTTCAAGCATCTTAACCTTCTCATTGATCTCATCTGATTAGATTTAGAAGCAACCACAATCTGTAGCATTTTCTCCTCATTCTGCTTGAATTTGACAATCTCAGCTTGTTGAGCTACAATCATTTTCATCATGTCATCCATTTTTCTATTCACCTGCTTCATCACTTCATCATCTACAGTGACTCTCTTGGATTTGGATTTGGATGACTCAACTTCTTTTTCTTTCTGAGGCTTTCTGAACATGTCAAGTACATTGTCCAGTGCAACGTAGTCTCTCCAACACTCAACTCTGCTAAGTCAACACCTAGACTCTCATCTTCAACAGATTTCTTTCTTCTCTCAGCTTCTTCAATCGACCTATTCAAAGATTCAGACTCACCAACCATAGTGGCCTTACGTTTGGTGGCCCTAACATTTTCAGCATCAGAATCCCACTGCTCGTCTATCTCAGTCTCCTCTGAATCAACTGACTCTTCATCCACCAAACCTGAACCTTTCTTAGCCGTTGATTTATGTCTAACCGCCTGTTGCTTTGAACTTCCCTGATCAATCTTTCCCTTGCCCTTCCCTTTGGCTCCAGGATTGACTACTTGTCTCTTCCTCTTAGTGCTAGAATCAGCGTACACTAAGGGATCATCATTATCCGAATCACTATCATCGTGCCTTGCTTTGTTCTTGCCAGGATCAGTGTAATCCTGACGAGCCAAAGCTCCAAAGAGTCTCCTATTAGGTGGCTTTTCACTATCTGACACACCTTTGTATCCCTTCATCCTCACTAGAGTACGAATGTTCATGTGATCTTGACCTAGGATCATAGTTGGATCCTTCTTCAACTCTGGATACTTGTGGTCAAAGATCATCATCAAAAATCTCGGATATAGCATGAACTTCTTGTGCTTCATACCTTTCAGCATCTCCAGCATATGGTCTAGAATCATACCAGAAACGTTAAATGGTTTGTTGAGAGTCAACGCAACCATTAACGAGCTCAAACTTCTTCTCATAACATCATATCCACCGCTCACACATCCAAATACGTGAATAATGACATGTGCAAAGTACTTAAACTGCACGCCCAGCTTCCCTTTATACATAGATCCATCTGTAATCGGACCTTTGTACTTCATCCGTAAGAAACACGCTTTCTGCTCAGTCCATGATAATTCTCTGGGATCTTCACTTACTTCAAACTTGATCTGCAGTGCTTCCCGTATATCAGACTCTGTCAAAACATCTCCATATCTTGAATCTTGCTCTTGATAATCGTCTGATTATCCCAGAAATCATACTTCGCATTATGGTAGAAATCTTCAATAATGTCTCTGTATATGATCGTCGGTGTGGCTAATGCATGCACAATTCTGCTCCTTCTCAAAAACTCTATGATCCTGGTGAACTCAGTATTCTTCTCTACATCACCAAGATATGCACAGCAATTGTGAGATCGCTCGAACGGCCAACTGCTTGGAACAGATGCTTCAGCCTGTTGCACCGGATCTGGAACAATATTCTCTGCTGGAGTTTCCACATTTTCTACTGGTGCTTCAACATTCTCGGATTGATCAGCCATCTGTACATCAAAAACAGAAAAATACGTCAAAATGCAAAAACAACAAAAAGTTAAAAAATTTTAAGGCTTTAAAGATCTACATTCGCCCCTTTTGTTTTGGACGAAAGTGAAATGTTTTGGACGAAAGTAAAACATTTAGGTCGAATGTGAAAATTTTTTTTGAATAAAAACACATTCGCCCGTTTTTAAACTACATTCGTCCATAAAATGTACATTCGCCCGTTTTAGTGACCCGAATGTAAAACTTGTTTATCCCCAAAATTTAAAAATTTTGCAAACTTGTTTTTGACTCTTGATTTTGATTAGGATATGTCCTAATATGGCCGATCAACACTCGTGTATCACCAATTGTACTGATTATTCAATTTTCATTAGTTTTTCAGTGGAATTAGGTCACGACTGTTATGTTTAATCAATCAATACATCAAACCATGTTAAAACACTAATTCCTTTAACATTCTCCCCCTAAAACTGATGAAGATTGAATGTAAATCAAAAACAAGCATTAACAAACATTCTAAGACCCCTAAATTTGAAACCCTAAGTCTGGTTAAAAACACGACGATTCAGCACTGGACACAGCTTCAATACCTGTAAAATTAGTCTCAAAATGATCAGTGATGAACAGGGAACAAATCACACAATCACAGGAAATCAATGCAACAAGGTCTGGTTATCGAAGATTGTTTGAAAATTTTTGGAATGAAGGGTTCGAACCTGAAAGGGCTTATATATAAGAGCCACCTTCGCCCGTTTGATATGGACGAATGTGGGGTAATTCCACATTCGCCCCAAGCTAATGACCCGAATGTGAAAAGTGTTACCCGAAGGTGGAATGTATACCCGAAGGTGAAAATGATACCCGAAGGTGAAAATATTCCACATTCGTCCAAATTGAAAACGGTCGAAAGTGAGGATTTTTCCACATTCGACCCAATTAAGGGGCGAATGTGAAATGGAAAAATCTGAAAATTTCGCCAAATCACGAATTTGAATCCCGTTCAACATTTTTCAATCTGTTAAACTTCTAAAACTCAAATTTTCACATTTTGAATAGTACAAAGTCCAGATGGTGTTATCAAATCTCAGAAATTGACCATCAAGCATCCCCGGTTATCAAAAATAAAGCAGAAATGCAAATCTTTTGGATTTTCTGAAATTTATCAAAACACACCTAAAATCTTTTTGGATTTTGTATCTTTTTGACAATAAAAGTAAAATGCAACAAAGTAAAATGCATCAAAGTAAATGAAAGCAGTAAACATTTTGTGATATCCGGTAAGAGGATCATATCAGTTTACTGAGAAATCTGAGCACAGCGTTGATCTGTTTTAATATTATCATTAGAAACAATATGTGATACGGCAATTGCTGATATTGTGGTCCACGTAAGCTCACATGCAGACAATTACGCAATGCTTTAAAATGATACGAGTTAGGTGTTTTAGACTAACACATTGTGGTTCCCACACACACGACATACTCCCGTATCAAGTCATTGCACAAAGCTTCATCGTAACGCGTGATTATGCCAGAGTTATCCGTAAAGTTTACAAAGTATATAGCACAGAGGTGTACAGGTCAGCAAATAAATGCAGCAAAGTAACATGTGCGTATACACTAGGTTGAGGCTGATATTAACCACTGATTTGCATCAGAAAGTCAATACGATGTAATAATGATCTTTGATCAGTAAAACATAAAGTTCCTCAATTCGGTAACTTTCGGTTTTGGCAATATGCTCTTTTTGCAAATATTCTGATGAAACTAGGTCCGTAAATCAATACGACAGAAGTTTAATCAGAATATCCCGGATAACAATAACATAACGACCCGAAACCTCAGATTTTGGCAATCCTATCAAACGAAATTACGGTACTAAGACCATATGCCCATGAGGTGTTCAGCCACAAACGTGTAGTTTGTTATGTTTGTATCACTAATGCACGCAATATTTAATCTACGAAGCCTATCAGCATATCACACGTAATCAACATACGTCTCATTATACTATACAATTCTTTAGCCTGTGTCAGATCCCCACTGATGTACTATCATTTCCTCTTTTTATCCAGGAAATCATTTTGGTTTTTCTAAGTTTTAGGTCTTTTTGAAAATTTTTCAATGTTTTTGGTTTTTCTGATAAAATGACTCCCCCTAAAATAAAGAACATATTTTTGGGTTTTTAATTTTTCTGAAAAATAAAAAAAAATTTGAAAGAAACAATCCACTTGAAAGCATCAACTTCTTTGAGGATTAAACAATCCCCTCGAAAGCATCAACTTCTTTGAGGATTATGATAGTAAAGAGAAATTCCCAATTAGCAAAGAGAAATTCCCAATTAGTAAAAATTTAAAACTAAAACTAAAAACTAAAAAGCGATAAACCGAGGTGCCGATTAGTCCTGTTTTTCCTTTATATTGTTTACTTTTAAAAGATATTCAAAGCGGGATCTGTCAAAAGCTTTTGTAAACAAATCTGCACGTTGGTAGTCAGTATGGATTTTGACCATATCTATCAATTCCTTAGCGTAACAATCACGGATAAAATGATATTTAATCCGGATATGTTTCGCTTTAGAATGATTTTCAGTATTTTTAGTTAATGCAATTGCGGCTTCGTTGTCACAGTGTATAGGGGTTTTAAGAAACTGCAAACCGCAATCCACCATCTGTTGTTGGATCCAGAGTACTTGCGAACAGCAACTTGAGGCTGCAATGTACTCAGCTTCACAGGTAGATAGTGCCACGGAAGTCTGTTTCTTGCATTGCCAGGTAATTAACCTGCTCCCTAAAAACTGGCAACCAGCTGTTGTTGATTTGCTATCTTTGTCACAGCCGCCCCAATCTGCATCACTAAACGCAATAAAATCAAAATCATCATCATTAGGGTACCAAAGTCCTTTTGATGGACAACCCTTCAGATATCGAAGGATACGCTTGACCGCCGTCAGATGACTTTGTTTCGGCTTCGATTGATAACGCGCACAGAGACACGTTGCATACATAATATCTGGTCGAGACGCCGTCAAATACATCAGAGATCCGATGATTGCTCTGTATGTAAATGGGTCTGTCAGCTCCCCCTTAGCGTCCACTCCAATCCCGTGATTGGGTTGAATCGGGGTGTCCATCGGCTTAGAATCCTCCATCTGGAATCGGCTCAAGATGTCGGATACGTATTTCGTCTGATGAATGAAGATCCCGTCGGGTCTTTGGTCCACCTGTAAGCCGAGGAAAAACTGCATCTCCCCCATAGCGCTCATTTCAAACTTTTCTTGCATGATAGTTTCAAATTCCCTGCACAAGAGTTCGTTAGTCGAACCAAATATAATATCATCAACGTAAATCTGTACTAGAAGCAAATCATCTCTCGTCTTCTTCGTGAAGAGGGTGCAATCGACGAGGCCGCGCTTGAATCCTTTGGAGATGAGGTATGTACTTAGCTCCTCGTACCACTGTCTTGGAGCCTGGTGCAGACCATATAAAGCTTTGTTCAGCACGTAGACCTTATCCCGGTGGATTGGGTCCTCAAAGCCTGGTGGCTGCCCGACATAAACCTCCTCCTTGACTTTCCCGTACAAAAATGCGCTCTTGACGTCCATTTGATAGACTTTGAATTTCTTGTATGAAGCAAACGCGAGGAACATCCGAATAGCTTCAATTCGTGCTACTGGTGCATAGATTTCGTTATAATCAATCCCTTCGATTTGATGGAAACCCTGCACGACCAATCTGGCTTTGTTGCGAACAATAACCCCACGATCATCCTTTTTGCACTTAAACACCCATTTTGTGCCTATTTTCTTCCTTCCCGGCGGCAAATCTGTGAGCGTCCAGACTCCCAATTTCTGGAATTGCAATAACTCCTCCTGCATTGCCTCAACCCAGGCATCTTCATTCAAAGCGTCCTTGTATGTCCTTGGCTCTACCTGCGACACATAACATGCAAACGACCAATCATTTTGACTACCAGATTTTTGAATTTTGGCATATAATGCTAAAACACCAAAACTCTCTGGCGAGTTAACGCTTTTTAGCTGCCCTCTGGTCATTACACCACTTCCAGGATCACCGATAACTTGCTCCAGCGGGTGAATACAATGAATCCAAGATTCCGGATTAACAGGTACAATAACTCCCGTCTGAGCAGTCAAGTTTTCTACAGCATCCTGATCATGACCCGTGTTTGATGATGAAGCAACATCTGGATTTGGAGTTGGGTTTACAGGTTGCGCCTCTAATTCTTCTGCATGTTCAAGAACGGCTTCTTCAAATTGTTCATCTTCAGATTCTGAAGTGTCTAATGAAGTTGAAGCCTCTTGAAACATCTCTTCCTCTTGTATAGGAGCACTGGTATCATTAGAAGCTGGTAGGGGGTTCACGGTGATTGGACGCACCAACGGTGAAGTCGCCGCGTTTTCACACTCGTAAAGTAATCTGATAACAGCTTCTTCAACCAAGCTATCTAGGTTGAATGATTCAAAGAAATCTTTGTAATCAAACATCCAATCAGGGCCCGTGCCTTGCAAATTTTGAGTGTATCGTTGAACTTCCACGTTAGCCCAATCCTCCACTTGACGAGTTCGCTTGTTGAATACCCGTTTGAGCGGGGTTGCATATCCAACAAAATATCCCTCCTCAGCTTTAGGACTAAACTTCTCACCTGGATTCAACATCGTGCATGGCGCCCCGAAAGGTTCTAGATACTCTAAATTTGGCTTTCGTCGGTGTAACAGTTCATAAGATGTTTTTCCAAACTTCTTCACTGTTAGAACCCGATTTAATGTATAATTTGCTGCATAAATCGCCTCATTCCAGAACATTACCGGAAGATTTGAATCAGCGAGCATTGTTCTAGCCGCTTCAATTAGAGTCCTATTCTTTCGTTCAGCAACACCATTCTGCTGTGGGGTATACGGAGCCGAATATTCATGATGTATCCCTTTGCTTTCACAAAGTTCATCCATCTTGGCGTTTTTGAACTCCGTCCCGTTGTCACTCCTGATTCTTTTTATCTTCAAATTGTAGATATTCTCCAATCGAGTGAACAGAACTTGTAGGTTGGTAAAGGTGTCGCTTTTGTTCTTCAAACACATCACCCATGAAAATCTTGAATAGTCATCAGTGACAACTAAACAATAAAGCTCTCCAAGATGACTTTTGCGCTTGACCGGTCCGAATAGGTCCATGTGCAATCGCTCAAGTGGCATCTCAACAGAGTTAACTTTCTTCACTTTATGGGACTGTTTGTGTTGCTTGCCCTTCATACAACTTACACACTTGTCGTTCAGATGGAAATGTTTCACGTTTACTCCATCGACAAGCCCATTTCTCACAAGTTGATTCATTTTTCTCAGATGAATGTGCCCCATTCTGCGGTGCCACATTATCGATTCTTTTTCGGTCGCTTTGGATAGAAAGCATGTTATTTGCCCCTGTGATGTCATTGCCTTGGACATGTCAAGAATATAAAGATTGTTGACGCGAGGTGCCATCAACATTACCCACTCCTTTGGAATTTTGAAGCCCGGTTTGAGAATATAACAGGATTTGTCATCAAAATGCACAGAAAATTGTTTATCGCATATTTGACTGACACTCAACATATTATAGTCTATCTGTTTCACATAAGATATTCGCTCAAAAGTCACAATCCCATTACTCACGCTTCCCTCCATTGTGATATATCCTCCTTTATTACCCGCGAAAGCGACATACCCTCCATTGATGTTTTTCACGTCAAACAGCAATGCGAGATCCCCCGTCATGTGGCCTGAAGCTCCACTATCAACAATCCAGAGACTGCTAATAGGGCCAGCTGAAGCTCCCTGCACACAAAAAGTAAATCATTTAGTTCTTTCGGGGGACCCAAGCCTGAGTCTTGGGCCTTTGAACATCAACTTTCAAAGAAACATCCTCATTAACTTTTTCAACAACTTTTTGTTTTGGATCAATCTTTTTCTGATTGTTCAAAACATTTTCCTTTTTCTCACTTACCTTTGAAGTAGAAGCTCCTGGAGTAGCATTGGGTGACCAAGATTGTTCAGACCTTTTAAGAATACGAATTTGAGATTTTGGTTTCTCAATTGGTTTCTGAACATTGTTAACAAAAGTAACTTTCTTGGCTACCTTATCTGAGTTAACAGACTTAGGTCCAACATTTGATTTGACAATCGGTTTTTGTGGAACCTTTTGCCTATCAATTGTTGCGTTCACCACAGGCTTTCTCCATGATTGTTCCATAGCAATCCGATTCCTTTGATCATATTGAATTGGAAGATTGTTCCTCATTTGAAAATTGTTTTGATTATAAAACTGTTGTTGTTGAGGAACAACCCGTCTATGTGGTGGAACATAATGATCAATCGGTTTTCTCATGGAATTTCTAACTTCAACCTCATGTCTTTTATGCCTTACATATGGACACTGAGCAAGTAAATGCCCACGTTCTCCACATTTAAAGCATTTTCGATACTCTTCAAAAACATAATGAGCATTTGGTGGAGCAAATGATCTAACAGGATATTGATCATTATACTGTTGATTCCTCAAACTCTCAGGAAGTGGTCCTTTTGAGTAAGTGGGCTCATGAAAACCATTTGCTTTGTCATTTGGTCGAATGAACTCTGTGACATGGACCTTTGGTTCTTGAGGAACATCCGAAAACAATTTCTTTAAAATTTCTGGTGGAATTTCGTTTGTTCTCTCATGTTTTGGAAACCAAATAGTGCTTTCTTGCCAAATCTTTTCAATTTTAGCATAGTTAGCATTTTTGATTGGAAATTCCTCATCAGAGATGATTTTATCGGATCCTTCCATCCGATAAAACACCCTGACAGGTTTGTCACTTGGTTCATTCTCAAGATCCTTTCTAATCTCATTCTTTTCAACCTTTTTCTCACGATGAGCAGTTGCCATCGGATGCACATGTTGAGATGGTGATACTGGTTCAGTAGTAATGATGTGATTTTCTTTTGGAATTTCACATGTATTAACAGTTTGATCATTACCAGTATCATCATTCTCTGAGTCTGAATTCACACTTTCAGCATAAACACCCTCATCATTCAAGCCTAAAATCGGTCTCACATCGGAATGAGGATCACCAATACTCGAGGTATTAGATTCCATTTCCGATGATGAGTCTGATTTTACCGAGCTCTCCGGTATAACTTGGTGATAGTTATGATTTTCAAAAAGAACCGGAGATGGTACAGACTTGTAATTGGTGGTGTTATCATCAATGATATGGTCTACCACATAAGCAATATGTTTATAACTTTCCAACTTTTTGTTTACTTTCTCAGCAAAGCATTTTATGGCTGCCATTTCCAACTTGGTATTTTCAATTTCATTGATATAGTTGTTAATTGCCAATTGTTTCAATGATAAAGTATTTTTCAAGTCGAAAATGTCCTTTTTATAGCCATCTAATACTTTGTTGAAAGCATTCAACTCTTTGCGAGTAGATTGACTGTTTATGATAGCACTATCACGTGAAATTCGGAGTTGTTTATTCTCCTCAGTAAATCTATCACATGTTCCACAATATTTATCACTCATAACATCAGTGCTAGATTCAGAACTTACAGGTTTTGGCGGTCCAGTCATGGCCATCAACGCGAAATGAGCTTCCTTTCCAGTGAAAAACTTGGAATAGTCGATCTTGGTGAAAGCATCATCAGCCATGCACGACTTCCTCGTCATCAGAAAATCAGCTTCTGCTAGCAGCTGATCAATGTCATCATCTAAAGAATCAACACTTGCCTCTGTATCTGATTCACTGTCCGAGTCTGAATAAACTGATCTACATTCTTCAGGAACATCAGAAACTGTATCCATCACCATTCCAGAATAAGTGTCCTCAGCCTTAACCTCAACAGGTTCATTCTCCACATTCATCTCAGTCTCAGAATCATCACTATCACACTCCTCAGTTTCTTTCTTTTCTTCCTCCATCACTGACTCTTCAATATCAACCTTGCAAGCAACGCAAGCCACATTTCCACCAGTAGTGATTTCCTCCACTCCTATCTGCAATCCCGACCAATCAAACCTTTCATCTTGTTGAGTCATCAGTGCTTGATTCTGACTCGTGTTCTGTTGTGTCTCATTTGGTGTAGTGATCGGTATAACTGTTCGGTTAGTATTGTTAGGAGATTGGTTTTGAATCTGGTTTGATGTGTTAGGTTGTCTGTTTTGGTTGTTGTTAGAGTTGTTTTGACGGTTTTGGTAGTTGTTGTTGTTTTGGTAAGAAACTCGGTTTTGGTTTTGTTGTTGACGATTCTGATAGGTTGCATTGAATGGGTTTCTATTACCTTGTTTTGGTGGCTGGGTACATTCACGTTTAAAGTGACCTCTTTCTCCACAGTTGAAACAAGTAACTTTCTCCTTGTTGAACCCGTAGGTTGTGTTAGGAGAAGTTCCCAAATCTGTTCGACCTGTCTTTTCAATAAAATCTGTTGCTCTTCTCATGATGCTTGCAAAAGCCCATTGGATATCAATTAGTTCCATCTCTTCCTTGTCGATCTGTGCATAGTCCTCATTGGTTAAGTTGTTATTCCCAATTTGACTAGCAACAAGGCCATTGTAGGATGAAACCATTGCTGAGACTAGTGCAATATGTTGTTGAGCAATTTCCACTGTTACGTTGCCCAAGTTAGAAGTCTCCAAAACCACTTGTTGTTGATTAGGTTGAGTAACTTGGTTCAATGGTTGTTGAGATTGGCTAGCAGTATAGAAACCTGCTTGTTGCATTGGTGAGAATGGTGAAATGTAGGAATTGTTGTATTGTTGTTGTGGTGGTGGTTGTGTGTATGATGGTTGTGAGTAAGATGAAGTTTGTGCCATGTAGTTGATGGTCGGTTTTGGTGGTTCCATAACATTGGAAATGCAAGCAACATGTGGTGCAACTACCCCTCCTGAACTTGAATTACTCACAGGAACTGAAGTACCTCCAAAGTATAAACTAGGATTCTGAGGAACCTGTGCTCTCCTAGCTTTCCTCTTCTCTTCCATTTCCTTGTTTTCCAGCTTCTGTATGAACTCTTGAATAGTCCAGTACTGATATGCATCCTTCTCCCTGAGAACTTCCACATGCTGATCCCAGTAAGGTGGTAGAGCATCTGCAAACTTGTCCACCAAATTCTTCATAGGAATCTGTATACCATAACTAGACAGTTCAGTTAGCAAATGACTATATCTAGGAGTTAATTCTTTTAAAGTTTCATTTCCAATATAAGAAAAATTCTCAAACTCCTTTCTCAGTTCATCCATCCTCAAACTTCTCGTTTTCTCGTTCCCATCATGCCTCCTCTTAAGCACATCCCACAATTGCTTAGAGGTTGTACAAGTCCCGAATTGATGTAGCAGATCATTTGTGATTGCCTGAGTCAATTGGGAAAAGGCTTTCTTTTCCACCACATATTTCTTCTTCTCGTCCTCAGTTAAGCTTTCCAAAGGAATCATTTCACCTGTATTCTCCAAAATTGGTGCTGTGTATCCTTTAGCAATCATGCTCCATGCCTCTGCTCCTTCCACTCCCATGCCTTCTAAATGAATCTTGAATTTGTTCTGCCACTGATTGTATTCTGGTATGTCCATGAGCTTCGGTGGCCTATTCCCGCTACCTGAAGACAAATCGTTAATCAAAGTAGAAATAGCATTAGTAGTTTGAGTGTTTACCACCGCCGCTGCTACTCCCCAGTAGTCATGTTGTGGTGTTGGAGGTGCTACACTTTGAGGCATCGAGCTCGTCATCGCCATGTAGTTTATCGGTTGCGAAGACTGTGTACTCGTCTTTTGTGCTGCCACTGTCCATGGGTCCATCACTTGCTGTTGTGGTTCTGTCGTTGCTGGTCTCGGTGTAGTCGGAAAATTCCACATGATCACAAACTTAGAAAATTTCAACACTTAGAAAATTTTCCAAAGTAAATCCTAGGTTCGCCCAAAATGATATAGGTTCGCCCAAAATGATCTAGGTTCGCCCGAAATCTTTCACTTTCGTCCCTTCTGATTCTAAGTTCGACCAAACAGTACCACCCGAATGTAGAAATCACCAGAATGTAAACACAGACTAACACACTTTCCACTTTCGCCCAAAACAAACCGGTCGAAGGTGGAATTTTGTACCCGAAAGTGAAAATTTCAACAAGAAATTTCAGGTTCGCCCAAAAACTACTCAGATTCGCCCAAACTCACTCAGGTTCGACCACTCAGGTTCCAGGTTCGCCCATTTTGCTCAGTTTTCACTTTGAAAAACGGTTACACTTTGAAAAACGGTTATTTTGATCTCAGATTTTCAAAAGTTTATGGATTTGAATGATCTTAATCAGGTTATGCTTCGGAATTGATTTGGAGCAACTTTAATTCTTGGAAAACTTGATTTTAACCACAAATTCAACTCTAAATCAATCAAAAACACTCAAAAACCATGTTTATGTAAAAACAGATGTATTTTGATCAAAAACAAGTCCAAATCAGCTCTGAGTTTATCAAATTTGTTGTTGTATGATCCGTATGGCTCTGATACCACTTTGTGAGCGAAAGATTTTAGCTAAAACAGGATAATATGATCATACAAGTCACAAAACCAGGTGCGGAAACCCTAGTTCTGAACAAAATGATAAAACTCTAATCAAAACACAATCAAGATCATTTTCAACATCTTTTCATAGATTAACTTTGTCAAATATTCAATTACAATCACACACACGTTAATCTAGATCAATTACAGACTTTCACAAAATATCCTGGAACCTGACCTGAACACATACACAACTGACAACTCTATTACATACTTAAAATCACAAAACCTATTTATAGATATTGCACGTTCGCCCCTTTGCACTGGTCGAATGTGGATCTTTTCCACATTCGCCCACTACCAATGGTCGAATGTACATCTTGTCAGCTTCCAGTCTACCTTCGCCCACTAACCATCTACCTTCGCCCTTTTTATCTACCTTCGCCCATTCTCTAACATATGTTAATTATGTTTATCCAATCATTGGTCGCAAAACGTATCAACATGTTAGTTGGAGATTTCAAACATGACATTTTTGAAGATCAAGGTTTTATTAGTGATTTTTAATAGTTTAAAGCATTATATAGAAAATCGTTTGTTACGTCAATAAATAAACAATTGAATTTAAGTTCGAGGACATCCTTTTAAAAAAATATATGTACTTTGTAAAGTTACTAGGTAATACAACAAGTTTTAGAAATCTTTAGTTTGTGCTAAGGTATGAGGTTATAGTTTTTAAAATAAATAACATGTGGAGAAAAGAAATAATATGATTTGGGTAGGGTGTTGAATATTTAAAAAGTGGCTAAGAGGGTAAGGTGAAGTGTGATTGTGAAATCCATAGATGGTTATGAAAGTATGAACTTGTAAGCAATATATGAAAATCGTGAAATACAAAATATTGTATATGAATCGAGAGAGTATTATTGAAAAAGCTTGCATAAAATGCTTGGAGTGCCCTTGTCTAGCTGTAAAGCCCAACAAGAACGTTGACTTTTCAAAGGAATTGAACCCAATGGTGATCAAAGAAGACATGCTTTAGCCTATAAGTGGACACTGACTCCAGGAATCCCCAGGTAAGCATAACAGGTCTGTAAATGGATTTATGCGCTACGCTTGCCTATGCCAGAAAACCCAGTGTACAGGCATCCACCCTTCCAGATTGCACGTGTCCTTATCACACTCATTAAAGTTCAACATCTTTGAAGGAGCAAAAAATAAGAGTAGGCATTATGCCTAAGAGTGTCTTCAAGAAAGGTACTGCTCCCGTTCCATGGTGATGTAGGCTTTCCACTCCTTGTAGGACACCATCTCTATGCACCAGGATTTAAAGATGAGGGGAAATGGAGAAGAAGAGAAAGTTAGAGGAAGGAGAGTAGAGGGAAATGAGGGTAAGGCAATTTAGGAAATATTATGCATGAAAGTTCGGTTATAGTCTAGGCCATTTTATCTAATAACCTAGTTCCCTATAACCATGGCTCTGATACCAATCTGTAACACCCCAACCGATGGCGGAATCATCGAGGTGCCACGTAGTGACGATTGTTCAAAAGCTCATGGTACTAAAATGTAAATATTTGATTATTGAATATTGTTTTACAACATGTGAAATTAAATACAAGACAACAAAGATAAAGATAATTGATTGATTTAATCTAAGTCCAAAGTCCTATGTGAAGCGTCAAGCAGCTTATCCTGAAACATGCACGAAAGTAATTTTGTCAACATATGAATGTTGGTGAGTACTACTTAGTTTTGTACATATAGTATAAGTTTGAAAAGTAGTACAATTCATGTGTCTAGCATCACCAAGGCATTATGTAAACACGCAAGTAACCAAACAAGACAAAGATCAAATGTAAAGTTGTACAATGAAATTGATAATGAGCACCTCAACACGTGTGAGTCTAAAAGAGCACCATAACACAAAGTTATGTCTAAATGAGCACCGTAACATAAGTTACGTCTAAATGAGCACCGTAACATAAGTTACGTCTGAGTGTAAAGAGCACCATAACATAAGTTATGTCTAAATGTATGATTTTGTATGTAAGCTACGTTCATGTTCAATATAAGCACAAAGATAAACAAGACACGTATATGAATTGTAAATGAATAAAATGTATGTGTAAATGAATACGAAAGTTTTGTATACTTGTGCATGAATCACCCCAAAAGTAGTAAAAGCGGAAAAAAAAAAAGGGGCATAAGTAATACTCACCTTAGCAAGGTGGTAAGTCTTGTGTAATTGAATAAGTATAATCCAACGTTGCCAAGTATCACCCTATGTATAATGTAACAAATAAGTCTAAGTCTATCTAGTCTACAACTATTTTCTAGGGTTTCGAATTGGGGATAAGTATTCGTTTGATTAATAAATTAAATGTTTAATAAATAAGAGAAATTTGGTAAATAAATAAACAAAAGTCTTTTTGTAAACTTTTAAATTAAAGATGGTCACAATATAAAGTTTTAAGTGTGAAAATGATTTTTATAAAATTATCTTCTTGAAAATGGAATATTTAATCTATTCATTTCAAATTGTCAAAATATAACTTTAATATCTAAAAATACTAAAAATAAAGAATTCTTGAATTAAAAATTGTATTTCAGTTCTAGATAGTTAGAAATAATTTATATAAAATTTTGGTGCAAAAATATTGAAAAATGAATTTATTATGATTTATTTATGATTAAAACTAACAAAAATTAATTAAAAATATAAAATAAACGGTTTTTCTGAAATAAAAATATTTTCTGGAATGTTTAAGAATATATAAGTTTAGGATAATTTTTGTGAGATTTAATAACATCGTTTAAATATTTTTATTGAATTTTATAAATATAAATAAATAAACTTGTATTTTTAATAATATATGTTAAATAAATTATTTTTGAAAAACTAAAAATTGTAGAATGAACTTTATCCTTAAAAGGTCATACAGTATTTTTTGTAGAATTTATAAAACACTTTTAGTATTTAAAAACTATTTTTAAAGGATTTAATATATTAAGTGTGTTAATGGTAAAATGCAAGAAAAAAATAAAAAGGAGCTCGTGGGAATCGAACCCTGGCCAAAGGCCGGTTCGGTTCCCCAACCACGCGTGCAATACCAGCTGGTCTATACCAGTTGGTTGTATGTTCATTGATTCGAAATAAATATATACATAAACTGTTTCATGTGTTCTTCCCCAATTCGTGCCCTAATCATCTAATCCGTCCAATTCGTGTTCAATAGCCCCTGAATCTTTGGGGCTATTGTTCACAAGGGGCCGAACAATGAAACCCACAAAAAAAGAACTTACAATGATGCCAAAAACGTGATGTGTAGGGTCGTTCAAAGTAGAAGTCAACGCGATGTAATTGCTTCGTTTTGCAGGTTTGTGTAACAGAAATTAAGAGTGTAGAAGGGATTTTCGGCGAGCTAAGATGGTCCATGGACGTCCAATTTATACTAATACTCGTAATTGTATATTTAGAAGTTTTTGACCCAAATGAATGTGTATACGCGTGAATAGGTGAGATTGGGGACGAGTTTAAAGGAAATTGTTCGTGTATGGTATGTAATAGATTAGTCGTTCAATTTAGAGCATAAATTAGTGATGATTGATGCAAGATTGGTGGCCAATTTCTTGGTCAAACGCGCGTTCAGCAGCAGAGGCAAAAGGGAAGAAAAAGGGAGAACAGCAGGTTAGCTTATAAATTATTAAGTGTCTGGATAGAATCAACAAACAATGCCTTGGCCTAGTGGTAGTGTGCGAGTGTGTGTGTGTCTGACCCGTCTCTGACTCGAGTTCGAGTCTGTTCATCAACATTTTTTTTAACAGATTAAGGGTGGGGTAAAGTGGGCCTGTTATGTGGGCTGGGTAATGAATCTGGGCCGAAAAGAAAGGGTGGGTTATGGTTGGTAGTTTAATGGATTAGGGTAATGGTTTGGGTTTAAGGGTTAGTCTAGACTAATATTATTATTTATTATCATTATTATTATTATATAAAAATAAAAAGTGACGGATGTCACAATAAACATCTATCTCGTGGCCAGGGGAGGTCGGGCGTGACCTCTCTTAGAGAGCATTCTAAGCATAAACTCACAATCTTAATGAACTCAACACTTGAGATTGCTATTTATAGATCAATTTGGTTCGACCTCTTATGAGGGCTAACCAATTGGTTTGACCATACAGAAGCACGAACCAAATTCTTGATTTCTAGGTCTACTTCAACAAATGCATCAGATTCATAAAATGCCCTTATGGATCACCACAATCTCATGTTATACAACATATGACTCAACTCTAGTCTATTCGACATTGACGACCACACACAAAGTGCATCAAAAATCTCTCCCTTGGACGTTGTTGGCGAATGTTGAATAAATCTTGCACATCAACAGTCATTATCACATATCTCCCCCTCAATACATGCACTATTGCATTGAGTATAAGTACAATATCCTTCATGGACCGACCAAGTAATGCACTACGGACCCTCAGCATCAATACGCAGGAAGTCAGCTAGACCACGTATATCATTTGCGAACTCAACCAGCACGCTCAGTTGAATTACAACTAGATCACCTAGTTATGCCAATGTGAAGTCGACAATGTAATGCATTGCAGCCTCGTAGCATCAGTACCCAGGGATGTCATCTTGACCAAGTACATCACACGCAATCCAACTAGTCTTACCTGTAGTCTAATAAGACCCCTGCTAGAAGGATTCCATACAGACATAACAAATATTCAATGTAGCACGTAGGTACCACCACTCACTTACATCTCCTACCTGAACTTACCCATGCATCACCCTTCACACTAACTAGAGAAATCTAATTGTCAGTACCTAATTAAAAATATCAGATGTGACTATGTGCAAACCAATCCACTTGAACACGGGTACTTTCATTGAAAATCTTCATCTGTGTTGACTGAGATTGCATAAACACTTACTTCTCTCTGAACAAGTTCCTTCAATCACACTGGAACTGGGTTGACTGTTCATAACTTGTGGAATAAGATCTATCCATTTTGGCCCATAATAGTCATCTGAATCGGATCATCATACCGTAGTACTCTTGATTCTCTTGACTACCCCACAATATAACATTTCATTATCATAACCATCTGGTCAGAAACCCATCTGTTACAATCACTAGATCTGTAAATCAATACCAGTGATTAACAGTTGAACACTCGATACCGGATCAGTTTGAATTCGAGCATTTTAACTTCATTTAACAAATCTGGAATTTGGATCATAATCTTCCTGCAATACCATTTCTCTCAACAACATATATGTTCACTATCAAAATTTTTACCCCTAAAAATTCCAAATTTTCATTCTGAATGTCGAAGGGTCGAATGAGTTTCCTGACTTTTCATTCGAGCCCACGTAAGGTCAAATGAAAATCAAATAGCACGAGCGAGTCTTGTTTAAGCACGAATGAAACTTAGATAGCACGAATGAATTCTGAAATCTCTCGTTTGACCCTATCTTTAGCACGAATCAAGTAACCAAGGCACGAATGAGAATAAAAATTTTGGTTCGACCCCACGATCACACGAATCAATTTTGTCATTCGACCTTTTGCAGAAAAACGTGTTCCTCTGCTATATTTTCTGCAAATCAGTCCAAAAACACTCTCATAGTTCAAATTCGATGATGAAACTTGTACAGAAAGGTGCAGAAATGAAAACCTAACCCTCGATTGATCAAAAACTTGGAAAAATCCTATGATTTTATGTTCAATTAGCGGATCTGTGGTTTCTAGGGTTTCAACCTTTCAAAAATATGATTTTTACGTCTAAAAACCATGAAAATGAGCTGCGATTGATTCAAATGATTGTTAGATCATTCAAATCGGTACCACGACTCTGATACCACTTGTGGAAACAGTTTAGGACTGATTCCATGGATCGATTATACGGTTACAGCTCGGTTTTAGACGGAGATTGGAGACGAAACAGAAATAGATGAAAACAATGTCAACACAGATTCGTATTACATCAGAAACGATTACAGACGTTGTCGTCAGAAGGATAAACATCTATCTCGGGGCCAGGGAAGGTCGGGCATGACCTCCCCTAGAGAGCATGCTAAGCATAAACTCACAATCTTAATGAACTCAACACATGAGATTGCTATTTATAGACCAATTTGGTTCGACCTTTTGTGAGGGCGAACCAATTGGTTCGACCCTACAAAAGCACGAACCAAATTCTTGATTTCTACGTCTACTTAAACAAATGCATCAGATCCATAAAATGCCCTTATGGATCACCACAATCTCATGTTATACAACATATGACTCAACTCTAGTCTATTCAACAGCGACGACCACACACAAAGTGCATCAACGTATATGCCACCCATGCCATTGCTCTTGTTGCTTTCAATCGGCCCTAGATCAATATTTTGTTTGCTTCTAACTTGCATTAGAATGGTTAATGGACAAAGACATGACATAAGGTTCTACAACCCTAACCTTTCCATAACTACACTCACAATCCAAAAATTAGAATAATCTTTCCCTTGTCCTCTTCCCCTTCGGCCAAAACATCAAGGCAAGCCCTCAAGTCCTTTTCAATCCATGACACCTATGATTCTAGTGAGATTTTGTACCAACACATGACAAATATTCTTCCCTTGACACCTCACTGGTCGAAAAGGAACACAAGACAAGGACAATCATCACAAGTCACCATCATTAGCTCATCATGACAACCTTATTATACTAATTTAGGCCCTTAATCTTACCATGTTAAATTCCCAAGATTTATGAGTTACCAAAGAAGTTTTGATCCTCCTTTGTCTTACTCTCGGCCAAAAACCACAAGGAGGAAACACTTGAAACATTTGATCACTTTCACTAGGTATGTCCAAACCTTGCATGAATATGGATTAAGACCACCCTCACAAGTACAATATCAATGATATAGAACCTTCCCTAATAATCTATGCTCCAATCAGATCTAGGAAGAACAAGGAGCACACATCACTATTACCAAGATTGATGCCACCTTTTTCTCTTGTCCTATACTCGGCCGAAGACCCAAGGGACAAATGGAACTTGTGCTAGTTGTCATTATACCATTTTTAGCACCAAAACAAAACATGACAAACCACCTATGCAAGTCAACAATCCTTGGATACAAGATCATGCACCGATCGGCTAAGATCAAGGGTGAAGGCATGCCATCATATGTCCACACCTTGTACAAACTAGTGATTGAAAGTCTTGATCAATGCCTCAACCAAGGTGATAAACCTTTCCTTATATCTTCTTATCCTCACCATAAGTCGACCACTATATAAGAAGGATATGTGATCAATCTCACTTCCCACACAAAGTCTCTCTTTCTTTCTCTTGATCAACTCACGGCCGAACCCTATCACCCCAAAACAAAACCCATTTCTCCTTCCAAGCACCAAGGCACTAGACTAGGAAGCTCAAGTGGAGGTTAGAAGGTCCCATCAATCGGTATTCACATTACTTCAACTAGGTAAGTTAATTATCAATAATCTCACTTCTAGTCCACCTTACACCAATCGGCCCACATGTTAACCCGATCCCCAGCCCTTGAACACCATGTATTCGACCTTACAACACACCAAAGATAGTTATTGTTGAAGGCATTACCTTGTTATTATAGATTAATACCGATTTCTAGCATACACTTGTACATTTGATATATGATTCGCACATGAGCCAACCACACTCAAATGTGACACGAACAAGCTTAGATAATACACCCACATTATGACAAATCCCTTATAAAACACACTCGGCTTTTATAAGTGACAAGAAATCGATTTTGAACCTAGACATATATATATATATATACACATACATGCTCGACACTATGTCACACTTTGGGAATAATTATACTCGATTTCCTTATTGACACCTTACACACACTTATGGTCACTAAATTGTACATTGGTAAACACAAACAAGTTGTTTTGGATGCATAAAACAATCGGGTTTAGGGCATGATTATAACGTATGTTAAGAAGACCATAGCATGTGTTAATACTATCCATTGACATTAAAAGACATAAACATATGTTAAAACACTTGGTTGGCTATAAAACAACTACACGTGTTAGATTGGGAACAATCCATAACCCATGATGACATGAGAGGCCCATTTTGTTCACAATAGATAAAATTTTACAATAGAACGCCCGGATTTCTCGAAACCGTACATTTTAAAAAGTAAACATCAAACAAGTAATAACTGTCATGTGCACGAACTATGGCCCACATGTAACGGACACAAGGGTCCACAAGTCGGTCGAACAACTTGTATAATAAACGACAAGAACGTACAACTTACTATGTCCTTGTTAATCATAGGGCAATCATTGTCAGAACGATAGTTACCTTACATCTTAGCCTTACCCGAACACACGTACTATCACCAGGTGAGTTTCACGGCCCCATTTTACTACTTTTACATTTTCGGGGGATAAACATGCTATATTTCTAATAGATTTCATTTTGTGTGATATTCTATCGTGACTACCATGTAGAACATGAGATATTCGGTTCATGAGCTCAAAAGTCCTCGTACTTACATTTACACTATAACCATTAGCTATCAAAAGCCATGGAACGCTTAAATAGATCTATTGGGATTGACACCCCCACTCTTGGTTAGTCTCTCTAACCAGTTACATACAAAGGAGTGTTAGTATTCTACAATACATACGTTGTCTTTATTGTACAATGCGCGAGGTACAACAGTCAAGAGGTTTGGTTATGGGACTCATGGTTGGCATAGTAATCATTCGCTTAACTAGCCTATGATTAGTCATACACGAATTTCATGAGTACTTTACATAGTACATTAAAACCTGTGAACTCACCGACATTATGTTGACAAATCTTTTATGCATGTTTTTCAGGTAATTAACTATGCGGGGCTGATGTCGTGTGGATTAGATCTTTTTTAAATGTCCTTTTTAAAACCAACACTTTCTCGGAAGAAGTGTCAAGACTCGGTAAAAAGGGTAATTAAGCAAAACCTTTTAATTAAAACACTAATCTAAGTTTTAAATTAATAAAAGTAAAACGATAGCTACTGACTACTTTAAACTCACACGATAGGCAAGTGGACCTATCGAGCGCAGTATAGTCTATAGTAAGTACTGAGTATCGAACCCTAGGATACGACTTCCCCTACTCAACTCTAAGCTGCTGTGATAAAAAGAAAAGATAATAAAATAAGAAAGAAAGCAAGAGTGATCAGAATAAAAAGCAATACCAAACGAAGTGCTGCTTCGGGATCCAACTTACTTTTGGAATGGACTAATAGTAATTACCTAGTTAAGTGGTGTAAACAAGTGCGCACTTTTACTGAACTTGGAGTTGCTACAGCATTCTCCAGTGGTGTTTGTTATCACAATACGAGATGTGTTCTTGTTTGGAAAATGAGGGTCTCCCTGGTCTGGTAAGCTCACCTCTCAACTATGACAACTAGATGACTCAAGACAGTGTATACCCAACCCCGAATAATCCAACTCCCAAAGTCGCGATAATGAAATCTAATACTCAAAAGTCTCTATGGACAACTTGTCGGTGGCCGGAGCATGACCGAACAAGAAGCCACTTGATATCATAAAAGAGTCGTGACCTATCGGCACACATGCATCCTTTACTTGACCCAAATAACCATTTTAATAAGTGAGTAATCTATCAATAACTGTGCGGCAGTATAAAGATGAGAGAGAATAAAGATCGTTCTTTCTCAACGCGGGTTCATCAAATCTTAACTTGCGCCAAAGCTAACACATAGACAATGAAGCTAAGTCGCAAAACTAAGACCCGACTTATCGCTAGGACCGAATATAAAGACCGTACCGACCCTAAGCGAGATATTGATAAGTTGTGAGTTTTAAGTTCACAAGTGCATGGGTTTTACACACCATGGGTACACTCATTAATCCTTCTCACTTATGGGTTTTAAGTTCACAAGTGCATGGGTTTTTACACACCATGGGTACGCTCATAAGTCCTTCCCATTTCTCATCAAGACACCAACAAGATCAAAGACTAGTTAATTAGTTATTTAGTCAGCCAAACAAGACTCTAAGTAAAAGAATTTAACAAGAACACAACACCACTTAACTAAAAAGAACTATATAAATCCATACCAAAATAAGTCTTCACCCTAGCAACACTCAAGTAATATAGCCCAACATCGGCTCTACAACTATCACACTAGCAATAGATAATGATGGATGCATGGTGGTGAGTGTGAAGTGGATTAAAGAGGGTGGTTTGGATCATTTTTAGTGAACTCTCTCAATACTCTCAATCTTCAAGCCTTTATGGAGTGATCCCAAGCTCCAAAGGTGACTTGCAAGACCTCTTATTTGGCTGAAGTGTGAGTAAAACTCAAGTGAAATGGGATGCCTAAAATGTGGAGTGTAGGCCTCTATTTATAGGCAAAACAGCCCTTGCACGCCCTTGACAACTCTTTGGCACGCTCATGCACGACAACGCGTACTGTTGCAGAGTCATTTCGCGTAGTATTGTCTATACCAGGGCTGGCACGCCCGTGCATGTCGTTGGGAGTAACCGTCTTGTCAGTCTTTGTCGGTTTGAGCCTTGGAGAACACGCTGAAGCTGAGCACGCCCGTGCTTAAGGGGGGAGCACGCCTGTACATGTCTAGAATTCTTATTTTTGCCTTCTGTTGACTGGAAAATGTTGACTGGTAGACTTGGGATAAGTGCACGGCCATGCATAGTCATGAGCGCGGCCTTGCTTCATCTAGATCTTCTCCAAAAGTCTTCAAATCCTTGTCTTTTTCGTTTGTTTTCACTTCTTTTCAATTTTCACCTTCAATTCCTGCAATTATCAACAAAGGAGAACAAAACGTGACAATTCCAAGATAAATGCATAAAATAAAGTGATAAATAGGTGAAAATATGCATGTAAAATATGTTAAGTTTCGGACTCATCATATCACCTTACACTTAGACGTTTGCTTGTCCCCAAGAAAACAAAACCTAGGCAATGTAAATAGAGTAAAAATAAGTGAGTATGTCGTGACGAGTCACAACAACTCACCTCCAATGAGTCCCACCTACTCAACACATCCTTGGTAGATGTTTTAGAAAGCCTTGGCGCGCCTAATCAAATATTCCCTCAAGTGTCTACTTCATCCCAAGGCACGCACAGATCATATGCTTGTACACAAATCGGATCTCCACCGCTATATAATGGTGAGAAACTGCAAATCATAAGTTCTTTTGAGGGGTGAAAAATGGTATAGTTATATAATGGGTAGGAAGGGGATCTACTATCGTGTCTGGCTCAGGCGGCGGCTGCGACATAATGGGCTGATGTCAAACTCTAAATGATGGGCTTCATGAAACTCCTCCCCCAAAGACTTACTGCTCTGACATCTCTACTCTATGAATCTTTCGGTCTTCACGCCTAATCACCTCCGCTAGAAATGTCGTAGAAATAAACCTTCAAATAGACTTGTTTCTTTTTAGCCCGTTTATTGTCGAGCTTCTTGACTTATTCATCAAACTCCTTTTTTTAACTAAAAACTTTGCTTTCTGTGAAGCTTATTCTTTGGTATGTCAACTCTGGGAGGCTATCTTTTCTTTAGTTGCCACAACTCTTCTCGATAAATACCGAGATGTCTTGGTCTTTTCTTCTTCATCTCGAGACGGCCCAAGAGTGTCCCAATAGCCAACAACACGCTTTCTTCGACAAAACCACGACAGGTGCTAAGTGTGATGGATGGAATGAAAGGAAAAAGGTTGAGGCTCAAACGGGGTAACTAGGTGAGGGATAAATTTATGGAAGGCTAATGAAAACGAAAGGGGTGTGTCCTAGGTGCCTTAATCATTTTTGCAATCTCTCACCTTGAGTGCGGTCTCAAAACACATAAGATGCACAAGTTCTAACTGTAACATGCCAAGGGTGAATATCTTTCTCAATCAAATGAACGAGCGTCGGTGGTATCTATATATGTAAATGGATGTGCTCGATAAGGCTCAAGATACTCACATAGAAGGGGTAGACACTCGAATATGAAGTAGAATCACTTTGAGTTGGTTCTTTCGGCAATGCCAACACCTCCAAAAATCCACTATTCAGGTTTTTGGGGTGGACTCAAAGGGTTTGAAAAAGATTTTTAATTACTCTTTAAAAACATTTAAAAACTCTTGCCTTTGAATAGGTTTTTGTTTTCTTCACTCGAGAGGTGGTAAAATTTACAAAATTTTACCACCTCACACTTAATTTGTTAGCCTATTTTAAAATTATAGATTCGCAAAAAGTATATGCCAAGAATCAAGTGGGATGTAGTTACGTCTTCCCCTAATAGGCTAATAGCTGTTTGGGTTGTAACGCCCTAAACCAATTTACAGAAAAACGTGCAGCGGAAATACAAACCGAAAAATTTATTTCTTTTAAAAACAACCTTGGATGTTTATAACCCAAATCTACTAAACATTTTAGGTATTACATCTTTTAAATATGTTCTATCACGTTAAACATGACCCATCTATATCACGTTATAGGGCCGTGTCCTCGTACAATCCGCCTCCTTGCTCGTTCTCCATCCTTTCCTTACTCTATTAGGTAGACAAGACAACCTGCGATCACCAAATAACCGTTTCGTTAGTTCACTTAGTAACTTAATACACACTACTCAAATGCGGAGATAATATCCATAGATACTCCATGATCTCGTTCCAACGCCTTTTTGGAAGTTCGGGTGTGGTACCCCGAGCTGATCCTACAAGTCTCATGCATTCACACTTACATACCTGCATCTTCCTTACCATTCACATAACAAGGTTAATAACCCCACAATTCATACAAATATACAATTCCCTCAATACCCCACAATACATACAAGCATACAATTCCCTCATATAACCTTACTTTACATACAAGCATACAATTCCCTCATATAACTTACTTTACATACAAGCATACAATTCCCTCATAAAACCTACTTTTACCCGTCATGTTACTCTTTCTTTGCCAATCTCTAGACAAATGTGACGTTTCCAATCCTCTACTCAATTTACATATAACTACCAACCCTTACATACATGAAGCTCTCTCTCAAACCCGAGCATGAGTACACATATGTACTATAAATGAGGTTTGGAGTTGCTCAGGCAAGGTACGGAAGCATAAACAAGCTGAAAAATCAACATCCGGGGCTGAAAGGGGTTTTGGCGTAGGGTACGCCAAAAGTGGCGTAGCCTACGCCACTTGCGTAGGCAAGGAGGGACAAGGTGGCGTAGGACAGAGGGAAATGGCGTAGGCATGCTGGTCTTGGCGTATCCTACGCAAAAACTGGCGTAGGATACGCCAACTGCTGCTGTTGGTCAATTCTTTCCTTTTTCAATGCCATTCCTTTCACGCCATTCTTACCCACCATTCCCGACACTCTAGTAGCTCATTGACTAACTCTCCCACCCATTATTCCACACATACCTTGATCAAGTATCGGATCGAATGCACGCCCCTACGAGCTTCCGGTTTGAGTTCAAGTACCTACTATACTTGATTCGCTCAACCCTTGTCTACACTAGTTACATTTACAAAAGACAATATCCAAGTTAACTACCATGTGAATCCTTGACCCATAACCAAAACCATGTACTCCTTCAAGATTCCCATTCTATGTGAACATAATTCAATATCATAGATGCGAGTTAAGTTCGGGAATCACTTACCTCAAGTCCTCCAAGTTCATGCTTGTTTATTTGTCTCCTCTTGACCCATTAGCTTCCCATGGCTGAGTCCATCCTTCCTATCCTTTCATATCATCATGTTCACATCATTGTTAGCATACATGATCTTGTCACACTAACAACTCTCCTCAACCAAATATCACATTGACTTTCATTAGTCAACTTCTATCATGTCTAAAACATACATTCACAACCACATTTATTCTCACATCATGTAATGCCACTTACTATCATATATGTCTCATAGTTCTAACATATTATGCGTCGCATAGTGTTCTAATCACACAATCAAGTTTGGGAGCCTAACCATGTTATTCTACATTGTTGACTTTCCAGAAAGTCAACTTCCAATTATACCAACATCCTACTTAGAAACATATGTCCATATTGATGTACTAGATCATATAAGATTCACCAGAGACATCATATTCACATCTCATTTGAGATACAAGATCATTCGTCACACCAATTAATCAACACATCGTGTACATCATAATATTTAAGCATAGTGTACATACTACTAATTCATACTTCTTACTAGTTCATACATACAACTAATTCCCACATGATCTCTCCCTAAGACGAAATCCCCATGTTAACCTACTATCACTTGCACTAACTATCACATTACTTTCATACTTGTCGAGTCTTGCATACAAATTCACACATTATAGAACACACATACAACCATAAGATCACTTATGTGCATACATACATACCTACATAAAATCCATTATAATTCACACATGGTTTCCATCAAAACACATCCTTTATATTAATTTCCTACAATCATCATATTCCATTCATTCTCATCAATTACTTGCACGCAAGTTCATCTAAACATTTCATCGAACACATGGTGTGCGTACAACATTCTAAGCTCAATGTACAATTATTTCATGCTTAGTTTCATAGCTCATAACATCAATCATCATATTATTTACCTACACCACATATCCTTCATTCCATAGTTATCAAACATAGCAATTCACCACTTTCTTTTCAAAATATCAAATAACTAATTAAGAATGGTCTTGGATTACACCAAGACCAACACCCACTTCCAACATAGGTGTAAAACAATCTAATTAGCACATGAATCAAGCATAGCCTTATGTAGTATCATGAATTATGATTCCCCTAGTGTCTATCAACATCTAGACACCTTCATCCATCCTTGATTCACGTTTTTCACATACACCCTAAATTTTCATCAAACCCAAAATGAATCATAACATCAAAATCTACCAAATAGAAGGTACCTTTGGGTTCAATCGACCTTAAATGGTCCATTTTTGGATAATGCATCGATTTCCCCTTTGAATTCTTGCTAAATCAAGCTTGGTAGTTGGACTAGGGTTGGAGCCCTTTTCTTCTTCCTGATGATCGACCAAAACACACACCAAGTGTGTGTTTTTGGTGTTTGCCCCCTTATATAATAATAATAATAATAATATGGACTTTGGGTGTTTGGCAATTTCTACCCTCCAACTTACAATCTCTTGACTCAATATCATTTTATTAATCCCGCCTATCAACGTCTTTAAATGAAGCGGGTTTTCGGGGCGTTACATGGGTGTATATCGAAATTGATCAGAGAGAGAAAACACCTGGCATGGATAAATATAGCTACCTACAACCTAAGAAAATAAAAACTACTACTACTACTAAGTCCTAATGCCGAGATGGCATACCTGGCGGGGAGAAAGTAAAAGGGGAATGATCGTACCTGAGGGTCCTCGATTGATTCCTTACCGTATGCACCAACGTCTCAACTTATTCTTCCTAAGCTACTGACCCGGGCTGCCTCCACGGTAGCGTCACGTTTCACGTCTTTGGCTGGACAAAGGCGGTGAGATAATGAATATGCTGGCATTTCATCTACTTCTTCATCGACCAAGAATTTGAAATATGGTTTAAGCCGATGACCATTGACTTTGAATATAACACCCGTCCCTGTCTCCAAATCTACCGCCCCGTATGGATAGTTCCTCTTCACAACATAAGGCCCAGTCCATCTTGTCTTTAATTTCCCAGGAAACAATTTGAGCCTCGAATTATAAAGTAATACTTTCTGACCTTCTTGGAACGGTTCCTTTCTTCTAAGCCTTTGATCATGGGAATTTTTGGTCTTTTCCTTGTAGATGACAGAGTTACCATAAGCTTGTTGGCGGAGATCCTCAAGTTCATGAAGCTGGAAGAGCCGGTGTTGCTTGACATCTTCAGGATCAAAATTTACTGCTTTTAATGCACAGTAAGCCTTAGACTCCACTTCTATTGGTAAATGACACGCCTTTCCGTATACGAGCCTGTACGGTGTGGTACTAGTCGGAGTCTTTTATGTTGTGCGTAGTGCCCAAAGTGCATCGTCTAGATGATCGGCCCAATCTTTTCGGTCAACCCCACGGTTCTTTCAAGGATTCTTTTGATGGCCCGATTTGTAACTTCTACCTGACCATTAGCCCAAGGGTGATAAGGAGTGGAGAACCTTTACTGACAACCATATCTCTGTAGTGCTTTCTCTAACTGCTTGTTGCAAAAGTGGGATCCTCGGTCACTGACGAGAGCTCTTGGTACACCGAACCGAGCAAAATGAGTCTTCAAAAACTTGACAATAACTCTGGCATCATTTGTTGGTAGTGCCTGTGCTTCGACCCATTTTAGAAACATAGCCTACTGCAACAAGAATGTAGAGATTCCCTCTAGATGGTCGGAATGGTCCCACAAAATCTATACCCCAAACATCGAAGATTTCACAGACCACCAATCCGGTTTGTGGCATTTCATCATGGGCATTGATATTAGCGGCTCTCTGACATGCATCACAATTTTGAACTAGAACAGCAGCGTCTTTAAAAATCATGGGCCAATAAAAACCTGTTTCATAAACTTTTCGAGCTGTATTTCCCGCGGCGTGGTGTCCCTCTGTAGGACCTTCATGACACTGACGTAGAATCTCTTGGACTTCTTTCCCGTGAACACACCGGTGAATAACACGATCGGGGCTAATACGGAAGAGGTATGGGTCCTCCCACAGATAATACTTCAATTGGGAAAAGAATTTGTTCCTTTCATAATGTGACTGTCCTTTAACAAGCATCCCACTGGCTAAATAATTTGCATAATCTACGTACCAGGGGTATGAGTCGGTGTCCTCGATTCGGAGGATTTGTTCATGCGGAAAGTCGTCATGGATTTCGTCTCCATTTTTGCCGGGTGGTACTTCTTCGAGACGAGACAAATGATCGGTTGCAACATTTTCGGCCCCTTTTTATATTTTATTTCTATATCAAACTTCTGTAGTAAGAGAATCCAACGTATAAGCCTCGGCTCTGCGTCTTGTGTGTTGAAGATATGGCGCAGAGTGACATGATCAGTGTAGACGATGGTCTTTGACAGGATAAGGTACAAACGAAACTTGTCAAAAGCAACTACTACAGCAAGGAGCTCTTTCTCGGTTGTCGTGTAATTTTCTTGGGCATCATTGAGGGTTTTACTTGCATAATAAATCGGGTGAAAACATTTGTCTTTCCTTTGCCCCAAAATTGCTCATACCACCACATTACTTGCATCACACATTAACTCGAATGGTAGGTCCCAATCTGGAGAAATGACAACCGGTGCTTTAACCAACTTTCTTTTTAGGCAATAAAACGCCTCAAGACAATCTTCTGTGAACACGAACTCGCAGTCCTTCTCAAAAAGCTGAGTGAGAGGACGAGCGATCTGAGAGAAATCCTTGATGAATCTTCTATAGAAACCGGCATGACCGAGAAAACTACGAATTCCCGTAACTGTAGTAGGAGGGGGAAGCAATGAGATTGCTTCAACTTTAGCCTTGTCAACCTCGATCCTTTTGTCTGAAATTTTATGCCCAAAACAATTCCTTCTTTTACCATAAAATGGCACTTTTTCCAATTAAGTTCCAGATTCACTTCTTCACACCTAGCCAACATTTTCTCAAGATTGCCCAGACAATGATCGAATGAACTACAAAAAACCGAGAAGTCATCCATAAAGACTTCCACAAAGTCTTCGATCATGTCATGAAAAATAGCCACCATGCAACGCTGGAAAGTAGCGGGGGCATTGCATAGCCCGAATGGCATCCTCCTGTAAGCGAACGTGCCATATGGACAAGTAAAATTGGTTTTCTCGTGGTCTTTGGGGTCAATAGGGATCTGAAAGTACCCAGAAAAAACATCGAGAAAACAATAATATTGATGCCCGGCTAACCTTTCCAACATTTGGTCGATGAATGGTAGGGAAAAGTGATCATTCCTTGTAGCATCATTGAGCTTCCGATAATCAATACAAACCCCCCAACCTGTGACTTTCCTTGAGGGAATAAGTTCATTTTGCACATTGGTCACGACCGTCATACCACCCTTTTTTGGAACCACTTGGACCGGGCTCATCCAAGGTGAGTCGGAAATAGGATAGATCATGGCGGCGTTAAGGAGCTTAATTACTTCTTCTTTCACGACCTCTTGCATCTTAGGATTCACTCTTCGCTGCCTTTGCACACATAGGCGGTAATCATCTTCCATAAGGATCTTGTGGGTGCAAAGAGAAGGGCTAATACCTTTAATATCCATTAGCTTCCAGGTGATTGCCTTCTTGTGCTTCTTCAAAACTTCCATGAACTTTTCTTTTTCTTCAAGTGACAAATCGGCTGCTATGATAACGGGATGTTTGCAGTCGTCTTCTAAAAAAGCATACACCAAGTGGGATGGTAATTCTTTGAGTTCCAAGGACGGTGGTTCTTCAATTGAGGGTTTGGATTTTTCTTCAGGATTTCTTTCTGGAAGTTGAGTTTCTTCGGGCTCTTCTTCAGGAAAAACTTGCTCAATGCGGTAACTTTAAAAAACCATCAGGTCATTTTCACTAATCGAGGAAGAGGGGTCTTCAACATCATCTCCTTCTCCCAAAACATCACAAAGATAATACCCTACAATATGATTGAAGTCTGTGATGGGGGCAGACAGATCGTCTTGGATACTCGGACATTGCATCATCTTCTTCAAGTTGAAACCCAATTTTTCACCGTTGATTGTTACTTTCAACCTTCCTCCCCACGCATTGAGTAAAGATAATGCGGTGTTAAGGAAAGGTCACCCCAAAATGATAGGACTCTCGTCCCCCGGAACATCTATTACAACGAAATCCATCGGGAAAATGGTATCACCAAGACCAATCAAAACATCTTCAACAACTCCTTGGGGGTACCGCACCAAACGGTTGGTGAGGTAAAGCTCCATTTTTGTGGGTCTCAGATTTTGCTGCTTGAACTTTTTAAATATTGAGGCAGGAAGAATGTTGACATTGGTTTGCAAATCGGCAATGGCTCTGGTGTAGATATTTTCTCCCACGGTACAAGGGATCGGAACTCGATCAGGGGGTAGTCTTCCTTAGACAATGGCTGAATAGACTTTGTTAACGGGTATGATGACTCCTTCTTCAAGAGTATCCTTTATGGAGAGGATGTCTTTTAGAAATTTGAAGTGAGCAGGGAGTTTGCGTTGACAATCGGCATAAGGGATGTTGAGTTGTAGTTCCGTCATCAAGGAATTGAACACGTGAAGTCTTTCTTCCATGGTAGGAACAAGAATAGCTGCAATTTCTTTTTCTGCTCCTAATGGAGAATCACGAACTTCTTCCTTTGGCTCGGCTTTAATTTCTTCCTTATCAGCGGCATCTTCCATAGCATAAATATACCTGACGTAATTTTTTATTACCTCAAGGTTTTCCACGAACTTCTTCAAGTCAATTAGTGGAGGATTTGGTTCTGGTATGGATTCAGGTTCTGGTAATGGTTCAGGTTCAGGTTCAGGTTCATATTGACTTGGTGGTGGGGAAAACAAGTGGGCTAATGGATATGGCATGTAAGGTACCGGGCTAGGAATGGGTGTAGGTGTAGGTGTAGGTAAAGGTGGAAAGAATTGGTAAGTTTGTGGTAAAATATATGGTGGTGAATCACCCAAGTGATACATTTGGTCGAGTGCATCAGGTGATGGTGGGATAGGATCAAATGGTGGTGGTGGAGATCTTGGTGGTGAGGGTGGCTGAGAGCTTAATCGACAACCATTGGCATGGTAAACCTCTTCAACGGGGTTTTGAGGATATGGTGAAGGGTTGTAAGGTGGTGGTTTAAATGGGGGTGAATAGTGGCTGTTGTACTTTGGAAGATACCAGGACAAGTAGTCCTCACAGTTGTGGTAGAATGAAGGTCCACCAAAATATTCACAAAACTACTGAACATAAAACCCTTCATAGTCGAAAAAGTTCTCTGTCACGAACCGATCTTCATCCATGTGATCCATCTGAAAAACAAACACAGACAAGCTGGAAAATAATTAGTAACAAGCAACTTAGAATTTTTCTCTGGAATATGTCGTATCCCCGGCGACGGCGCCAAAAACATTGATGTCGTGTGGATTAGGTCTTTTTTAAACGTCCTTTTTAAAACCAACACTTTCTCGGAAGAACTGTCAAGACTCGGTAAAAAGGGTAATTAAGCAAAACCTTTTAATTAAAACACTAATCTAAGTTTTAAATTTATAAAGGTAAAACGATAGCCGCTGATTACATTAAACCCACACGATAGGCAAGTGGACCTATCGAGCGCAGTATAGTCTATAGCAAGTACCGAGTATCGAACCCTAGGATACAACTTGCCCTACTCAACTCTAAGCTGTTGTGATAAAAAGAAAAGATAATAAAATAAGAAAGAAAGCAAGAGTGATCATAATAAAAACCAATACCAAACGAAGTGCTACTTCGGGATCCAACTTACTTTTGGAATGGACTAATAGTAATTACCTAGTTAAGTGGTGTAAACAAGTTCGCACTTTTACTGAACTTGGAGTTGCTACAGCATTCTCCAGTGGTGTTTGTTATCGCAATACGAGCTGTGTTCTTGTTTGGAAAATGAGGGTCTCCCTGGTTTGGTAAGCTCACCTCTCGACTATGACAACTAGATGACTCAAGACAGTGCATACCCAACCCCGAATAATCCAACTCCCAAAGTCGCGATAATAACATCTAATACTCAAAAGTATCTATGGACAACTTGTCGGTGGCCGGAGCATGACCGAACAAGAAGCCACTTGATATCATAAAGGAGTCGTAACCTATCGGCACACGTGCATCCTTTACTTGACCCAAATAACTATTTTAATAAGTGAGTAGTCTATCAGTAACTGTGCGGCAGTATAAAGATGAGAGAAAATAAAGACCGTTCTTTATCAACGCGGGTTCATCAAATTTTAGCTTGCGCTAAAGCTATCACATAGGCAATGAAGCTAAGTCGCAAAACTAAGACCCGACTTATTGCTAGGACCGAATGTAAAGACCATACCGACCCTAAGCGAGATCTTGATAAGTTGTGTGTTTTAAGTTCACAAGTGCATGGGTTTTTACACACCATGGGTACACTCATGAATCCTTCTCACTTATGGGTTTTAAGTTCACAAGTGCATGGGTTTTTACACACCATGGGTACACTCATGAGTCTTTCCCATTTCTCATCAAGACACCCACAAGACCAAAGACTAGTTAATTAGTTATTTAGTTAACAAAACAAGACTCTAAGTAAAAGAATTTAACAAGAACACAACACCACTTAACTAAAAAGAACTATATAAATCCATGCCAAAATAAGTCTTCACCCTAGCAACACTCAAGTAATCTATCCCAACATCGGCTCTACAACTATCACACTAGCAATGGAAAATGATGGATACATGGTGGTGAGTGTGAAGTGGATTAAAGAGGGTGGTTTGGATGATTTTTAGTGAACTCTCTCAATACTCTCAATCTTTAAGCCTTTATGGAGTGATCCCAAGCTCCAAAGGTGACTTGCAAGACCTCTGATGTGGCTGAAGTGTGAGTAAAACTCAAGTGAAATGGGATGCCCAAAATATGGAGTGGAGGCCTCTATTTATAGGCAAAACAGCCCTTGAACGCCCTTGACAACTCTTTGGCACGCCCATAAATGACAATGTGTACTGTTGCAGAATCATTTCGCGCAGTATCGTCTGCACCAGGGCTGGCACGCCCATGCATAATAGGGTGGCACGCCCGTGCATGTCGTTAGGAGTAACCGTCTTGTCAGTCTTTGTCGGTTTGAGCCTTGGAGAACACGCTGAAGCTGAGCACGCCCGTGCTTAAGGGGGGGGCACGCCCGTGCATGTCTGGAATTCTCATTTTTGCCTTTTGTTGACTGGAAAATGTTGACTGGTAGACCTGGGATAAGTGCACGGCCGTGCATAGTCATGAGCGCGGCCGTGCTTCATCTGGATCTTCTCCAAAAGTCTTCAAATCCTTGTCTTTTTCGCCTGTTTTTGCTTCTTTTTACTTTTAACCTTCAATTCCTGCAGTTATCAACAAAGGAGAACAAAACATGACAATGCCAAGATAAATGCATAAAATAAAGTGATAAATAGGTGAAAATATGCATGTAAAAATATGTTAATTTTGGGACTCATCAGGGGCGGAGGCTTGAGATAGGGGTTTGAGCATGCACGTTTTTGTACCATCATTGTGTGGATTACATTATTGTTGGTTATGTTATGTCTTGGTATTTGAAACAATGGTTATTTTCAGACAATGTTGCATTTTTAATAATAATGTATGATAATGGTTATCTTTGATGGTATCGCTTTAAAATACTTGTTATGTGTTGCTCGAACCTTGTACTTGAAAACCTTTCGAATCATATCCCCGTGTTTCTGCCTTGGCGGGGTGTGACAAACTGGTATCAGAGCAGAAGGTTATAACGAACTAAGATTCTTTTGAGTCAACAATAACTAAAACATTTTCGAAACGTTTTCACTAAGTACCACATTACCTCGCCTTGCACCTCTCAAGTCTCAAGCTGCTCCACGACGACACACGTGTATAGTAGTTCATTTTTTGACATTTGTATTCATTCGTATATTCATGCATTTGACAGGATCATGGCTATCTCTGTCAACCTTACCCTACTCTCTGACTCTGAGGATGCCTACCTTGTCGATGGCACTCCTGAGGAGGACACGCATCATGTCTCTCCTGCACAGCCTGACCCTATTCCGTATGAAGCACCTGATTATCCGCACGACAGCGTCGGCTTCATCATGGACGACTCTGACATGGATGTGGATCCTGAGCATGCGGATCACCGTGTCTTTGACGACGACACAAAGGATGACGCGCCTTCCGCTCTTGCTGACCCTGACGTCCATCCCGCGGTGATTCTTACCGACGACCCGGCACCCTCTTTTCGCACTTTCCGCTATTTCTTGAGCGGTGTACGCCATAGGTGCACCATTTTGAAACAGGTGCGACAGTCGATTGTCCTTGCTATTCCTGCTCTTGCTCCGGTCCCTATACAGCCCTCCAACCATGTTCCTGGCGAGCCCGACCATCCTGTTGCCTCCATACCGGAGGAGCCCGCAGAGGAGGCACCCGTGCCAATTCCCGAGCCACCCGACTGAGGAGGAGATCACAGGCCCGTAAGCGGCCTACCTCCCCACTCTCGTGGGTGACCTCGTGCACTAAGACAAGGAGGACGAGGCGGAGGCAATGACCCTGGGTGGGTATTCTAGCAGACCACTGTACATGGAGTGAGGTGTCCTTCTGTCCCATAATTCGCATACAGTGAGCTTGGGTGTTCGCGTTCGGGAGTTGGAGGATCGTGCTTCGGAGGCCAAGCAGCGGAGGATTGCAGCTACCATAGGACGGGTGGAGGCAGAGAGACGCTTGGACGCACTGGAGCAGAGGATGACCGAGTTAGACCAACACATGAGATCTGCAGTCGCTGCCCTCGCTGCCACCTTTCCATCTTCGTCTTCTTAGGAGGTTTCATGATTGTACTATATGATGTTTTATTTTGTGTTTATGGTTTAGACATATTGGAGATACACGAAAGTGCGACTAGTGCTGTTGAATTGCGAATTGCAAGATGTATTGCTGTTTATCGGTTGGTCGAAGGTGGTTTGTAAACGGTCGAAGGTAGAAGTGATTGGTCGAAGGAGACTCTGGGAGGTCGAATGAAGATTTATATGTATATATGTCCAGGTTCACCCTATATGAATGGTCGAACCTGCACATTCGACCAAGCTATTTGGGTGAATATGCAGGTCTATATAAGGCTGAATCATTTTTGAATGTTTAACTTTTGGTCATTTTGTTTCCCTCTCAGAGTGTGTCTCTCCCTAGGGTTTTTGTCAAGTCTGTAATTGATTAATATCATTATAAACAAGCTTTCAAAGTGTAAATGAATATGATTATGAATGAAATGAATGTGTTAATGATGATTTGTGTGTTTTGCTAGTTTTATTATCATTTTGTGATCAATTCAGGGATTCCGCACCTGAATTGAACTTGTTTGATCATATTCTTTGTTGAATAGCCGATTTTATACACATACAAAGTGGTATCAAAGCCATAAGGATCAAACAACCACGAATTGATAATATTACAGCTGATTTGGACCCAATTTTGATCAAAACTTTCTGTTTTTCATTGAACATTTAAAATTGATGATAATTGATTGATTTGAACTTGTTTTCATGGATAAAATTCAAAATTCTCTTTGTTAAACTTGTTCCAAATCCAATCCAAAGCAAAACCTGCATAAAATCATCAAATTTCATCAACATTTGAAAAATTTTGGATCAAAATAACTGATTTTCAAAGTATAACCGTTTTTTTTTTCAAAATGAAAGGGTCGAACCTAGGGAGATTTGGTCGAGAGTGGAGTTTTTAGGTCGAACCAGGGAGTTTTTTTGGTCGAACGTGGAGTGATATTTAGTCGAACCTAGAAAGTTTTAGTGTGTTGTTGTTCATTCGACCATAAGTGGTACATTCGACCAATCGGGTGGTCGAACGTGAGTTAAATTGGTCGAAAGTGAAACGAGTCTGTTATTTTTTACATTCAAACTTTGTCAAACGGTCGAATCTGGATTATATTTTACATTCGACCACACGATACTTCAAAAAGGTCGAACGTAGAAACTGTTGTTAAATTTTTCTAATCGTTTCGTGTTTTATCATTTTCAGAGCGATATGTAGAACTTTCCTACAACACCACGACCTAATACAACACCACAACAGCAGACAACTATGGATCCTTGGTCGGTAGCTGCTCAGAAGAGTAGACTAGTCAACTGTGACAACCTGCACCCTTCCCTTTTCATAAAGGTGCATAATTGGTCCCTCAACTATTTCAAAATTTTCATTTTTAACCCTCCTATTTTAATAGGACCAAAAGTCACAATTTAATAAAACTTATAATTTTTATAAGTAAAAGTATTGCACGTTTTATACTCACATCTACACCCGAGTACGTATGTTTCAGATCTTGATACTCAAAACCCTTAATTTTCGGTCCTAAAACAACTTAGAAACCGAAGGAAACAAGTCCGGAACTTAAAATTGATTAAATTAGAAAATTTGATTTTTTTTTAGTTCTCGCGGTCCGCGAAGACAGTCAAACAGTCAAAGTCCTAGTCGAAATCCGAGTCAAAGTCCTAGTCAAAGTCCCGGTAAAAGTCCTAGTCAAAGTCTTAGTCAAACAGTCAAAGTCCTAGTCAAATAGTCAATTCATCATGAAACCTTACTTTATGGTGTTTACCAATTTTAATGGCTAATTAAATCCAAAACTAGTATAAAAACCCACCTATGACCCACTACACTGGGCACCTCTAAATCGATTGTTTCAATCTGATTAAACTTTCTCTCATACCATTCTTCTATAGTCTATTACTTCTACAATTGAAGCTTTGATTATAAGCTCTTGTAATTGGCGAATTGGAATCTTGATATTCTTTTTTTTTCGGCTTTTATTTCTTCAAATTGGACTAGCTACGTTGTTGAGTCTTTGGGATTCCGCTCACATACATTCACAACGCTTAGAGGATAATTCAGCTTAACGAATGTGAGTATATCTTTCCCCTTTTTCATGTTTACACTTTTGGGGTGACTCATGTACGCTTATTACTTCACTCACTTAATCATGCTTTAGTCTATATTCACAATCGAAATTCTTGTATGTGTTTTACTTGATGATCGCTGATAGTGTGTACTTATGACCTTAATCATTAACCCGGTGTGGGCCTAGTATAGCAATAAATAGTACTTGACTATTGTTATGTGTAAACTACTTGCTTTGTTGCATACTATATATAATCATACTATTGGGCGACTACTATACATATATACTAGATATCTCATTATTCTTAGATATCATTTCTACTCTAAGGCTTAATTTTAGGTGACATTTGTACATAGCTTGAACACTAAATTGTAGACAGTATAACACGTGAATTGCGAAACTCTTTTCCTACTATATTTATTCAAACAGGGTATGCTCACCAATACATTTTGTATCAATATTTACATTTCTAGTCCATGAGCTATCAAACAATTGTTACCTTGTGACACCTCGATGTTTCCACCATCGGTTGGGGTGTTACAGATTGGTATCAGAGCCGTGGTTATAGGGAATTAGGTTATTAGTAAATGACCTAGACTATAACTAAGAACCTATACATGACCTTACTTGTGTTTATTTGTTTATTTGTTCCACTAACCTTTCTCTTTTGTCACCTCTCATTCTTCCCTCTATTTCTCTCTATTTCTTTCTGTATTTCTTCATCATGGGTTTTTGAGGAGTGACTTTACTTGGAGGACACGTCTACACTTTGGAGCATGCTGGATATTCTTGGCTTAATTGCTTACTTTTGTTTTTCATAAATTTTTCATCCTTCAAAGTGTTGAACTCTAAGTGAGAGAACACGTGCAAACTGGAAGGGTGGATGCCTGTACACTGGGTTTTCTGGCATAGGCAAGCATAACGCATAAATCCGAAAGCGGACCTGTTATGCTTACCTGGGGATTCCTGGAGTGAGTGTCCACTTATAGGCTAAAGCACGTCTTCGTTAATCTCTAACTGAGTTTAATTCTTTGAACAGTCAAAATTTTTGTCGGGTCTTATGACTAGATAAGAAGACTCTAATGTTTTATTATTGATTTCTTGAAATCATAATAATTTGCTCTATGCCTAAAAAAAACTTTCATCTTTTAGTGATACATTATTTCACACAGCCTTAACTTTTTCCAATTACATGCTCAAAATCTTAACAAATAAATACCTATACTTCATAACCTCGTCACTTTCTGTGTTTTCCTTGTCGTTATAAAAAAAAAAAGCCTCTCCCATGCATTTTTCTAAAAAGTATCTTCAAATATAAAACTTCACACTATCTCAATCTATGGACATCAGATACACCAGTCGATATTCGCTTACAAACTAGTCGGAAACATTGTTGGTACTTATGTTGAAGTATTCTTTTCAACATCTTGAGTTAAAGTATTCTTTTTAACTCGAAACATTGTTGGTTTTATGTTGAAGTATTCTTTTCAACATCTTGAGTTAAAGTATTCTTTTTAACTCGAAACATTGTTAGTTTTATGTTGAAGTATTCTTTTCAACATCATGAGTTAAAGTATTCTTTTTAACTCGAAACATTATATGTTGAAGTATTCTTTTCAACATCTTGAGTTAAAGTATTCTTTTTAACTCGAAACATTGTTGGTTTTATGTTGAAGTATTCTTTTCAACATCTTGAGTTAAAGTATTCTTTTTAACTCGAAACATTATTGGTTTTATGTTGAAGTATTCTTTTCAACATCATGAGTTAAAGTATTCTTTTTAACTCGAAACATTGTTGGTACTTATGTTGAAGTATTCTTTTCAACATCTTGAGTTAAAGTATTCTTTTTAACTCGAAACATTGTTGATTTTATGTTGAAGTATTCTTTTCAACATCTTGAGTTAAAGTATCTTTTTAACTCGAAACATTGTTAGTTTTATGTTGAAGTATTCTTTTCAACATCTTGAGTTAAAGTATTCTTTTTAACTCGAAACATTTTTGGTACTTATGTTGAACTATTCTATTCAACATCATTGAAGGACATAACACCCTAACGTAAGGTTAATTGGTGATTTTGGCCTGGAATGTAATCATGAATTTACAAGTACATTAAAGTGGTGTGAATCTATTTAGGATAACCGGTTAGATGTTCAGTACACTTTCGAAATACCAAAGGTGTGGTGGGTTAGCTGCGGTACACCCTATATATAAACACTGATGGTGAGTCGAAAGTGAGACCGGGGATCCAACCAAGCGCTCAAGTAGATGATCAGTGCGTTTTCGGAAAACTCAAGGTGTGGTGGGTTAGCTGCGGTACACCCTATATATAAACACTGAAGATGCGACGGAAGTGAGACTGGGAATCGAACCAAGCGTTAATCCTAGTCAGTGTAGTAATAGTTTCAATAAGTCCTTTCATAGTCTACAACATAATCGCCCCAAAAGTATTCCGAACATCGTCATTATAAACTTAGTGGTTGTGTTACTATGAACGTTGATCACTCCTGATAATCCTGAACATCATTCTACCTTCAAACTCATCTTAAAAGCTCATACATAACATTTCTTTTGGAAAACAGTTTGTTCTGTTACCCTAAGCTCTTTTCATCCTTTAAACTTAACCACACCCACCAAAAACTCAAATTTTGTATACACTTACACTCTCTGTTACTTGGAATCTTGTTGCATGTCCTTAGCAAAGTTCGGTCGGAAACTTTTCTAAAGTAGGGGAGACTGTTATATCAGCGCTCTGTCCTCACCAGTTACATACTTTCCCAAACCTTGTAAACTCTCAACTTCCTAGTCTCGGGTCAAAGGTCAAAGATTTTAAACCATTCGCTTTGAATAACTACTTTAAACTTTGTCAGATTTATGACTGATGTATTCCTTAAAACTTACTTACCCTTTTTTTAAACTCTATTGTTTCTTGGAAGCTTTCACTTGAAACTAATTTCGGGACAAAATTTTCTAAAGTGGGGGAGACTGTGACAACCTGCACCCTTCCCTTTTCATAAATGTGCATAATTGGTCCCTCAACTATTTCAAAATTTTCATTTTTAACCCTCCTATTTTAATAGGACCAAAAGTCACAATTTAATAAAACTTATAATTTTTATAAGTAAAAGTATTGCACGTTTTATACTCACATCTACACCCGAGCACGTATGTTTCAGACCTTGATACTCAAAACCCTTAATTTTCGGTCCTAAAACAACTTAGAAACCGACGGAAACAAGTCCGGAACTTAAAATTGATTAAATTAGAAAATTTGATTTTTTTAGTTCTCGCGGTCCGCGAAGACAGTCAAACAGTCAAAGTCCTAGTCGAAGTCCGAGTCAAAGTCCTAGTCAAAGTCCCGGTCAAAGTCCTAGTCAAAGTCTTAGTCAAACAGTCAAAGTCCTAGTCAAATAGTCAATTCATCATGAAACCTTACTTTATGGTGTTGACCAATTTTAATGGCTAATTGAATCCAAAACTAGTATAAAAACCCACCTATGACCCACTACACTAGGCACCTCTAAATCGATTGTTTCAATCTGATTAAACTTTCTCTCATACCTTTCTTCTATAGTCTATTACTTCTACAATTGAAGCTTAAATTATAAGCTCTTGTAATTGGCGAATTGGAAGCTTGATATTCTTTCTTTTTCGGTTTTTATTTCTTCAAATTGAACTAGCTACGTTGTTGAGTCTTTGGGATTCGCCTCACATACATTCACAATGCTTAGAGGATAATTCAGCTTAACGAATGTGAGTATATCTTTCCCCCTTTTCATGTTTACACTTTTGGGGTGACTCATGTACGCTTATTACTTCACTCACTTAATCATGCTTTAGTCTATATTCACAATCGAAATTCTTGTATGTGTTTTACTTGATGATCGCTGATAGTGTGTACTTATGACCTTAATCATTAACCCGGTGTGGACCTAGTATAGCAATAAATAGTACTTGACTATTGTTATGTGTAAACTACTTGCTTTGTTGCATACTATATATAATCATACTATTGGGCGACTACTATACATATATACTAGATATCTCATTATTCTTAGATATCATTTCTACTCTAAGGCTTAATTTTAGGTGACATTTGTACATAGCTTGAACACTAAATTGTAGACAGTATAACACGTGAATTGCGAAACTCTTTTCCTACTATATTTATTCAAATAGGGTATGCTCACCAATACATTTTGTATCAATATTTACATTTCTAGTCCATGAGCTATTGAACAATCGTTACCTTATGACACCTCGATGTTTCCGCCATCGGTTGGGGTGTTACATCAACCATCCCAACCGATAACTATTTGGCGATGACTAGTTCAATTCCCCAACAAGTTGCACAACCACAACCACAACCTATGGCTGATTACTGGGGAGTTGCAGCAGCGGCAATACACTCTCAGACTACCAATGCGATTTCAACACTTATTCATGACTTATCTTCGAGTAGTGGGAGCCGTCCACCAAAGTTGATGGAAATGGTAGACTAAAACCAATGGAAGACCAAGTTTAAGATTCATCTAGAGGGAATGGGATTAGAAGGAACGGAAGCTTGGCAAATGATTGCTAAGGGGTATGTTGCTCCGGTTTTAGAGAACACTGGAGACCCGATTCCATTAGAGAGTCTTGCTGAAGACGAGAAGAAGAAGTTTGCTATGGAAAAGAAGGTGTTTTCCCAACTGTCCCAGGCCATTAACACTGATCTCTTACATCAGTTTGGGTCATGTACTACTTCTAAACAATTGTGGGATATGTTAAGGAATCGTCACGATGGAAATGAGAAGACTAGGAAGCTTAGAATGGAGGAGTTAAGAAAAGAGTTTGAGAACTTCAGCTATATGGGAAATGAGATGCTGAAGGAGTTGATTCCAAGGTAGTGTCATTTATTGATCGAACTTTCAAGTTATGAGATTAATATACCGATGTCTGAGCTGGTGGACAAGTTTGTTGATGCGTTGCCACCATACTGGAATCAACACATCGAGGTACTTAAGGAGAAGGATGCGTACCAATACTGGAGCATCAATGAGTTTATCCAGAATCTTGAAAATAAAGAGATGGAAGAAAAGAGGAAGGCGAAAAGAGCACAAGTTCCTCAGAATCCAGAGTTATACCATGGCGGTACATCTTCATCTCTAGCTAGTTCGAGTTCTAGTACTACTGTTGCTCCACACATTGCTTGTGTATCAAGTATTGTTGAACCACCCAAAGCCCCCATAAACTATCTTGCTCAAACTTCATCTTATACCCCACCATCATACTCTACTACTTACATTCCACCATTTTCACCGATGCAACAAGCTGCTTGTTATTCTGCAAGTATAAACCAATCTCAACAACAATCCTACATTCCTCAAATGAATCAAACCCAAATCAACCAAAATCAATCTAATCAGAGCCCAATTGTTTTGGAAACTTCAAACTTAAACAATGTTACTGTTGAAGTTGCACAGCAACATGTAGCATTGGTTTCTGCTATGGTCTCTTCTTATAACGGGTTAGTTGCTAGTCAAATTGGTAACAACAATCTAACCAGTGAGGACTATGCGCAAATTGACAAAGAAGAGATGGAGCTCATTGACATCCAGTGGGCGTTTGCTAGTGTTATGAGACGAGCGACTGAGTTCATTGAGAAGACGGGCAGAACTGATCTTTCTACTTCTCCAAACACCACATATGGCCTCAACAAAGCCAAAGTGACATGTTTTAACTGTGGTGGGAAAGGTCACTTCAAGAGAGACTGCACACAACCAGCACAGCAGGGGAACAGGAATCCTTTCAACACCAACTACCAGAACCGTTAAAATCAGGTATCATATCAAAGTCAAAACAACTCCAATTTTCAACAACAAAACAATTATCAAAACCACCAAAACAACTCATCAAACAATACTGTTAGACAAAACACTACACAAAACCAGAACCAAAATCAAACATCACACAATCCAACCAGAACTATCATTCCTATTTCTACACCAAACAGCCAAACCCAACCAGATAACCAGAACCAGGCTTTGGTCATTCAGAAAGATGAGGGATTTGATTGGACTGGTATGCAACTCGGTGTTGAGGAAATCACGGATGGTAATGTGGCGTGTGTTGCCTAGAAAATGGATTTAGATGAGCCAGTGTCTGTTGAAGAAGATTCGATGACTGAGAAGATGTCTGAAGTGAAGATTGAAGAGTTGAGTGAAGAAAGTGATGTTTGTGTTGAGAAGAAGTCGGGATTGATTCTTGACTCTGTTACTGATGTTCCTGAACAGTGTGATTCAGCTTATTCTGATACGGAGATCGATTCTGATTCTGAAGCTAGTGTTAACTCACTAGATGATGATATCGATCAACTTCTTGCCGAAGCTGATTTTCTGATGACGCGCAAATCATGCATAGTGGATGATGCTTTTACCAGAATCGACTATTCTAAATTCTTTGCTGGAAAGGAAGCACACTTTGCATTGATGGCGATGACTGAGCCTCCAAAGCAGGTAAGTTCTGAATCTAATTTAGATATGAACAGTGAGAGGTATTGTGGTGCATGCGATAGATTGACAGAGGATAATAAGCAAATCAGGATTTAGCTTGAGAGTGCTAAAATCAACTGTCAATCGTATCAGAAAGAAGCATGAGAATTCAATAAAGTGCTTGATGGTTACAAGAAAGACATTTCAGATCTTAAAAAGACTTTATTTTTAAAACAATTAGCCATTAACAATTATATCAATGAATTGGAAAATACAAAACTTGAAATGGCTACCATCAAGTGCTTTGCAAAAAAGGTTAACAAGAAGCTTGAAAGCTATAAACATATTGCATATGTTGTTGACCATATCATTGAGGAGCCTTCACAGTCAAGTAGTGCAAACTACAAGGCCGTCCCATCTCCTGTGTTATTTGAAAACCATACTTTGCATTCAATAACACCGGAGAGCTCAGTTAAGTCTGACTCGACATCGGATGATGAGTCTAACACCTCTAGTGTGGGAGACCCTAATTCTGATGTTAGACCTATTTTGGGACTAAATGATGAAGGTGTAATTGCTGTAACTGATGATTCCGATTCTGAGGATGACAAATCTGAGAAGGTGTGTGATATTCCTACTGAAAATCACATTATTACAAATGATCCAGTGTCACCATCTCAGATTATACATCCCATGGCTAACGCTCATCGAGCGAATCAATCAGTTAAGCCTGTTGAGAAAAATGAACAATGTGACAAACCCGTCAAAGTTTTCTATCGGATGGAAGGATCCGATAAGATAATTTCTGACGAGGAATATCCAATCAAATTTGCCAACTATTCCAAGATTGAGAAAATTTGGCAGGAGAGTACCATTTGGTTCCCAAAACATGAGCGAACAAATGATGTACCTCCAGAGGTTTTAAAGAAATTCTATTTGGATATTCCAAAAGAACCAAAGGTTTATGTCACAGAGTTTATCAAGCCAAAGGAGAAGGCTAACAGTTTTCTTGAGCCGACTTACTCCAAGGACCCAGCTCCTGAGAGTCTTAGAAGAATGTGTATGGATGACCAATATCCTATCACTACATATACTAAGTCGAACGCCAAGAACAACTTTGAGGAATATCGTGCGTGTTATAAATGCGGGGAGAGATTGGAAAAAGTTCATCGGCCATATTAGTTGCTTTTCAAATCAAAATGGCATGTTAAAACAACTTGAATCAAAATCTGTAATTTGAGAAGATGAACAGTCTCATTCGCCCAATTTAAAACGGTCGAAAGTGGAACAAATGGTCGAATGTACATTTTTAATACTGATTTTCACATTCGAACCCTAAATTCCACATTCGAACCCCATTTTTCACATTCGTACCTTCAAATGGTCGAATGTAGATTTTCAAAATCAAAATTTTCTTATTTTGGTTATTTTGTCCGTTTTTAACGTGTTTTCTTGATTTGTTTTGCAGTCTAACCATGTTTGAACAGCAGAGTACTGATGTTCCTGCAGGATCTTCAGAAAAGGCAGCTGAGAAGAAACAAGTTGAAGAGTTACCATTTGAAGAAGCACACAATTGCTGTGCTTATCTGGGAGATCTGAAGAAACATACCGAATTCACCGGTATTGTTGATTTTTTGAAGAGAATCCGTGCGATCGTTGCTATTGCTACTCCTGCCATCATATACATAGATCATCAACAAGAATTTTGGACTAATGCCAGAATGGATTCTTGGGACAACAAATCTGCTATCGTTAGTACGATTCAGGGGGAGTTAGTAATTATTTCTGAAGACGACATCAGACAAGCACTGAAGCTGACGGATAAGAAGACTGATCCTAGAGTTCTTTCATGGATTGAGCAGAGAAAGTGTTTCCTTAGAATGAAGTACAATGGACCGATTACTGATGGTTCATTACACAAAGGAAAGTTGTGTCCGCAGTTCAAGTACCTTGCTCACGTTATGTTACATGTTTTTGGATCAGTGAGTGGAGGTTATGATGTAATGAGAAAGAGTATTAGCTCTTTGATGGTTGCCCTAATCTTGAACAAGCCTTTCAATGTATCTGGAATGATACTTGAACATATGCTGGAACCACTCAGAGGTTTGAAGAATAAGAAGTTTTTGTTATATCCAAGATTCCTGCAGATGATATTTGATGAAAAGTATAAGAATTTGAGAAGAGATCCTACTCAGATAGTCGTACAGGATCACATGAATCTGAATACGCTAGTAAGAATGAAGGGATACAAAGGCGTGCCAATGAATGAGAGACCACCATTAAAGAATTTGTTCGGTCATCTGATCAATCCAGGATATAAACATTCGGGTACTGATAAAGCCAGGCATGCTAATAGTGATTCAGATGAAGACAATCCGTTATGCCCTGTTGATCCTGATGCAAAAAGAAAAAGGCAAGTAGTGAATGTTGGTGCAAAGAGTGGAAAAGGGAAAGGGAAAGAAAAAGAGGATGATGTAGAACCACCAAAGAAGATATCTAGAAGGAAAAAGAGTGTTGCGAAGAAAGGCACACACTTGGTGGATGAAGAATCAATGGATTCAGAAGAAACTCAGGTTGAAAAGAGATGGGATTCTGACAATGAGACCGTTAAGAGCACCACACCCAAGGCCACTATGCCTTGTGAGTCTGAAAGTCTAAACAAGTCTTTAGAAGAACAAAGGATTAAAAGTCCGATTGCATTGGATGATATTGATGAAGGTTTAGGTTTGGGATCTGAAGATTTTGGAGGATCGCCAAAGACGGGAGAGAAACAGAAAAGCCTATATACAAGAAGAAAGAAAAGGCAGAGAAAATTGTAAAGCCGATGCAGAAGAGAGCTAAAGACATTGAGAATTTGATTGCAGGAAAGAAAGTGCCTGCAGTATCTATCTCTAAGTCTCCCATGACATCCCCAGTGGCAAAGAAACAGAAAATATCATCTGCTGCTGAGCAAACTGAACTGCCAACTGATGATTTTAATGCTGCTTTAGATAGAGTTTTGCAAAAGCTGAAGAAACAAAAGACTCCAATTGCTGAAGCTTCAACACCAAAGGTTGCTGTAGATAGTGATGTGATGAATGCAGTAAACCAGAAGCTTGCAGATATGATGAAAATCATTAATCAGCAACAAGCAGAAATTGAGCAGTTAAGGAAGAATGACAAAAAGATGCTGGATGTAGTTGTCTCTTCACAGGGAAATCAAGAAGGTTTGCAAGCTAAGATTAAACAACTTCAAGCTGAGAATCAGAAGTTGTTATCACATGAGCAGAGAAATACGAGAAAGTATATTAATTTGAGGCTTGAGAACAAAAGGCTGAAAGAAACGAACAAGAGCATGAACAATCTAATTAAAGATCTATACTCGAAAGCTCCACAACTGAAAGCTGGAGAAGAGGACAAAGATCCTGAAGAAGAACAGGTAGATTTTGAACCATCTGATGAAGAAGAAGATGATGATGAATTGGAAGAGGATGCCGGTGATGCTCCTAAGAAGAAAGATGATGGTGATAATGATGATTCATGTGATGGTAATAGCTCTGCTGCTAGTGATGATGATGACGATGATGATGATACTGACAAGTATAAATATGAAAAGAGAGGATCAGGTAAAGACACAGGAGAGTAGAGTTCGAAAGCTCTTGGTGGCACTACTGACGATGATAATATTTTCTGGAACGAGAAATTAAGAGCCTTATTTGAAGAAGATAAGAAATTATATCGCCAGATGTTGACTGATAGAGTCTGGACGATCGAGATGACTGGTAGATTTTCAGAAATATTTGAGTCAAATGATATGCATTTTGAGCTGGAATATAATGATCCTGATCTGGAAGACGGGGAAGTTTCTGCAGCCGTATCTAAAGAGATATTAGAGGGACTGGCGAAACAGGTTGGTAAATCTCTTGAGGAGTTGATGAGTGAGAATCAAATACCGAATATACCTGAGAAAGAAGCAGGTAATCACTCTGATGATAGAGATGTTCCAGTGTTTGAAGAGGTAGAGATGGAGGATATTACGAGTGAGGAATATCCAAAATACTTCAAGAATGATAAAGATTCTGGATTTCCTGAATTTTCTGATGAATTGTTAAGCCAGGCTGAGAAACTTGCTCGTGAGAAGAGTAAAAAGTTTGTTGAAGAAGTGTTTTCAAATTGTCAAAAGCCAAATACTGAACAATCTGATGATTTGAAAGAATTGTTGAGGAAACTTAAAGAAAAAGAAGCTAACCGTCCAAAGACTGAAGTTCAAGGTAGTTTCTACAAATTCCACAATGAACTATTCAAAGGCAAAGCTCTCGGATGGAAGTACTTGAGACAGCTTAAGTGTGTCGCTGTGAAATGGGAAAAATGAATTCTGTATTTCAACAGATTCCACGACATTAAGACATTACCATATTGGGCTGTTCGCGATATCTGCAGACATGAAATGTCAGGTGCTTCAGTAAACAACCATCTTGTTGGTTACTTTGCAGATCGCATGGCGAGGGAGAGCAGAACGAAATGGGACGTGTTTACCCCACAGTATCCTAAGAGAATTGTTCACAAGAAGGAGAAAGATGAGATAATGGGGTTGCACAAGGTGACTTTGAAGTATAAACCACCAAAAGTGTTGAAGCATATTCCTTTGATGCAAATTCCACAACACTTTTTGAAAGATTTCATGTGGTGGTACTACGACTGGAAGACAGTAGAGGCTATTATTGTTCTGAAGGATGGTATGAAGGATTTTAAGAAGATTCATATCTTTGATCCAATGTGGTTAATAAATTGCTCGCACGAGGATATCATCATGCTATACTATAATCCGATTTACTGTGAAGAGAAAGACAATGAACAGGCATCTAAATACTAACGTGTGGTATTCTTATGTTTTGCGTGGGATGTCAACGCGGGTTGTGATTTTGATAAGAAGCTGGGGAAGTTTGTTAAGATTCAGAATGTTGAAAAGAAGAAACCGAAACAAACTCATGAACCAGTAATGACGAAAGAACAAAAGAAGATATTGCGTATCAAATTGATGAACAAGACTATGGATGAAGAGCGAAGGCTGAAGCAATTCAAGCAATAGTCGAGGGGGAGTTTGTAGATACACGAAAGTGCGACTAGTACCTGTTGAATTGTGAATTCCAAGATGTATTGCTATTTATCGGTTGGTCGAAGGTGGTTTGTAAACGGTCGAAGGTAGAGGTGATTGGTCGAAGGAGACTCTGGGAGGTCGAATGAAGATTTATATGTATATATGTCCAGGTTCGCCCTATATGAATGGTCGAACCTGCACATTCGACCAAGCTATTTGGGCGAATGTGCAGGTCTATATAAGGCTGAATCATTTTTGAATGTTTAACTTTTGGTCATTTTGTTTCCCTCTCAGAGTGTGTCTCTCCCTAGGGTTTTTGTCAAGTCTGTAATTGATTAATATCATTATAAACAAGCTTTCAAAGTGTAAATGATTATGATTATGAATGAAATGAATGTGTTTATGATGATTTGTGTGTTTTGCTAGTTTTATTATCATTTTGTGATCAATTCAGGGATTCCGCACCTGAATTGAACTTGTTTGATCATATTCTTTGTTGAATAGCCAATTCTATACGCATACACATATGCGGCTAGGTCGCCAATCTTTTTTTATAGAACAATGGATGTACTTAAACTACGTTATGAAATGAAATGGTTGCAATGGTATATTAATTCATGATGTGCCCTACTTATTCTTTTGTTTTGTGGTTGTGATTGACTTACTATTCATGGTTATATTTGTTTGTTATATTTGTATGCATGGCAATATTTGGTGAAATTTGTGTCTTATACTTTTGATATGTGATGTATTAGAAGGAAAACATGCAAATCCGACAATCTGCAAGAACTAACGATGGCGAGCCACTCCCAACCACTCCCGCTGAGCTGGCTAGGGTAATTGCTGAAGCGATTGCACGACACGACGCAGCTCGAGCCGATTCTAGCGACGGTTCTAGAGGTACTGGTCGCCGACACGGAAGCGATATGGACAACGGTACAAATTTTGGGTCTAAATTCTCTACTTACTACTCCTACGCGAACTTTTGTGTAGTTAATATTTACAATTTTGTACACAGAAGTTAAAAACCCTATTTGGGGATGATCATATAAAACTTTCATGGCTTGCAAACCATGGAATTTTCGTGGTACTGAAGGTACTATTGGGATTGTCCGTTAGATTGAGAAGACTGAGTCAGTTCTTGACATTAGCGGTTGTTCTAAGCATTAGAAAGTGAAGTACTCTACTTGCACTTTCCAAGACAAAGCTCTTACCTGGTGGAATCTCCAAGTGCAAACCTTGGGTAGAGACGCAGCTACAATCTCACTTGGGCCAATCTGAAAACTCTAATTATGGAAAAGTACTGTCCTAGGAGCGAACTGCAAAAGCTTGAAGCATAATTCTGGAATCTGTCTATGGTGGATGCTAACGTGACTTCTTACACTACCCGTTTTCACGAGCTCTCTCGACTTGTACCCCACATGGTCACTCCTGACTATAAGAGAGTCGAACGGTATATTTGGGGTTTGTCTCCCCAGATTCGAAGCATGGTCACTGCGTCTGCACCCACTACCATTCAGAGTGTTGTTACGCTGGCTCACAGTCTCACCGATGATGCTGTTTGTATGGGTTCATTGAATCGTAAAGTTGAAGTTGCTGGTGAGAGTTTTGGGGAAAAGCGCGAGCGAACTGGTTCCAAGAAAGGTAAGAACTCCTCCCACAAGCGCCGAGACTCAGTGAAGGTTTTTGTTGCCACCACTGCCACGAAACCCAAACAGAAATATAACGGGCCCCATCCCTATTACAGAAAGTGCAATTACCACCATGTCGGCACATGTGAGAGTATTCTATGCCAGAACTGCAACCGTCGTGGTCACCAAACCGCTAACTGTAAAGCCAAAGCCACCAACACTCCTCCTGCCAAAAACGAGTGTTATGAATGTGGTGCAACCGGTCATTTCTGCAAGGATTGCCCAAAGGCTATGTATTAAGCTCGCGGAGGAGCATTCGTGCTAGGAGCCAATGAAGCATGCGAAGATTTGAACATGGTTACTGGTACCTTTCTCCTTAACAACCATTATGCATCGGTACTTTTTGATTTAGGCGCTGATTTTAGCTTTGTGTCCACCGACTTTAAGAAATCCCTTGGGTTAGAATCAAGTAAGTTGGATACATATTATACCATAGAATTGGCCAATGGTAAGTTAATATCGTCTGAAGAAGCTGTTAGGGATTGTGTTTCAGAACTTGGTGATCGTGTTTTCCGTATTAATCTACTGCCTATTCGGTTGGGTAGTTTTGATATTGTCATTGGCATGGACTGGTTATCCAAGAATTGTGCAGAGATTGTCTGTCACGAGAAGTTGGTTCGTGTACCCATGTCTAATGGTGAAACCCTCTCGATCCGAGGAGACCGTGGTGGATCTACTCTTCAAGTTATATCTTACATCAAGGCGCAGAAATGTTTAACGAAGGGTTGTGTCGCGTTCCTGGCACACGTCGTTGAACAGAAAGCAAAAGATCGGAAACTCGAGGACATACCGGTAGTGCGAGACTATCCTGAAGTTTTTCCTGAAGACTTGCCTAGGCTGCCACTGCCACGACAAGTCGAGTTTCGCATTGACCTAGTCCCAGGAGCTGCCCCAGTAGCTCATACTCTGTATCGTTTGGCACCATCCGAGATGCAAGAGTTGTCTAACCAGCTTCAGGAATTGTTAGACAAAGGTTTCATTCGCCCGAGTTTTTCTCCATGGGGAGCACCGGTTTTGTTTGTGAAGAAGAAGAACGGAAGTTTTCGCATGTGCATCGACTATCGAGAGTTGAACAAGCTGACCATCAAGAACAGGTACCCACTACCGAGGATCGACGATCTGTTTGATAAGTTGCAGGGTTCCAGATACTATTTGAAGATTGATATGCGTTTGGGGTATCATCGGTTACGAATCCAAGAGGACAGCATACCAAAGACTGCTTTCCAGATTCGTTATGGGCATTATGAGTTTTTGGTTATGCCATTCGGTTTGACGAATGCACCTGTTGTTTATGTGGATCTTATGAATCGTGTCTGAAGCCCCACTTGGACAAATTCGTGATCGTTTTCATCGATGACATCTTGATCTACTCGCAAACCAAAGACGAGCACGAACATCATCTCAGATTGATTTTGGAGTTGCTCAAAAACGAGAAGTTGTTTGCCAAGTTCTCTAAATGAGAGTTTTGATTTCGGGAAGTTCATTTTCTTGGTCACATTGTGAACGAGAAGGGCATTCAGGTCGACCCTACCAAAATTGAAGCAATCAAAGATTTGGATGCGCCCGAAACCCCAACCGAAGTGTGACAATTTTTAGGTTTAGCTGGTTATTACCATAGGTTCATCAAAATTTCTCTAATATTGCCCAACCACTTACAGTCTTGACACAGAACGACAAAAAGTTCGATTGGGAAGTCAAACAAGAGGAAGCGTTCCAATATTTGAAAAACCGATTATGCAGTGTTCCGATTCTTTCTCTTCCCGAAGGTACCAATGATTTCCTGGTTTATTGTGATGCTTCACATCAAGGTCTTGGATGTGTACTCATGCATAGGAATAAGGTTATCACTTATGCATCTTGTCAACTCATAGTCCATGAGAAGAATTACACCACTCATGACCTAGATTTAGGTGCATTAAGCTTTGCCCTAAAGATCCGGAGGCACTATCTGTATGGTACTAAGTGCAACATCTTCACCGATCATAAGAGCTTGCAACACATCTTCTATCAGAAGGATCTGAACATGCGACAACGTAGATGGGTTGAATTTCTAAATGATTACGACTGTGAGATCAAATACCATCCGGGAAACGCCAACGTTGTGGCAGACGCCTTGAGCTGGAAGGAACGAGTCAAGACTATGCGTGTACGTGCGCTAGGTTTGACCATCCACACAAACCTCACTACTCGTATTCGTGAAGCTCAACAGGAAGCTCTGAAAGGTGAAAATCTGAAGAATGAGTCTTTGTTCAAGATGGTTGATCTTTTGGAACCGAGATCTGACGGCACGGTTTATTTTGCCAATCGGATCTGGGTACCACGTTTTGGTGGTATACACGATTTGATTCTTGAGGAGGCCCACAAGTCTAAGTACTCATTTCACCCTAGAGCCGACAAAATGTACAAGGACGTGAAGGAATTCTACTGGTGGCCCAACCTTAAGGGTGAAATTGCAACATACGTCGGCCGATGCCTTATGTTCAAAGGTCAAAGCTGAGTATCAGAAGCCATTCGGCCTGCTGCAGCAACCCGAGATTTCCGTTTGGAAGTGTGAACGGATCTCAATGGATTTCATCACCAAACTACCTAAGATGTCCAATGGTCACGACACGATTTGGGTAATTGTTGACAGGTTGACAAAGTCTGCACATTTCCTGTCGATCAAGGAAACCGACAAGTTGGAGAAACTCGCCAAGCTGTATATCAAGGAGATTGTGACTAGGCATGGGGTAACTGTCTCAATCATTTCCGACCGAAACAGTCGATTCACTTCCCGATATCCAACCATAATAATAACTAGTTTGGTGTACCATTACCTAACCTAGGATTGTATAATTGTATCAGGAGCATGAGATATTACTTGGTTACTAGCAACGGTTATCAACTGTTAAAGCAACCATTAAACATGTGAGTCATCATACTTGTCTTTTAAACCGTGATAGTATACTCGTCCAAACTGGTAAGAATTAGAATGGTTGCAATATGCATATGTTAGTAGGGGTATATGAGATCATATTATGCTTAATGGGGTGTGTCACTCTAGGAAGGGTAATAAGGATTTGTACCTATAACCACTTCGTGCTTATGATGTCCAGAGAAACACGCTCATACCTATAAGGTCTAGTGGGGCCTAACCTGACTACAATGTGGTTACAAGCTCATATTGGTAATGCATATAATGTAAACTGTGGTCTATCTTTATAAAATTATGTAGTAGGAGCTCACCGGTATATAGCTGACGTCGTTTTGAGTATACTTATCTCAGGTGAACCATGAGGACAACTATAGTAACTATTTGGAAGTAGTGAAGCCTAAAAGGCCAAGGAGTTTTAGTTGATAAGAGTTTGTAATAAATAATGTTTTGTACCCAGATGTTATAAGTTATAATGAAAGTTTGGTTTGCTTTCGTTGTAATTGTACATGATCACCCGGGTTACGGGTGGGGTGTTACATGAGATACCCTATTTATGTTAGTATGGGTAATTTCGTCCATCAAAGAAATACCAATTATAAACATAAGGATATTATAGTAATTGATCAATATTATATAAATGGTTATAATGACTAAATATAAATATATAAACGTAACATATGTTTATTCTTACAGGAAAACCAAGTAAGAGGCTCTATACGGATGTCATGTGTCATATAATAAATTTTGTTTATCAAGAAAATATAAATATAAATACAAATAGACAGGTGCAAATGTGGGGGGTACCACACTATCAAACATACGTCTTTTAAAGCAAGTCCAATATTCAATCTTTGATAAGAGTGTAATTTAAAATTATTTGTGTAATGGTATAGGAGTTATAGGAGAGGCTAACGTAAAAAGTGAGTTATTGTACAAAGTGTAAGAAACAATATGGAGCGTAGGATTAAATTTGATAATCAGGAGCACGATGGTAATTTCTTAGCGTCATTAAAGTTCCACCCCCATTTTTTAAACGGCCATAACTTTTTGATACGACATTATTTTTTAAAAAAAAAAAATTACACCATAAATACAAGCTTTTCATCCTCTTTCTTTCCATACCATATTGCTATACTTCTAAAAAAAAAATCCTGGGTTGATAGTATTTGCGTCTAAATGTAAACACTTGATATTATTACTTTTAAAAAGTAAAAACGCACGTCCAAGCACACGTAAGCATCAAGAGTATCCCACAAACATAAATGTTCCAACAGAGTTAAAAGACTCGTTAGAAAGCTCTAAACGGTTCTAAACCAATCTACGGTTTTAGAAATTCAATATGAATCCGAACAGTCACTTTTTAGCTAAACTAAACAAATTTCACAAAACATAAACATGAAGGCGCAATTAGATAAAAAAAAAGCATATGAACAGTAATCCCATAACAAGATCAAACCCTTCATTTTATTGCCATAAACTGCTAGATTCTTTGATCTTTATGCATAGTTACGAACATAATGATCAATTTGCAGCTAAATTTAGCAAATTACACATGACATGACATGACTTCATCAATTGAACAGGTTGTGAAATGATTCAAGAAAATACCCAACAAGACTAACACGAAGAGGAAGGCTCAATTTGGCAAAAAGAAGCATATAAACAATAATCCTAAATTGAACGCAAGTGTTTAAACATTTAGACGCAACATGTCTGGTTCAAACATGTTTAAACGCAAGTGTTTAAACATTTAGACGCAAGTACTATGAACCCAGCAAAAAAAAAAAATTAAAGTACAGATATTACTACTAGACTTGTTCTAGTTCAGACATATTTAAATGCTAGTAATAATATCAAGTGTTTATATTTAGACGCAAGTACTATCAACCCAGCAAAAAAAAAATTAAAGTATAGCAATATGGTATGGAAATGAAAGAGGATGAAAAGCTTGTTTTTATGGTGTAATTTTTTTAAAAAAATAAAGTCGTATGAAAAAGCTATGGCCGTTTTAAAAATGGGGGTGGAATTCAACCATTGTGAGTTATACCTATTTTGCACTTCTCATTCTCTTTTAGAAACTTAGTGTATATTTTTCTCTTTTAATCTCATCCATTAATTTATTTTGATCAAAGACCCAAAATACTTCTTACACTTCGTGCGATATACAACTTTATATCGTAAATCTTCTCTAAGAGTTCTAACATTTATCTCTAGTTAAATTGATTACCTAACACATGTCTATATTATATTTTAATTTTTAAAATGACATACACACACATGTCTTCTCAAATATATATCTTATTCATTTACATGTTCTAAAATATGATAGTTGTTATGACCAGGCACGTCTGCAATTGGTGGCACTTGGACGAGTGGAATAGACATGGGCGACAAAGTCTATGATTCTATGAACAAAACTTCAATATATTTATTATATACTTAACCTTAACTTAACATAGCCTGCCATCCATCATGTGTCCACCTTCATTTGACTTCTTGTCTCAAACCTTTCTATATATATAGTTCCCCAAACTCCTCTCCCCCTTCATCTATAACCATTTCAAAATCGTACCAACCATCTATTTTAGTACAACAACCTAGGTATGAACAAGTCATTTATTTTATTGTCTCTTTGTTCACATTAGATCTTAAATCTTTAATGTTTTGATACCCACAAGCAGTAGTGGTAACAAGATTGTAAATTTATAAGATTAGAATAAAGGGTATTAATCTTTTTTAATGATTTCGTGTTTTTTATGCTGATAATGATGTTATTGTTGATATCTGATTTGTTTTTGATACCCCCAAGCAGTAGTGATAACAAGATTGTAAATTTGTCCGATTAGAATAAAGGGTATTAATCTTTCTTGATGATTTCTTGTTTTTCATGCTGATGTTATTGTTAAAATCTGATTTTTTTTTAATTTAATTTAATTTTTTATTTTTTTGATACCCACAAGCAGTAGTGATAACAAGATTGTAAATTTATTAGATTAGAATAAAGGGTATTAATCTTTTTTGATGATTTCTTGTTTTTGATGCTGATGTTATTCTTAAAATCTGATTTTTTATTTTTTTTATTTATTTATTTTTATACCCACAAGCAGTAGTGATAACAAGATTGTAAATTTATTAGATTAGAACAAAGGGTATTAATCTTTTTTGATGGTTTCTTGCTTTTTATGATGATAATGATATTATTGTTGAAATCTGAATTGTTTTGGTGATTTGTTGTTCTATAGGGTGGGAGTGTAGTGATACAATTTTGAACTTAAGTTTTTCATTTGTTTATTTTTTTTAAATCTTTTCATTTTTTTAGAAATTTATATAAGATATAATGATGATCAATTGATCATATTGATATTGATACCTCTTTGTGTGATGTAGAGAGAGATATGAGTGAACAGAAGCGTACTCCTCGTTTGAATGAGAGGATCTTGTCATCCTTGTCCAGGAGATCTGTTGCTGCTCATCCATGGCATGATCTTGAGATTGGTATCTTCTGTTAACTTGTTCATGTTTGGATTTTAAGTTGATTATGTGATGTTAAGTAATCAGAATCCGATTTTCGGATTTCAAAAGAATATGTTTGGATAGTTGTAATGATTAGATAGTGTTTGGAAACTTCTGATTTTGTTAGAAAATTAATATATGAATCGACATTTTTTCTGGAATATGAAGACACTTTTAAATCTGTTACAAAGTTTAATATTCCATTGAAATTATAAATTCTAATAATCAAACAATCAGTTCAAAATGAAAGTCCAAACTTCTTTTAAAATGGTATTATTTTGCTTCCCAATTGTTGATTAGAGGTGTAAGCAAAGCGAGCCGAACTTGAGCTCGAGTTCGGCTCTCGTGAGTATTTTTTTCAAGCTCAAGCTTAGCTAGTTTGTTATTTGTAAATTATCCAAGTAGTTATTCATAAATCATGTATAATATTTTTTAGTTTTATTTATATCTATAAAGATTAAAGATAACTTTATATATGACATGATTTATAGTATTTTATATTTTATACATATCATGTAATTAGCTAAAAAAATACTATATCTATCAACAATCTTGTGACCTTAGTGACGCTCGAGCTCATGCTCGTTGAAGCTCGGCTCAGTTTAAGCTTTTAACGAGTCGGTCTCGAGTAGCTCAAGAGCGACTTCAGCCATTTACACATTATTTTTTATTACTGACACTTCCTTGCCTACACAGGACCTGGAGCTCCCCAGATTGTCAATGTGGTATGTAAATCTTGTCATCAACCTATATGTATAGGTCCATGTATATTTAATTCTATTTATGGTCATTAGTAATAACCTCCCCTTGTTTTGCCGGGTTCATATTAAATTGTAATTATTATTTTCCATACAGGTTATTGAGATCACCAAAGGAAGCAAAGTGAAATATGAACTTGACAAGAAAACCGGGCTCATTAAGGTAAATTAGCGCCTCTTTGAAGTTTGATTTACCACATATATGATTGAACCGGGTCGCTCCTCCGATATATGTGGTGTATTGGATTGCTATTGTGAATCAGGGGTAATATATGATTTTTTTTTTTTTTTTTTTTTAAAAAATCTTTCATTCCAAGACAAAGAAAATTACATTAAGATAGCGGGCAGGCGGGCAACAAGCTGCGCCGCCACCCCTTTCTGGATAGCAAATCCTAATCTACTAAAAACATAACCATGTCCACCCGGAGCCGAGACACTACTGTGAATAACCCGCTGGACCCTGGTCAGGAAACGGGTAGCCTCCGGTGCCAATGAGCCAAAGGTATCAAAAGCCAAAGGTATAAAAACGTGTTGGTTCTCCTCGCAGGCTTTAGCATGTTTTTCTACCTTCTTTGCCTCTGCTTTCCGGACCGCTTGCCCTGCAACAAAGCCACTATCCCTCAACCCAACTAGGGGAGATACACCCGTCAGGTCAACACAAGCATGCTTCCCCCCGGCCCACCCAAAGCCACTATCCCTCAACCCAACTAGGGGAGATACACCCGTCACTTTATATGATTGTAATCTTATAAATTTACAATCTTGTCACCACTATGAGCAGGTTGATCGCATCTTGTATTCATCCGTGGTCTACCCTCATAACTATGGATTCATTCCTCGTACGCTATGTGAAGATAATGACCCGATGGATGTACTAGTCCTTATGCAGGTACTTACACATGTTACATTTATCACATAGTTGTTAAAAGCCATCGCCTCTTGCACCTTGGCCCATTTTTTACACGAGGCGATGCAATTGCGCTTTAAGTCAAGGCAATTGCGCTTTCATTCTCCGAATGATGGTTTAGGGGAAGATTCCGATGAGATTCCCAGATTCCGGAGAGTTTCTAGCCAAATTATGGCTAGATTGCAGGCAGATTTTTACTTGTATTAAAGGAAGACTACTTTTATACACTAATACACTTAACATTTCACCAATCTTTTGATACTAATTAGATGGTATTAAATGTTATATAATAGCTTTTATTTGTTTTATTTGAAGAATAACATCATTTTTCTAATACATAATATATTTATAGCTTTTTCTTTGTTCGCTTTTTTTGTCTCAGGCCTTCGCTTTTTTTGCGCCTTGCGCCTAGGCCGCAGGCAAGGCCTATGCGCCTTGAGTGCGCCTAGCGTCTTTGATAACTATGATTTATCATACAAAAAGGATGTTCTTTTATATTATTTTTCATGGAAAAACTTGTTTAGTCGGGTTGACTCCTTATACATCATTAACCATGAAAAATGTGGATGTATTATCTTAAAAAGTTAGGCAAAAAGGACATGTGTGCAAGTAATTTAGATTTTTTTCGTAAATAATCAGTTTAAAGTATCATGTTTGTATGAAACTGAATTTGACCGCTAAAATATAATCATAAAAGTAATCATAACTCGAACCACTTGATCCAGCCTTAAAACTGATTATTGAAATCATAGTAATCAGAACATTCCCTAAAACTTGTATCTTTTCGGTGTTCTGCAGGAACCAGTGCTGCCTGGATGTTTTCTTAGAGCTAGGGCCATTGGGCTAATGCCTATGATTGATCAGGTGCTTCCATCATCATCATCATCATCATCATCATCGAGGTTGTGTTTGATTTTTGGTCATATATGATCTAAATAAACATTCATTTTTTATGAATTTAGGGGGAAAAAGATGACAAAATCATTGCAGTATGTGCTGATGATCCAGAGTACCGCCACTACACTGATATAAGCCAGCTACCACCTCATCGCCTAGCTGAGATCCGCCGATTCTTTGAAGATTGTATCCTTTTAATCTTGAAAATTTTATTTAATTTTTGTGGCCCTTAAAAAAAAATTATTTTTTTCTTGACAAATGAAATAAGATAAGAAGAATGAGAACAAAGAGGTTGCAGTTGATGAGTTTCTGCCTTCAAATACTGCTCATGATGCCATCCAATATTCCATGTAAGCTCACACTTTTATTAGTTTGGGAAGATATTTATATTCTTTTATTATGATATTATGATAGCTTTGAAGTAAATGTTGATTTTGGGTGTTACAGGGATCTTTATGCTGAGTACATCATGCAGACTTTGAGGAAGTAGATACAGACCGGTTCTTATATGATGAACCGGCTAATCAGGGTGCCCATTTTTTAACATTTAAGTTGAAGATTAAAGACCCAAGTTTATTGTTGTTTACTTTGTTACTGATATTGTAATATTCTTGAGATTTTTTTTATGAAAACTTATTGGATTACTTGTGTTATTCTTTTCACTTCGCATCAAAATGGTTCTAATTTTTTTAAAAGTAACGTTTTATATCTTTCGACAAAGGGCTTCGTGAAGCGGTCGAAGATATTGTAGTTTGTGGGGGGCCGTTCTTTGGGGATCTTCAATGGCGGTTAGCATCTCTACTGATACGGTTGGGAGGTCTTGGCCTGTGTTCCGCAGAGGACGTGTCTGCATATGCCTTTGTGGCCTCTAGAGTGCAGTCCTGGGGACTGCAAGACCACATCTTACGAAACAGTAGGATAGTGGGGATGGACTTGGATTATGAGCTTGCCTTGGACATCGTTCGCAGCTCTCTTCCTGATTTAGATTTAGGTGGTTTTATGGATAAGGACACCGCCCCAGCAAACCTCAAAAGTTCTTGGCGAGTGCGTATAACTGTAAAACCCTTCAAACTATGGGAGAGAAGTTTGCCATGACTTCGCATCAGAAAGCGGTGTTTGAATGCCTCAAAGTAGCGCATGCTCAAGATTTCTTGGGTGTCCTTCCTATTGGGGGTCTCGGGCAACACATGTCAGCTGTTGAATACCGAGCTATCCTTAAATACAGGCTCATAATTCCCATGTTCCCAGTTGATGAGTCGTGTCCGGTTTGCAAAAAAAAGCATGTTTAGATAAATTTGGAGAACATGCCCTTCACTTTAAGGAGCTGCCCGAATTTAAATACAGACATGATCTGGTCAGGGATGTTTTATGGGACGTCTTGCGAAGGGCAGGGATTTCGGCTAGGAAAGAAGCCCCGGTTAACTTTTTGACAGACCCCCTAGAAGGGCGGTCTACCCTAAGGCCAGCAGATGTCCTCGTGTTCGGGTGGGCACAAGGCAAACATGCGTGCGTTGATCTCACAGGGGTGTCTCCGTTGGTGGGACTTCGAGATTCGGGGTTTGTGGCAGGGCAAGCAGCCTTGAGAGCATAATCCCAGAAAGTTGTCAAACATGAAGCTGCCTGTCTAGAGAACCAATACGTTTTTGTGCCATTTGCCTTTGACACATTTGGAGGTTTAGCCCCCGAGGCAATCCGGTTTTTAAAAAGAGTTCAAAAGGTGGTGCAAAGTAATTCTCCAGCAACGAAGGACCTAGGTTTTATTTTTAATAGAGTAGGTTTTTCTATTCAAAAAGAGGTAGCAGCGCAACTTATGGCCCGTTTACCCGTCTCCCACTTGTAATTGTTATGGTAATAGTGAAATGAAATATTAAGTTTTATTTTGTTAAAAAAAAAAAGTTTAAAAACTCAACTGAATGGATTATTTTATTTGTGTTTGTTAAAGTACATACATACATGAAAGTTATATAATACTTAGAAAAAAAGTATTAAAATTGATGTATAAATTACATGTACTTTTTTATATGTTTGTTTATATATCATTAAAATTATATAAGGTCTATTTATATGTTTAAAAAAAATTATACATAAACAAATAGTTCAGTGAATGATCACAAACATAAACGAAGAATGAACTTATCTATGTTTTTACTAAATTAATCAAATTGTTTTTAGCTTTTTACCATTTTAAATTCATTTAAAAATTAATTTTAAAACTATAGCTCCATCAATAATGTAATAACGTTCTTAAATCCACACCGCTGTCTGTGAGACTCAAACCCTCAACCTCATAGAAGAAACACATTTATAGGTGTGTGCGCGAGCGTATTGCTATAAAATTACACATTTTGACCCTAACTAATCCAAACGACACTGTCATCTACAGAAACCATCCCTCAATACTGTCATGTGTTCTTGCCCTCTTTGATATTTAAATCATAAACGCAAAACAAGTATTGTGGATGCTTAAATGAATGGTGCTAGATATAAGTTCAGAATTGCGTTTATTACTCTGGGCAGACACTAAAACATGAACAAAGGCTGAATACAAAACCATATGGTATTCTTGAAACCCAAAAATAAATATTCAACGCAAAGACGGGCGCAAAGATACGGTTATCAAGGCCCCGACAAATCATTAACCATGAACACCTCAAGGTACGTGCAGTGACATCATCTTGTCTTTATCCATCTTTTGTCGACATCGTCAAGACCGCACTGAGCCTCATCAGCGGTTGGAGTATCACATGGACCTGCACCCACCAAAGTTGAAAGTTGAATGAGATACAATCTTTGCATTACTGAAAGAGAAAGGTAAAGGTAGCAATTTCAACCCATTTGCCTATGAACAGGTCTAATCAGGTTATATTTTATTTGTGATCACTAACGGGTCAAACGGGTACAATTCAAAATTACCTTTTAAGAGAACAAGGTCAAAACGGGTTGCATTCAGAAAACACTTGTATCATTATTGATATGTTTTGTATATCCTACTTGATACACTAAATATTAAACTACAAACAAATTATAAAAATAAATGTTTTCGGGTCCAACCCATACCAGAAAATTGTTGCCAGCTTATGCAGGGCTGTTTCTGAAGAACGGATGGTCAAGAGCTTGTTGAGCAGTGAGACGGTCTGTCGGGTCAAACTTTAACAAACCTTGCAGCAGATCAACAAAGGATGATCTTGACCCTCCAGCTGTCACGGATATCATATTCTACAAAGAAAGGAGCATTTAATTAGTTGATCTGTATGCCATAAAACGTAACGTAACAACGAAGGATGATCTTGACCCTCCGACTGTCACGGATATCGAGGAAGAATCAAACCTTGAGCCGATCTAGCTTCCTTACTGCTCTAATACTCTCCCTAGAGACGGCACCCTCAGGCCAGTTTAACCTAGATCTTCGGAAGTATTTTTCAGCACCCCGACTGTTGTGATAATTAATAGAAAGAATATACAAAACCGAATATAAATCAGCGTCTTGCAACTAGAAGTGTTTTTAGAAAACCAAAATCGAGATTCTAGGAAAATATATTGCGTTGTGTTTTTCTTGCCAAACGTGTAAATATTGTGTTACCTAACAAAAAATATTCGTTCAAATTATATAAAACCAATATGTCTTACTTTGCTCTCCGAATCATATGTTCGGGTATAGGTCCCAATACCCTCTCCATCATTGCCAGGTGTTCTAAATTTTCATGAGTCTGAAACAATGCTTCACCCTGAAAATTTAAAGCTGTGTTTTATAAATACCTTATAAGTAATGGATGATTCCAATTTATAACACATGAACTACAGCAGGATAGGAAAAAAAGAAGAAAACACAAACCGAGCATAATTCAACAAGTATACAACCAACACTCCACATATCACATGGGTAGCTCCATCCAAGCCCTGAGATAAAAATAAAAATAAAAAAACTTATAAAAAAAACTAAAAGATAAAATGCAGACAATGTCTTGTACATTTAATGATGAAAAACTCAATCTAATCCAAATTCCAAATATTCACGAATTTAGGGACATAAACTTATGGATGAGGGTGACAAAGATCAATCAAACGAACTCAAATGACATTTCACCTAGAATAACTTCAGGTGCTCGGTAGTGTCTTGTAGAAACAATGGAGCTATGATTTTGGTTATCATAAGCAGTACTGCCAAAATCAATCAGCTTAATCTCACTCGATTTTGGCAAGAACTTATAACTAATTTCACCCTGTGAAGATCTCTGCAACATTTCAAAAACTAATTTAAAACGCTAACCGATCCACCATCTGCAAAATGGGTCCAACCTCAAAAGTCAAATGGTCATCTACCTTGTACCCGGGAAGCTTTAAATAATCGGAGGATACAAGAAGTATATTTTCCGGCTTCAGATCAGTATGGATTAATTGTAAACTATGCATATCTGCCACGTATAATATATAACAAAAAATGTTACCCACAAAAGATTGTGATTAATTCTTTCATTTTAGGGCTAAAAAATCTACACACATGCTACAGACTCCAAAAGCTGACGTCCGATTTCCCGAACAAGATCCACAGGAAATGGGGAGTATTTATTTCTCTTTAAGAAATCAAATAAACTCGGTCCAAGCTTCTCAAACACCTGATCACCAGTGAAAATGCATTCTTTCATGTTTAGTGATAGTGCTATGAATGAAGATCATATAGCAATCAGCCTCCACAAATTTACAATTTAACAGCATCACATACACTAAAACACCTCATAACCAAACAGTGGATAACGAATAAACAAAAAAAAAAAAAAAATACAGAATCAAATAATAAAGTAGTCATTGAGACACTTACTATGCATATATGATTGCGATAATCAAACCAGTTCTTGATTTGCACACAGCTGCACAAATAAATGAACAAACAAATTAGATAATATTACATTTTTACCACCCATGAGCTATGAAATCTGACATGGTGTAAAAGAAACATACTGTGATCTGCCTTTGCTGTTCTTAGCAAGTTGTTCAAGCACATCAACTTCAATCATTGCAGCATCACGATACTTCCTTATGCTCCGGACTACTTTGATTGCTACATATTCACGGGTTTGACGATCCCAACATTCCAAAACTCGACCAAATGTGCCTACAGCACTAGCAATTTGCTCATACCCACAAAAGAAGAGTCATAAAAATATAAGATTTTGCAGACACCGGACACTTTACTGCTAACCTTCACCCATCTTGCTTAGTATTTTATCTGAATAATACATTTACATAAACCAATTGTTAGTTGCTAAGATAAAACTTAAAAGATAAAGAAAACAAGCAAAGGGTCAGTAAAGAATGTTCTGTATTATTTGTCATAATTTCCCCGTGGTTTTAAATAGCACGAGGCACACCAAGGCCATGGGACATAAACCGAGGCGCGAAGTACAAAAGCGTGCCGCTTTTCGTATGCAAAGAGCAAATTATTTACACAATTTCTTTTATTAATTCTCATACGTCTCTAGCATCAGTTACCCAAAATTTAGACATGCATAAGCACTATATATGGTTTAGTTTCATGTACAACATCCTGAGACACAAAACCTTCCCTGTAAAAAAGGCATGCCTTTTGTACCTCAGTGCACTTTTCGTGCACCCCTTGCTTTTTGCAGTCTGAAGCGCAAGCCTATGAGCCTTAGGTTGCCTACTCGCCTTGCACCTAGGAACGCCCCAGGATAGTTTTTTTAAACCAAGAATTTCCCCAATCCTACTACCTAAGTATACATTTTAGCTGCCCTATATGTACAATATAAAAAGCTATATGCATAACTATAACATCCTGATGCCCAAGACCTTCCAAGTACGAAAGCGCAGCTCACAACTGCCATAGTTGTTAAAAACCATCGCCTCTTGCGCCTAGGCCCGTTTTTTAGGCGAGGCAATGCATTTGCGCTTTGAGTCGAGGAAATTGCGTTTTAATTCTCTGGGTGATGTTTTAGGCGCATATTTCAACTAGATTCCCAAATTCCGTAGAGGTTCCAACCAAATTCGTTAAATTATGGCTAGATTCCAGCCAAAGTTCAACTTTTATCTAAGGAAAACTACTTCTATACATTAACACATCAATATTTTAAGAATTTTGATACTAACTAGATGAATAATAGTATTATTTTAATATATTTTTTACTTTATATGCTTTGTTCGCTTTTTTTATCTCAGGCCCCCGCTTTTTTTGTGCCTCGCACCTAGGGCTCAGGCGAGGCCTATGTGCCTTGAGTGCGCCTAGCGGCAGCGTCTTTGATAACTATGACGACTGCACCTCATCCCAGTTTTCTGTAGGCTTTCTGTATTCTGAAATATAAGTGTACACGCCTCAGGATAGTTTTTTTAAACCAAGAATTTCCCCAATCCTACTACCCAAGTACAGATTTGAGCTACTCTGTGGGATATATTAGCCTCTACATTAAATGAATTCTTAACTTCACTATATCATAAATATTAAAACTTTTAATAATAATAATAAAAAAACACCAATTAAATTAGAACAGAAAGCTCACATCTTGGAGTTAAATTGTCCCCTAAACTATACATATAATGTCCTTCTCGATCATCCTCTCTTTTAGGAGGCGAGTTGTGCCTACCCAACTCAATCTTCCGTACTTTATCCTACAAACAAACAAAATCACACATCAGGGTTGTCTTTATTTTATTAAATATTTGATTTTTAGCAGTTAGAAACCAACCTCTTGATGTTGTTGTTGTTGTTGTTGTGTTGGAGATGCTGCTACGTCCCATGCAAGACGGCGTCGTTTGGTGTTGCGTTGCTGCTCCATTGTAAGTCGTGAAGAATCAATGGGAACCATTCAATCGCTGTCTGCAACCAAAAACAAATAGCAAATTTGGTGATTTTATTATTAGGGTTCGTAGGAGTTAGGGGTTTTGGAGAGATAAAGTTAGTTTGCAGTGAAGTGTTACACGTATTGGAATGACGTAATCTGGCTTTGGGCCTGTCAGAACCCACAAATGTCAGTTTGATACCATATCGACACAAGCCCACAACAAGCCACCCAACTCTTCTCACTTGTACATACTTATTATCTATCTATCTATCTATATATATAAAAGAAAACGTATATATATAAAAGAAAACGTATATGCTGACGTGACGTGCAATGGAGGCTTCAACCTCTCCTTGAGAGTGCCACGTGGCATCATAATTGAAAGATTTTAGTGTTTTTGAACTATTTCCTTTTTTAATTAAAAAAAGATAAACATAAAACCCTAAATTAAATTGAGTTATTTTAGGAAAAAAAAATTAAAAAAATTTAAAATTTTCTCTCTCATGTTTCCTCCCATAATTATTAAACGTTTATATCTTTTATATACGGGATTTTTTAAAGAAAAAAATTACACCAAATTAACGAGCGTTTTATTATCTTTCCAACGAGTACCATAGTCCTATATAAAAAACGGAGAAAAATTGACTAGTTTCGGGGGGTCGAAAACCAGTTTCGGGGGGTCGAAACCCTATATTTCCAAAATTTTCTATGCGAATACTATATAGTCGGAACTTCTGCACGAAAATTCGGGGGGGTCGGCCGCCCCCGCCCGCCCCAATAAAGCTTCGCCAGTGCCCTCCCGGGGTAATCAGCTAGTTATTCTATATATATATTAAAATGGAGAGCTTAAATGAATAGTTCATGGCATTTTCATAACATTTATAATTTCGAATGGCATTTTCGTCTTCATGCTACCATGCATCATCAACCATATTTGACTGTCTTTCACGTTTGTTGACCTGCTATTTAATCCACCCTAAAGGCCCATCATCTACTCCACAATCTTTTCCGTCAACTTCCATATACATGTTACCATTCAGCATATAGCACCCATTAGTAACCCCTATAACCATCATCAAGAGCACCATGAACCATCATCAGTCATCACTATCCTAATATCCTTGAGCCCAAGCCTAAACAACCCCTTTTGGTACATCTTTGCAGACCCAGCCGGAACCCACGTCCCGTAGCCGTCATCGTCATTACTGACTCCGATTAAACCATCATCGACGTTTGAGGAGTAACCGACACCACCACAACCTTCTGGGTTCTCCGATTACTACTGAGTTGGGATGGTTCCGCGTTGGAACACGATTGTTTAATTAGCTGAGTTTGAGGGTCTTTTTTGGTACCGACCAACACCGCTTTGTTTCTCTCTTCGGTTAAAGGAAAGACCTACCGGAACGAAGACGAACCAGACAACCGGACTGCATGTCGCCATCTAGACCAGATCTTGTCACGGACGTGACGTGGTGAGTTGCAGTGATAGCGGTTGTTCGGTGTCAGCTCCGATGGTGGTAGTTGGTGTTCGGTGGTGGTGGAGTGACGGTTTAGGTGGGTCAGGCTATGTCAATCAATGCAGTGATGTGATGAGGAGATGGTGGTAATATAGACTTGTAAAGGGAGAAAGTGTTTAAAGAGTAGGTTGTTTTCCAATTGTTTAAGCCTTCAAAAGGGTGTAAACTCTTTTCCTTTTTCTTGGAAACAGTGGACTGGCTCTTTAGTTGTTTACAGTCATTAATTGATTTATAAAAAAAAATTACAAACGGACGTTATGCTCTTATAGAATATTGCCATAAATTTAAATCCTCCCTCATTTATTGATGACCTGCATTAAAATGAAAATGTTCTCAGCTAACTAAAAAACATATAATGGTTTTAAAAATGTTCTTCACTTTTTATGAAGCTAAAGTTTAATAAAAACAAAACAAACGAAATGACGACACGTCAATACCTTTTTGGATACGATTATACTTTTTTTTTTTTCATTTCCATTTCCATTTCCTATAATGCGTGTAAGGAAAGGAAACCAACGGAGTTTTCATTTTGTTTGAGAGATTGTGTAACAGCCCAAAGTAACCCGTACTACAATATTGTCCGCTTTGCCCGCTCAGCCGTATCAGACTGGTGCCAGACTCACGGTTTTGCATTGGTCTCACTCCTGAAGGACTGGCCAAAACGCGTCTGGTAGAGAAGGTTCCCCCACCCCTTATAAGGAAGTGTTTGTTCTCCTTCTCAACCGATGTTGGATCTTACAATCCACCCCCCTTAGGGAGCCTAGCGTCCTCGCGGGCACGACTGGCACACCGATCCGGGCCCTGGCTCTGATACCATCTGTAAGACCCTAACCCGTAAACACGCGATTAACATTAAAACTTACGGGCTTTGGTCTTAATGAATAACACTCCCAATTTAAAACTTTGATATTTATGAAATCCAACCCATTTTGAAGTCTACATTATAGGTCCCAATAAATTTGATAATTGGAATTACTAAAAACATGTATTAAAGCTTGCGTCTTAATCGGGAATTTCAAATGCGGAAGCTAGTTGAGCATTCGGGTGTGTTCGGTTCTTCTCGCGACTTGATCTTTGCTCCGGAAGTTCCGCCACGTGAATACCTAGCACCATTACACAAAGAATGGTTAGTGGATTGTCAATAATACATTTAGACTAGCATGATTGTCGTTACACGTTGATACGGAACAACCTAGGCCAAACGGCCCCATTTCAAGAGAGTAAACTGCTGCACTTTTCGACGCAGCAGCTGTTCGGGTCGATTTTTACCCTTCTAAAACCCATAATCTGACTTCTACTTTCAAACAAGAAATGTGCTACGTTCAAAGAGCTTTCCAAGCGTATAAAGAACACCTCCTAACGATTTTTCTATGATTTTATATGAATATTCAAAGATCAGGTCAGAAACATATTATGTGCAGCGATTTCCTTTTCAGCTGCTGTAATTGACCATTTTGACCCATTTAAAGTCCGAATTAGTTGAACATGTTCAAAGATGGATTGTGCTTTGTTCAAAGACCTTTCCAGGCGTATAAAGAACACCTCCTAATGATTTTTCTATGATTTTATATGAATATTTGAATATCAGGTCAGAAACATATTATGTGCACCGATTTTTACCCAAATCGACCCGTTAAGGCCATAAGTTATACATAACCTTATTAGACCATTCAAAAGGCATAATAATCATTTTGTTAACTCTTTGGACTCTTGTTTAACTAAAAACATCATCCGGATTATGTCGTTAAGACCCGGTTCTTAGAATCAACCTTTGGTAATCTTTTAAATTCCTAAAATGCCCCTTATAGCCACATTAGCGTGCATTAGACATAGTTATGGAAATAACTTACTTGGTTGACACCCACACTTCATGTGAGTAGCTTTAGTACCCATGTTGCTTCGCCCGAAGGCGTTTAATTAGCTACGGACTTACCAGGTGGCCTTGACCCATATCCATACCTTGTGCTTATCATCCATGATTCTTAGCATCAAGCGTGCATGCGCAGGTGCATTTACCTGCGTGCTTTCTAGATAGACACATTTATTTCTCGGAACTCAAATGATAATACTTTGCCATTTGATCCATTTAACCTCATGAATCTCAATGCTTGGAATACAAGCATCAAGTGTTGGACTCACATGGTGAGGACATCACCATTTGACCCGTTTAGACTCATAGTTCATAATACTATGTTACCCAAGTTTTTATTATGGTTCAAGTGACACTAACTTGACCCATTTAACATCATGCTTAACAGCTTCATTCAAATGATTTCATTTGGATTAAAACATCATTTCTCACATATCTTTATTAATTGACCCGTTTGATGGATTTCAACATTTGGTCATAACTCTTTGTCACGATTAAGGTCATAAACAATGTTTTGTATTGAGTGCACATAAGGTGACCCATTAATAGCTTCTACCCCTTGGGGTTTATCTTTATCACACACTCAAGATTTAAGACTAATGTTTACAACAATTAAGCTATGTTATAGTTCATTGGTGTAAGTAAAACTTACCTTGTATTCATTCTCATTTACTTGCACTTTAAGCTCATATTCGCTTGACCCGTTTTGTTTGCTGATCCATTCCTTCCAAGCTTGCACCTAGCTTGACGAGATCAACCTTCACTATACTCATAAGATTAGTTAAGTTAGTTATTATATCCAATAACTAACACATCTCATGAGTTTATTCACACCATCATATCACTTTCCCAATTATCATTGGGCTATATTTTTCATGTATGGTGTGATCCATATTTTAAACATGTGTTTCACGTTTTAGATGCGGGTAATTCCATGATTACCCAAATCAAGTTATCACCTCAATTTGCAAACAAGACTATTGAGGCGTTTCATCAAACACTTGGTGTGCACCCACCAAATTCAATTGATTTTCATGAGTTTAATTTTGGCCAAAACATACCCATTTACCTATTAATCATCATATCATGTTATTTAGACTCTTTAGCCTAAATTCCCCATTACAACAACTCCTAAGAGTTAACTAAATCATTAAACATAGAGGGTTTCAACCTAGAGGTTAAACCCAAATTTTCACATATTCACATAACCATATGACTAGAATCAAACATACATGTAGAATGTGATTCGTAAGCAATTTTGGTATGATTGAGGCTCCCTGAAGCTAGAGAAACCTCCAACAACTTATAATCTCACGTTTTTGACAAAACCCTATATTTTCACCATGATAAAAAACGAATTTAACATCAATTTCTAACAAATAAAAGATACCTTGATGTCTATTAAGCCTTATATGAGCCGTTTCTTGCTAAAGCATCTAAAAGCCCCTTGATTTGGCTTGGATTTGACATTGTTCTTGAGTTTTAGGGTTTAGTTGGTGTAGGAGAATGATCTCCTGATCATTCATACGACATACACACTCAATGTGTGTGTTTTATTGTTTTATTTTATTCTTTTATAAATCCCACTTAGACATATTGGCAACTATGGCCCCTCAAGTTTAGTCTCGAGTTTGCTTCTAGATAATTACTCTAACTAGATTAGTCTCTGGTAAAAGGGTTTAGCCTCGTTTTTATTCGGTGGTTAAAAAAACATCCACCATTAAACTCGCTTTGTTATTTTATCGATTACGCCTAATGGCGTATTTAGGCAAAACGAGAGTTTGGGGTGTTACAACTCTACCCCCCTTAATGAGGTTTCGTCCTCGAAACTTTTCTCTTGTATTTGCTTGGGTTACCCCAAAGTACTTTGGTTCTCTAAACGGATTTGAGCACCGTCCGTTCCTTACCAATCTATCATATCAGCAATTAGTACTATATACTTAGGGCAATTATCCCTTTGTTCGACTTCACACCTTTCGATTGTTATATGAAAGCCTTAGCATTCATAATATGACTTGAGTTACTTTATTCTTCCGGTTAACTAGGGGCAATATATAGATACATACCCCTACCAGGCATTTTAGCTACTTATGTTTCTCATAGGCCTTCCTTAGAACCGTAGACTATTCCCCGTCTACTATTATCCCGAAGGATGTAATGGTTTAAGGGTCCATTCTATCATGCATCTTAGGGCATCTACTGTAATACTCGAATATAGCATGTATATGCATACATGTTTATGCATCTATTACTAACGAGTTATTTGTTTTGGTTTGCAAGACTAACCCGGCTTTTAACATAGCCGTTTTTTAACCCGTTGGATTCATCCCCGAATCCAACTACCATACCTTTTTCGTTTGCTAGAGTGTTATAAAACAACCCTTGCTTTACACTAGCGTTTTCCTTTGTTTGGCTAATCAAGTTTAAGAATTTGCTGTTTATTGGGTTCCCCCTACCCTTCACGGTTGTTGTGAAAAATTGTTACCAATTCCCACACTTTACCCAGCCGGTTTGCTAGGTTCATATGTTTCAAGTATCGTATTTTAAGGTATGATCCATTATGGTCCACCCTGCTTGTATCCTCACACCAAGTGAGTTATACGGTTTACTATGCTTGGGCATTCCTCATAACATAGCTAATTCGTGTCCTTAAATTTTGAATTCAGGTTTTCCCCAAGTTCCCGTTTTGCTATCTCGATTGGTGGTCGATGCCCCAACCGGCCCGTTTAAAGACTTTTGAGTTTCAGATTTCAAATTATTTATCTCTTTGTGAGGCTTAGTTTCTTTTCTAAAAATCCTTTTTCTGATTTACCGATCTCAACATAAGTTGAGGTTGGTTTTCATTTCATAATAAAACGGTGTTGAACTAACATTACAATGGATTGTATCGACTAATCCCTTATTACCACGGTTTGCGTTAGGTTGTGCCGACTATACAATTGTAGCATTGAGTTACAGGTATTAGTAGATTGTACCGAATCCACGGTTTGCACTAGTTTGTATTGAATCCACAGTTTGAACTAGATTGTACCGAATCCACGGTTTGCACTAGTTTATACCGAATCCACGGTTTGCACTAGATTGTACCGAATCCACGGTTTGCACTAGTTTGTACTGAATCCACGATTTTGCACCAGATTGTACCGAATCCACGGTTTGCACTAGTTTGTACCGAATCCACGGTCTTGCACCAGATTGTACCGAATCCACGGTTTGCACTAGATTGTACCGAATATACAATCGTAGTGTTAAGTCACAGATTTCATCATATTGTACTGAGTCCACGGTTTGCACTTTTTTTTAACCCGAGAGTTGAATGATTTACTGATTTATCACGACCCAAGTCCGTTGTTTATGATTTATAAACCAAAACCGTAGTTATGGTTAATATTATGGATTTCGCATGCCTCTTAGGCAATCATGGCCCTCTAGACCTTGTTTATCTAATCCATGATTTCTTTTTCTCCCAACACCTCACACTTACTTAGTCCCTGCTACATAGTTGGTATATGTATCAATCGTAAGAAACCCAATGTATCCTATGCTTAACACTTACCTGGCCAGGGTAAGCAATCCGCATACGGTACACATGGACTTGTTAGAATTGATAAATTACATCCTATGTAAGCAAAGCTTCAGCTCATGCTTGTGTCCATTATTTTATTGGACAAAAACCATTTCTTGATATTTAATTAACATTAGGTTTCACCTATATTTATTAGACACAAACCATGTGTTTTGTTTCATAAAACTTGTGTGATCATACTCATTGGCATGACCACAATGTGACACTAGCATCCTTTGATTTTAAACATTGGCTTAGGTAGTCATTCCCCATCCTGATTTCTATGCTCAGGTTGCTCTTGAGTTATTTATTATTCACTATTGCGAATAATGCACATTTTTCATTTTGCTTCTTGCTTGCGTATGCAATTACCACTCTTCGTGTGATAATTGCATACTAATACACATAATGTGATTCGGATCGTGTACCTGCTTGATACTTGCCCTTTTGTTCCCTTTCATGATCGATTCGTTAGTCTGAGTCGTTACTTGACTTGGTACTTAGTGAGCATGATATCAGTCGTGCTCCTGAACCCTCTACCACCTCGATTGGTGAATCATTCGATCCCATCTTGATCGAATACAGAGTTCTCATCCCTGTCACATTTACAATTACAATTGATTAGCAACATGACATTTCATTATTAGTATGCATCATTGCAATAGTAATACTAAAATACTTGTTACACAAGAATTTCGTTGCCCAAATTAATCCTTGGCTAGGTCCCATGACACCTAACATTTTCTTTACCAAGCTTTTGAGATAGCGTGTATCTACACGATATCACTATTGATTACCTATAACAGTTTCTGATCAAACTGGATGTTATTACAGGTATTACTTACCGGATTCCTCGATCAAGACTCGAACCGAACACCTTTCAACACTTTGAGCGCACAGTTTGAGTCCAAGTATCCTTCCCGACACTTGGATCCCTCAAACCAATGGCTCTGATACCATTGTAAGATCCCACATCGGTTGAGAAGGAGAACAAACACTTCCTTATAAGGGGTGGGGGAACCTTCTCTACCAGACGCGTTTTGGCCAGTCCTTCGGGAGTGAGACCAATGCAAAACCGTGAGTTTGGCACCAGTCTGATACGGCTGGGCGGGCAAAGCGGACAATATCGTGGTACGGGTTACTCTGGGCTGTTACAGGGAAACCATGTATAGGTCGCGTCTAGAACTGTATACTTAACTTTGTCACCGTGAAAGTGGTTTTGTCGATCTAGTTAACTAAGTATTTTAATGTTTGCACGTTTACTTTTTTTTTATTAGAGACTCGTATCGTTGTTTATTTATAATTAACTTTTGCACTTTCGTATTTATTTATATTTTTTTATGAAAGATTAATTTATTTTTTATTAATATTGGTATTAATATTATTAATAATAGTACAACAAAATTTAAAATTGTAAATAAAAAAAAGATAGGAGATAGTAATATAAATAATAAATAATAGTATAATAATGTAAATGTCTATCTATCATTAAATGTCTACCTATCATTAAATGTCTACCTATCATTAAAGTTTGACTAAATTGGTATATTAATCATTTTACTTGGTATATTTAACACAAGCCTTTTAAAAGTTAATAAATAATCTGAAATGTCAAACAATTTATTATCCATGTATTTGCTAGTTTAATAAAGCAAATCCACACAAACCGATTTCTCTATTATCAGTTATTATTTAATAACAGATACGAGTTCCAAAATGCACATCAAAACACCCCTGGAAATATACATCTTGTGGAAAAATTATCAGCAAACCTGTCTTTGCTTGTATTAACTCGCACATACTTGTCAGATGTAGGAATCCCGAGTGGGACACCTGAATTACTTTGGGGTTTGCCAGAAACTTCACCACAGTCTGTAATTTGTACCCTCGCAAACCCCATCTTACCAAGCTGTATAACCATTTCCATTCCCTTAACTACCTTTCAAAAACAACATTGTTACCCCTGCAAAATAAGCGATTAAACAAGGGTCAAAAACAGTGAGTGGTTAAACAAGGGCTACTAGATTTTGATTTCAGTTAATCTCAAAGTCGTCAAAGCATATTGTGGGCTTAAAAAGTAGATTGATTTCAGCCGGTTTCTACTTTTAGGGAATGTACATTCAAATTAAAAAACGACGACATTTAAAGGCATAATATGCCATAAGTTTATAATCAGAAAACTAAACCAAATACTTAATTACGAACTCTTATAATACAAGCCCTTTATGTTGATTGCCTTGATGTGTACATAATTCTAATAGGTGAGACATATGAATTACCCAGCAAGAAAGGGCGAATGGTCGCAGTACATAAAGAACAGAGATCCAGTTGCATTAGTGCCTCTTTTATTTACTGTTATAAGTATACCGAGGCCCCTCCGACCACCTGGATAGCGCTCAGCTACAAGAAAAAGAAAAGTATTTAAAATATTCTAATTACCAACCTGTTTATGCATTGTGGGATTGTATTGTGTGCATAGGTGGTTGTAATGGTGGTTTATAACAAAACCATCTGCTGGTTTTATTGTTGTCTAGTTTATACAGACACACGTGTCTGTTTCTCTTTCTTTCACTTTTGTGGTGTATCTTTCGCATTCTTTCACTCATACGCTAAGCCAGACAACCCTCCATCCCTCTCATCTTCAGTTTAGGTTATGGCTCTCTTTATCTCATGTTCTCTTTCACCTTTTCTGCCTTTTGATTTACATAAGTTAGTTTGTGTTTTCTTTCCAATTTTCTAGGTGCTGAGACCGCAACACCATAGAAAGATTAGAGAGTCAGATCGGCAACGGATACAAGGTTTTCGGACTTTTCTCCAACCTGTCGACGCCAACCTCGGATATCCGGCTCTGACTATAGTGGTTTGGAAATTCAACTGTATATTGTTATTTAATGTGACGATTGCTTTAGTTTCTTTTTTGATTTGCAGGTATACGGTTCTTGCTTTGAGTTTTCACGAGTTGTAAAGCTTGATTCCTTATTTTAATGATTGTTAGTAATAATTTGTTGGTGAAATTGTGTTTTATTTGGAATTTGTGATGATTATTTGAGGCTCAATATGTTAATTGGTAGCAATTGAAACAGTTTAGGGCTTGCTTAATCTGATTTCCTTATTTTAATGATTGTTAGTAATATGTTGGTGAAATTATGTTTTATTTGGAATTTGTAATGATTATTTGAGGCTAAATCTGTTAATTGGTAGCTATTGAAACAGTTTAGGGCTTGCTTAATCTGTTAATTCGGAGAAATTAAACTATTGTACTCGAATACGATTTTGGGGGTGGTGGTTGGTGGCTATGGTGTTTCCATCATGTGTTTCGTCGGCGGTATTACCGGATTGTGGTGGATTAGCTTCACCACCGCCAGTAAAACGCACCTTAACCAATAGACCCACCACACCGATGTTGTATTCGTCTATTATTTTTCGCCTCAGGTTTCAAGTTTATGGTATTTTTCTGAATTTTTTAAAGTCCGGAAATCTGTTCGTTGCCATGCAGTTTAGGGCGAATCGGCGCAGTGAATTTAGGCGAGTATCCCACTGGTGACCCATCGCCTTCTTCATCGCTTCAGTCACCTGTGAGTTTGATGTAATTTGGAATTTGTGTATTTTTTGTCATCTTTGATTTTGATTTTCTGCTTTCCAACAGGTTGGCTTCTTTGGGTGATTTGTCTTTTATTTTTGGGCCTATAGGGTGATGATCTTGAACTCGAGATGCACATACAGGATGCTAGGTTGACAGGTTCATGAAAATTTAGGTATCTTTAAGAACATGTTTAGTTTACAATATAGTGTGTTATTCTTTAATTTTTGGTCTCATATTAATTGTTTATCATGTTTTTGATGTTGTGGGTGAACAAGCGCTATGCGCATTTGGTCCCAATTTTACGCTTGCGTCCTTACGGTTAAGATAGCAGGAAAAAGGTATTCGGAGAAGGGAGATAGGGGTGATGCCAAAGGATGAGGATCTGCTACCTCTAGAATTCAGATTTCCGCTTTCGAGGGTGACCTACACCATAAGCCTTTTCCAGTAACGTTGGGCTTGCGTACAAATGAGGTAAAGTGAATGGTTCACAGAGTAATAGATGAGATAAGCATGAAGTAGTTATGTTGACATGTTTACATTCTACTTCCATAGGTATTAATTATTGTTTTGGTACACAAACTAATTTAGATAGTTTCATTGGATTTTATAATACAATCTCAAATATAATCACAAAACTGTATGCGTGCGTGCGCGCGCGCGTGCGTGCGTGTGTGTCTGGGCAGTCCTGTACACGTGTGGCCATCCCCTGACATATGCCATTTTTCCTTCTTTTTTGATTATCAGAACATTTTAGGGCTTCATTCATAGGCATAAGAAACGCTTATGGCAGGATCATTTTTTTCGTATTTTTGGCTTACCTACAGGTGTCATACACTGGCGGGACTGCTTATGGTCGTTTTATATGAGAGCTGTGTAGAAGTTTCAGTTGGTTTTCTTGCGTTTTGGCATGTATTGATTTGGTATGGTTCGCTACAATTACTCATCTCACAGTAATACGCGCGCTTTATTGTTTTTCAGGTATAGAAACAAAAACCAGAGGTCGTTTGTAATCAATAAGATGGAAAATGAAGATCGAACACACTTCATACATGATGGTCTTTTTTAAAATATTATATATGCTGGTTGTTATGAAACATTAACTAAGTAGAAGATAAACATGGTTTTCCATTGCAAGTAAAAAGTAATAACTTTTTGTACAAATAGAAAAAAGTTGGGACCTGAATTCTGTAGGGAAATTTCGATTTTTTTCCTTTGATCATTGTTGTTGAATGGACTTACAACATTGTTCATTGACTTCAGCCAGTTTCTGTAATGTCTCAGGTTTGGTCATTAGTTAGGAGGTTTGATCAGCCTCGAAGTTATAAGGCATTTGTTAGTATATGCACGATGCATGACAGTCTCGACATCAGGAGCTTTACAGCGGTGAATGTCAGGTCAGGGCTTCCAGCCACTACCAGCATACAGAGGCTAGAGCTTCTTGATGACACTAAGCATATTCTTGGTATCAAAATTGTTGGTGTTGATCATAGGCAAAAGGTAAATTAAACTCTAAAGCAAATATGTAGAACAGTTTTGCTTGCTTTGGTTTAATTAGATCATCAACCATTATTTAAACCTTTTTTTGTTACTGATCATTGCACAGAACTATTCTTCAATCCTTATCGTCCATCCAGAGCTAAACGAAGGAAGATCTGAGACGTTAGTCATCGAGTCATTTGTGGTGGACATACCCAAGGGCAATACATAGGATGAAAGATGTTATCGGTAGTTAAACTGTAATGGGCTGCGTAAGCGATTGAATTTGATATACAGCTTGAAATTCTCAAATTTAAGTGTGTGTACGTTATCATTTTAAAGGTGTCCCCGCCGCAACACGCGGGGGACGTCATCTAGTTAGTACTAATTATAAGATAAATTGTAGATGCTAATAAAAATATCATGATTGTTGTCACACCCTCAAATTTCCACTTGCGGAGTCTTACCGCGAGGCGCGTGACAAACCAGGATCCAAGTCAACGGTCACAATAAACGACACTATGTGATATGAAAACAACGTAAACTGCCATTGAGTTTCAAAACCGTTCTAACACAGCGGAAGCAAAATGTATTATTACAACTCAAAAGTAAAACTCAAAGTCTGAAATGTTTAACAAAACATGCTTGTGATTCCTAGACGCCGTGTGTAACACCTTAACCGATGGCGGAAACATCGGGATGTCACGTATTGATTATTGTTCAGTAGCTCATGGTAAATAATAAATTTCAATAATCGATTTAAATACATTACATACAATTGTTCTACAAGAATTTGTACATTAAATGAGAAATACTAAATATGCATCTTCAAGCATTAACTCTAAACTCCAAGCAAGCTATAACCTGAAACATGTTAATTTTGAAAATATTTTTGGGTCAACAAAAGTTGGTGAGAATTACATAGGTTTTGATAATCGAATAAAGCTTGTACAATTCAAGTGTCATGGCAAGTCTAGTCCATATGTGAAAACATACTAGAAGTAAATCGAGTGCATAATCAACCCTTGTGACTGTTATATTTTGGTCCATACCATACGCTCATGGTTCACTCGATTATGTTATGCGATAACAATCACCCACGCTACCTATGTAAGAGGCACGTTTCCGGGTGGGATTGTCAGTCCAATAGATCTATCATTGTATACCATCGGCTGATCAATGTTAATGATTATGCTAGAATATTGTGCTTACCCTAGTCATGTTTAAGACATAATGCAACGTAGAAAAACACATAGACACTTTATGATTGAATTGTAAATTGAATGTTGTAACATGTTTCACCCCAAAATAGTGAACTGGAAAAGGGGCTATGTAAAACTCACCTTAGCAAAATGTTATGTCTCGTGAAAATAGAGTATGTGTTGCCCAACAATGCCAAGTATTACCCTATAATTAAGGTAATAAATATTTCTAAGTCTTTCTAGTATACAAATATATTCTAGGGTTTCGAATTGGGGATAAGTGTTCGTTTGATTAATAAATAAAATGTTTAATAAATAAGAGGAATTTGATAAATAAATAAACAAAAGTCTTTTTGTAAATTTTAAATTAAAGATGGCCACAATATAAAGTTTTAAGTATGAAAATAATTTTTATAAAATTATTTTCTTAAAAAATAGAATATTAAATCTATTTATTACAAATTGTCAATATATAACTTTAATATTTAAAAATATTAAATTTACAGAATTATTAATTTAAAAATTGTATTTCTGTTCCAAATAATCAGAAATAATTTATATAAAATTTTGGTGCAAAAAAATTGAAAAATGAATTTATTATGATTTATTTATGATTAAAACTAACAAAAATTGATTAAAAATATTAAATAATTGATTTTTTAGAAATAAAAATCAGTTCAGGAAAGTTTAATATTATATAAACTCAGAATATTTTTTGTGGAAATTTATATAATCGTTTTGATACTTTTATAGAATTTTATAATTATAATAGAATAAACTTGTAATATTTATTTTATATAATTAATAAAAGATTTTTGAAAATCTAAAAATTGGATAATGAACTTTATCATAAGAATAACTAAAGACAATTTTTGTAGAATTTATAAAGCACTTTTAGTATTTTAAAACTATTTTAAAAGATTAAGAGGTTAAATATAAAAACATAATCACAATGAAAAAGAAATGCTCGTGCCTGGACTCGAACCCAGACACAAGTCGTTTGAAAACAGAGGACACAAACCACCTGATGTGTATCACGTTTGTGATTAAATTTGTTTTTGAAATATCTTTAAACAGAGCATCAGTAAGTCATCTTCCCAAATCGTGTGATATGAACCCTAGTTTTCCAATCCCTACAAATTCGTAACCAATATCCCTGAATCTTTGGGGCTACCGCTTGCATAGTGCCGAATAACAAACCCAAACAGAAAAATTGAGACTTACAATGTAATAGGAGCTACGATGGAAGGTCAACAGAAAAGTCAACAGAGCTTGATTACACAATAAGGACGAACTGAAGGGTTAATTGGATAAGTGTGTGTGTTTTTCGGCACAAGGAGATGGTTCGGAACATCTCAATTTATACTGATTTTTCGATTATGGAAGGTTTCAAATCTTGACAATTTCTTGATCAAAAAGACGCGAATTGTAGTGAGTTTAGGCGCAAATCACGCAATGTAATTATAGAGTCATGTTTGTCGGTCAAAGAGGATGAATATGTTACCAAAAACAAGACCAATAATTGTGGAAAATTCAACCCTTGATTTGGGCGATGTCTGCGTCTGCTGCAAACAACAGAGAAGAGGGGAAAAGGAGGTCGGGTTTGTGTTTAAATATATTTTGAAGTACAAAGATAACAAAACAAGGCTTGTGGTCTGGTGGTCCGTCGTGTGTTGTTGTGCTGACCCGGCTCGGGTTCGAGTCCGGGCAGCAGCAACATTTTTTTTTTAAAACAGAAAGGGAGGAGTTGGGCTTCAGTGGTTGGGCTGCTGATGGGCTCAGTCTTGGGCTCCGAAAATTTTAAAGAAAAAGGATGATTGGGTTATGTGTTGGGTTATGTTTAATGGGTTAGGATAAATGGTTTACTTAGTATAATGTCTAAAACTATATATTTTTTTTCATTATTATTATTATTATTATTATTATTTAAAAAGAAAATAATTACGACAACTGTGATACCCCGCAAATTCAGGTTCTCACTTTAACTAAACTCTAGTTACCTTCCTTGCAGTATACTTAACTAGGGTTAGCTAGATAGGACACACGTTGCATTGTTGTGAGTTAATAACTGTATACATGATTGGTGAACCTCGGACGTTGGTGAATAATGAAGTTTAATAATTGTGAGTTAACTGATTTGGATTGATTGCGATTACGTGCTTCTGTGATACTCGGTGAAACTATGTGCAAACCATATGTGATTATGTGAACTTAAACCGAATACGTTAATAAGAATCGTTAAAGGTGGACCATTCGGATGATTGGGGTCTTAACACATGGGGTTACACTTATTACGGTCTGAAATAGCGAAAACGTCGAAGGAAAACACGTCGGGTGACGAAACGGGCCACCCACGCGCTCGCTCGCCGGTACCTGACATCTCTAAACCGCCTTGAACACCTATTTAAGCAACCTTAAGCCTCTTGTATCACCTAATCTCAAACCCTAATCGTCCCTATTGCCTCACTTACGAAATATTAACCCCAAACAACCTGCTAAGGCTCAAGAACATCGATTGGGAAGCTCCAAAGGCGTTCGGTTGATTGTATCGAAGAGCTTGGGGTATAATCCTTAATCCCTTACGTTTTAATCTTATTTTTATGTTATAAAAATCATATAACAAGGTTTGTCCAGGTCTGAAAGCTTTTGATAATTATTAAAACTTGAGGTTTTTGAAGATTAAACAAATTAAACATGATGATAGGCGATTAGTAATATCATAGGTTACTTGTTGCGCAAGTTGTTGAAGTTTTGATCACTAAAGTATAAGCTTTGCATGTATAATGATAGAATCTAATCACAATAGGTCTTAGGAATGTTTGGTATTGGTTATTGATGATTGTTGATTGATTTCATGCACACGGGAGTCGTTTAAAGAATGATTTATGCGTAATTAAAATCTGGACAGAATGATTAGATGAACTTTTAGGGGCTGTAACACAACTTTAACATGATGAGTTTGGTATTTTCTTTGCATGGTTAAGTCACAACTGTCTTAGCTTTTCATAATGGGTAAAATCAAGTGATTTGGACGTCGGTTGAGTCGTTTTTGGAATTTTCTTTGAAAGTAGGTCATATCAGAATTTCGGGTTAACAAACTGAGTCGACTTAAAAGTCATAACTCGAGTTTTATAAAGAATTAGGTTATGAAATTTTTACAGAAGATTAACATTGGAATAATTTGAGTTTTGCAAGTGGATTCATCCTGTTTGGATGAATACACAATTTGTGGGAATTTTTATACTAAACTGACCTGTTATGAAAGTTTTCTGAACATAGCTGTGTTGAACGAATTTTAATTATTTTTGTGTTTGGTTTTGAGACAAAACAAAAATATGGGTTGTTAAAAGAATCCCAAAGAATATTCAGTAAAAATTTGGGAGATTAACTCTCTGATTAAGTATTTTAAATAAATTAGTTTTGGTGACGCACAATCTGTCCTAAAAACACAGATTGTGTATTATGTGTTTATGTGACTAATTGAAGTCCTAGGTGGTATGTATTTGATGTGTAACTGAATGGGCACTTGTATGAGACGCATATGGAATGTAAAACTAATTGTAACCAACGTATTCACCAACGAGTCCGTAGGATTTACTTATGCATGTAGAATCACTAGGTGTCACCTACACGCTTTTGAACATTTAAACGTCTTGGACAAACGGGTTATATGGTGTAATGGTATTACACATATACTTACTTAGTGACACTTGTACTAGGGAGTCGGTAGTGCACCCTACTTGGAATTTGGATTTACTTGCTTGCATACTAAGGTGAGTTTCACTACTTTTTCTCAAAAGCATGCGTCTCAGGTATGAGACAACTTACTTAACATTTTCTAGTCCGGTTTGGGACTACTTACGTATCCATGGTTGGGATGTTATGGATCCTTGTGTGGGTCGTTTACTTTGATGGATCCTTGTGTGGGTCGTTTACCTTGCTAGTTCGCAAACTGTGTCCTTGATGAACTAAACCAACTCTATCATCTGTAAGTCCTCACGTACCGAATGAGTTGCCGGGATTGGCAAGCGGGTTATTAGTTGATAGCGCTATTAGGTCTTACAAACCTCACACCGGCTCGGGGAGCGCCGGCGTGAACTATAACTTAACAAACTTTATCATTGTGGATAGACAATGATGTCAGGCATGCGGCTCACATTTGTGGCTACACGTACATAGCAGTTCGGTATATTCGGTGTTAGTTATCATGAATGGGCTAGCTACCCTTGACATGCGACGAACTAGTGGTTACACGGTTCTTGGAACCAACTCAATTACTTGTTTACGTGGTTTTGGAAACCAACGCAGTTACATACTCAGTTACTTTATTTAGTGAACTTACCAACATTGTTTGTTGACCCACGATTTACATGCTTTTGCAGGTAGTTAGCTTCCGGTGCCAGGATTAGAAAGCACTGCACACTTCACTGCATTCGGGGTCTTGGGCATACACCTAAATTACATATTATGTTTTTACATTTTCTTTCATATGGTTTTAATTTGGGCGCGTTGTTTTGCGCATGGTTTTAAAAGGTTTAAATTTGGTTTATGCTTCCGCAGCTTAACTAAACTTGGTTTTTGAAAACGAACTAAATGGTTTGGGCATTTAGAGTTCGTTCATATGACTTATGGCTATGGGATCCTGGTATGTCATGCGCCTCGCGGTATAAACCCCGCAGTGGAAATTTGAGGGTGTGACAACAACGATGCGAGAAACTTGAATCCAAAGTTTCGAATTACAGGGGTTATAAATGTAAATAAATGAAAGGGACTAAAATCGGACAAAAGGTAAAATGAAAGGTGACGGATGTCACAGCATCCCCTACTTTTAGAAACTTCGTCCCGAAGTTATTAGAAATATAAGGTTTCGGATGTTTGGGTAGAAATTTAGATAACCATGGTTTGGAAAATTTTAGTTAAGGCACGGCGTGAATTTATAGGTAACAGAGTAGACTGTTTCGAATGATTTGGATAAAAGGATTGATAGGTGTGAGTTAAGGATTGGATTAGGTTGGTCTCGAATAATAATGAGAATAAGGATCTAGCAAAACACTAAACTTCAAGTTTTAGGAATCCTAAAATGAATGTATGAGTTGATGGACTATAGAAGGACTAAATGAACTACCAGGTTTACAATTGGTCAACTACCGAAAACCTTGATAAAATTTCACACTACCTTAATGTACCTGTAAATTTTTGATTACGTTCCGGACCGCAATCACCAATTTACCTTACATTAGGGTTTTGTGTCCTTCTATGACTCTACCGATTGTTGAGCAGGTTCGATAGCCTTTATCAGTCGTTGAGCAGGTTGTAGGGCCTCTCCCGACTATTGGAAAGACATGATGACCTCTACCAATCGTTGAGTAGGTTGTTTGGTAGCCAACTAACTGTTGTACAGGTAAGCAAGTATAACGAGTATGGTTTAGATATTGATATAGCAATTAGTTCACATTCAAACAAGCATGCATTCAGGTGTTATGATAATACTAGAATTTATTACTTGAATCAATACATAGAATTAAAAAGCAGACATCATTCAAATGATGGGGCTTGCTGTTAAGTAGCTGGAGGGTCCCTAGCGGGGTTATTTGGAGCAGCAAGGGCGTTTGTAGCACGAATTCGACAAGCATCCGCAAGATGCCCATACCTTTGACAATTGGTACACTGACAGCAGGGCACTTGGGTTGGGTGGTGATACTGGCAGGTGTCACACTTAGGTTGGTTCCCGTTGTATTGTTTCTTGTTGGGTGGGACAGTGGTGTCTATTGCAAAATTCCTGACCTGGCGCCTTCCATTGGTGGAGGCCTCAGTTTTAATTTCAACGGCAGGTTGGGGAGTATCCTTTGAAACAGTTTTCTTTTCCCCTTTCCGGGTCTGGGTTCCTGCCTTCACATGGTTATCGGTTAGGGTGGCCGCCAAACGCTTTGCTTCCTCCAGAGTAGCAGGGTTCCTTCCCCACACCGTGTCTTGAATCTGCATGGGTAAGCCACCAATGTATTTTTCGATTGCAATAGGCAAGGGGGTGACCTTGTGTGGTAGCAGTAGACTAAGTTCGTGAAAACGAGTGTTGTAGGCAATGTTTTCTCCACTATCTTGAGCAAGATCATGAAACTCATCTTCCAGCTTCTTGATTTCATTACAAGGGCAGAACTCTACCTTCATAATGTCTTTAGCTTGATCCCAAGTTAAGGCCAGTGCAGCTTCAGCTCCGCGGGTGCGCTTTTCCTCATTCCACCAAGTGAGTGCTCGTTTGTGAAGAACACTCATGGCATAACGGACCTTTAAGTTATCGGGACACTCACTGTTAATGAAGGTATTCTCAATGCCCTCGAACCATTGTAGAAGTCCTGTAGCTCCTTCTTCTCCACTGAACTTAGGGGGATTACAAGAATTAAAGTGCTTAAGAGTGCAAGCTGGGAGACCATTCCCGTTTCCGTTGTGGTTTCCATTACCGTTCCCGTTTCCATGACCGTTTCCGTTGCCGTTTCCGTTCATCTGGATGACTTGAGCCAGTAAGTTAGGAACCAGAGTCGCGATCTGCTGTGCCATTTGTTGAGAAATGATCGCAGCCAGTTGGGCATCAACACCATTGTTGTTGTTGTTATTGTTGTGTTGTGGTTGGTGTTGTGGTTGTTGCTACTTTCCTCTTGGTTTTCACCACTGTTATTGCGAGTGCTACGACGTGGAGGCATGATCTGTAAGAGACACAATGAAGGTTCAATGAGACATGAATGAGGTAATATAAGGAATGTAATCATTTATCCATTTATTAAAACGAATAAACGAAAACGTTGACTTATCAAAGATTCTAGATTCTAATAACATAGTGAAGACATGCTTTAGCCTATAAGTGAACACTCATCCCGAGAATTCCCAGGTAGGCATCCGGGTCCCTCGTCTGATTGGGATATATGCGCAATGCCAGCCTAGACAGAAGACTCAGAATACAGGCGTTCACCCTTCCAGATTGCACGTGTTCGTTATTAAAATCTAGAACTTCGACGAGATCTCAAGATGGTTCAGGCTAAACCTAAGGATTTTGTCTTATTAGTCTAAGAGTAGATCCAGTGATGGAGAGCAATCTTCTTGTAAGGATTAAAATAGGGATAAGAAGTAGGAGGGAGATAGAGAATAGGAATAAGGAGAGAAGCAAGTAAGAGAATCAAGTACTGGTTAAATCCTATGGTTATAGACTAGATTATTTTTCTAATAACCTAATTCCCTATAACCATGGCTCTGATACCAATCTGTAACACCCCAACCGATGGCGGAAACATCGGGATGTCACGTATTGATTATTGTTCAGTAGCTCATGGTAAATAATAAATTTCAATAATCGATTTAAATACATTACATACAATTGTTCTACAAGAATTTGTACATTAAATGAGAAATACTAAATATGCATCTTCAAGCATTAACTCTAAACTCCAAGCAAGATATAACCTGAAACATGTTAATTTTGAAAATATTTTTGGGTCAACAAAAGTTGGTGAGAATTACATAGGTTTTGATAATCGAATAAAGCTTGTACAATTCAAGTGTCATGGCAAGTCTAGTCCATATGTGAAAACATACTAGAAGTAAATCGAGTGCATAATCAACCCTTGTGACTGTTATATTGTGGTCCATCCCATACGCTCATGGTTCACTCGATTATGTTATGCGATAACAATCACCCACGCTACCTATGTAGGAGGCACGTATCCGGGTGGGATTGTCAGTCCAATAGATCTATCATTGTATACCGTCGGCTGATCAATGTTAGTGATTATGCTAGAATATTGTGCTTACCCTAGTCATGTTTTAAGACATAATGCAACATAGAAAAACACATAGACACTTTATGATTGAATTGTAAATTGAATGTTGTAACATGTTTCACCCCAAAATAGTGAACTGGAAAAGGGGCTATGTAAAACTCACCTTAGCAAAATGTTATGTCTCATGAAAATAGAGTATGTGTTGCCCAACAATGCCAAGTATTACCCTATAATTAAGGTAATAAATATGTCTAAGTCTTTCTAGTCTACAAATATATTCTAGGGTTTCGAATTAGGGATAAGTGTTCGTTTGATTAATAAATAAAATGTTTAATAAATAAGAGGAATTTGATAAATAAATAAACAAAAGTCTTTTTGTAAATTTTAAATTAAAGATGGTCACAATATAAAGTTTTAAGTATGAAAATAATTTTTATAAAATTATTTTCTTAAAAAATAGAATATTAAATCTATTTATTACAAATTGTCAAAATATAACTTTAATATTTAAAAATATTAAATTTACAGAATTATAAATTTAAAAATTGTATTTCTGTTCCAAATAATCAGAAATAATTTATATAAAATTTTGGTGCAAAAATATTGAAAAATGAATTTATTATGATTTATTTATGATTAAAACTAACAAAAATTGATTAAAAATATTAAATAATTGATTTTTCAGAAATAAAAATCAGTTTAGGAAAGTTTAATGTTATATAAACTCAGAATAAGTTTTGTGGAAATTTATATAATCGTTTTGATACTTTTATAGAATTTTATAATTATAATAGAATAAACTTGTAATATTTATTTTATATAATTAATAAAAGATTTTTGAAAATCTAAAAATTGGATAATGAACTTTATCATAAGAATAACTAAAGACAATTTTTGTAGAATTTATAAAGCACTTTTAGTATTTTAAAACTATTTTAAAAGATTAAGAGGTTAAATATAAAAACATAATCACAATGAAAAGAAATGCTCGTGCCTGGACTCGAACCCAGACACAAGTCGTTTGAAAACAGAGGACACAAACCACCTGATGTGTATCACGTTTGTGATTAAATTTGTTTTCAAAATATCTTTAAACAGAGCATCAGTAAGTCATCTTCCCCAAATCGTGTGATATGAACCCTAGTTTTCCAATCCCTACAAATTCGTAACCAATAGCCCCTGAATCTTTGGGGCTACTGCTTGCATAGTGCCGAATAACAAACCCAAACAGAAAAATTGAGACTTACAATGTAATAGGAGCTACGATGGAAGGTCAACAGAAAAGTCAACAGAGCTTGATTACACAATAAGGACGAACTGAGGGGTTAATTGGATAAGTGTGTGTGTTTTTCGACACAAGGAGATGATTCGGAACATCTCAAATTATACTGATTTTTCGATTATGGAAGGTTTCAAATCTTGACAATTTCTTGATCAAAAAGACGCGAATTGTAGTGAGTTTAGGCGCAAATCACTCAATGTAATTATAGAGTCATGTTTGTCGGTCAAAGAGGATGAATATGTTACCAAAAACAAGACCAATAATTGTGGAAAATTCAACCCTTGATTTGGGCGATGTCTGCGTCTGCTGCGAACAGCAGAGAAGAGGGGAAAAGGAGGCCGGGTTTGTGTTTAAATATATTTTGAAGTACAAAGATAACAAAACAAGGCTTGTGGTCTGGTGGTCCGTCGTGTGTTGTTGTGCTGACCCGGCTCGGGTTCGAGTCCGGGCAGCAGCAACATTTTTTTTTTAAAACAGAAAGGGAGGAGTTGGGCTTCAGTGGTTGGGCTGCTGATGGGCTCAGTCTTGGGCTCCGAAAATTTTAAAGAAAAAGGATGATTGGGTTATGTGTTGGGTTCTGTTTAATGGGTTAGGATAAATGGTTTATTTAGTATAATGTCTAAAACTATATATTTTTTTTCATTATTATTAGTATTATTATTATTTATTATTATTATTATTTAAAAAGAAAATAATTATGACAACGATGCGAGAAACTTGAATCCAAAGTTTCGAATTACAGGGGTAATAAATGTAAATAAATGAAAGGGACTAAAATCGGACAAAAGGTAAAATGAAAGGTGACGGATGTCACACCGTGAGACTCCATGCGCCTAATGACAGCTGCTACCTTAGCGACATGAGACAAACATGCTAAAAATGTCAGTAAATAGTGCCGGTGAGTTCACAGGTTTTTAATGAATACCGACTCCAATGAATACTAACTCCCAAATGAATACCCATGGTCAATCCAGACCACATGCATGCAAAACATATGAATACCTGTTACTACTGCGATTGGAAAACCATTACTGGACTCGAATACTGTGAATACTGAATACGTGCCCGAATGAATACTGAATACTGCATACTGCATACTGAATACTAAATACCTAAGAGACAACATGCACCCGTCCGACCTCCAGTCGACGAGTGGGGCCGGTTAAGCCCAAATAGATCTATCCACATTTCCCCCGTTGTGCATCCCCGCACATTCATGGTTCTCCCCAGGACTTCCAAAGATCGCATAGTAATATAATGAATACTCCAAAACATAATGAATACTTGAAAACATAATGAATACTCCAAAACCCAATGAATTCGTGAATACCAAAACATAGTTGACACACCATTCATGAAAACATAGTTGACACGCCTTTTATGAAAACATAGTTAACACGCCTTTTTTGAAAACATAGTTGACACGCCTTTTATGAAAACATAGTTGACACGCCTTTTATCCATTATCCCCACAGTGATAACATCCATGCCTCCCCTGAGGAGCAGTAGCAGTGGTAGTAGCAGTAGTGGCATGCCGGTTGTAGCTGAAGAGTAGTCCTACAGTCCTTAGCATGATGACAAAAACGCTGGCATCGACGACAGCGAAACTTCTCACAATCACCCGTATGATGAAACCCACACTCACCACACTTCGGGAGTTTCCCAGTATAACCCCCAGACCTCTGCTCGAATGATGCTCCCACAACCTCTTGTTTCTTCGCCTGCGGCTGGGACGACCCAACGCTCTTTCCAGCACTCTCCCACTTCCTTTTGTTGTCCGCATGGGCTTTCACAGCAGCACCCCTCGGAGGTAGAACACCCTCAGCAACCTTCATGTTGGTCAGCTTATGAGCTGCCCGAACAGTGGCCAACATAGTAGTGTGATCAGCGGTAGCAACAAGCCCAACAATCTCCGGCACCAACCCAACAACGTAGTGCTCAATCCTCCGGTACTCTGGTGTAGCCAAACCGGGGCACATCACGGCCAACTCGTTGTGCCTAGCAGTAAACACCTCGATCTCCGACCCGACCATCTTCAGATTCCAAAACTCGTGTTCCAGCTTCATAATCTCATCTCTTGGGCAATACTCCGCCCTCAACATCTAAACAAACTCGGACCACGGCATAGCATTGGCCTCACCCAGACCAAGATTCGCAGTGGTGGAGTTCCACCAAGTCAAAGCGTGTCCCTCCAGAGTAGCAGAAGCACACTTGACGCGATCAGCGTCGGGACAGTTACACATAGCAAACACCGATTCGATCTTCTCCAACCACCGAAGTAGTCCCACTGCCCCTTCAGTCCCATTGAAGTAATGGAGCTTACAGTCCATGAACTTCTTGTAGGTGCACCCAGACTGCACCTGATTAGTATTTCCTAGGGTCTGCTGAGCAGCTTGGAAAGCAGCCAACGCAACGTTTAACTGCTGCTGCATCATGTTCTCCAACTCCGCTTGAGTCATGGTGATGTTCCCACCACCTCGTCCACCGCCATGCGACCCCCGTCGCCACCACGGTGTCCACCAGCACGTCTCCCAGTACGACCAGACATGTTCTGCCAACACGAGACAAGACACTCAATACCGCTAGATCAAGCAATAAGTAACTAAACGATTTCAGAACGTGGTTCCAGCATGACCATTAGTCCGAACACGAAGTCCACCAAGATTTTCATGAATTTCGATTTATGATTTCGTGTGCACCCGAAATAGCAAATTGCTCTACATGGTCCTCTAGGCGCGCTCCTAGCTAGAACTTCCAATCACCTGACACCTACATTCCTAAAAGAAACTCTTATCGCACGAGGATCCCCAAGTGAACAGTCACTCAGGAGTGTACTATGACAAGTACTAGTGCATGATAGTGTGTGTGTAGGCAAGTATGTACATTAGAGCATAGAGGGGAGATATCCAAATCCCGAAAAAATCTCAAGAATGTGCCGAAGCCACCCCAATGTACACTACTGCCAAGTATAAGCGATAAGCCTCTTCATCTTCAAACCCAAAGAAGAAGATAGAATAAGTGTAGAAATAGTCCAAAGATAGCTAATATGATACTGTGTGATAAGGACACCGACACCCCGACAAGGTTAGTATGTTTACCAAATGACACGACTTGTAACTATGTGTGACCGTCTAACGTGTGTGATACTCGGCTATAGACTAGACTCTACATGCAGTCCTAGTTCACTATAACCATTGGCTCTGATACCAATCTGTCACACCCTCAAATTTCCACCTGCGGAGTTTTACCGCGAGGCGCGTGACAAACAAGGATCCAAGTCAACGGTCACAATAAACGACACTATGTGATATGAAAACAACGTAAACTGCCATTGAGTTTCAAAACCGTTCTAACACAGCGGAAGCAAAATGTATTATTACAACTCAAAAGTAAAACTCAAAGTCTGAAATGTTTAACAAAACATGCTTATCATTCCTAGACGCCGTGAGACTCCGTGCGCCTATCGACAGCTGCTACCTTAGCGACCTGAGACAAACATGCTAAAAACGTAAGCAAATAATGCCGGTGAGTTCACAGGTTTTTAATGAATACCGACTCCAATGAATACTAACTCCCAAATGAATACCCATGGTCAATCCAGACCACATGCATGCAAAACATATGAATACCTGTTACTACTGCGATTGGAAAACCATTACTGGACTCGAATACTGTGAATACTGAATATGTGCCCGAATGAATATTGAATACTGCATACTGAATACTGAATACCTAAGAGACAACATGCACCCGTCCGACCTCCAGTCGACGAGTGGGGCCGGTCAAGCCCAAATAGATCTATCGATATTTCCCCGTTGTGCATCCCACACATTCATGGTTCTCCCCGGGACTTCCAAAGATCGCATAGTAATATAATGAATAATCCAAAACATAATGAATACTTGAAAACATAATGAATACTCCAAAACCTAATGAATTCGTGAATGCCAAAACATAGTTGACACACCTTTCATGAAAACATAGTTGACACGCCTTTTATGAAAACATAGTTGACACGCCTTTTATGAAAACATAGTTGACATGCCTTTTATGAAAACATAGTTGACACACGTTTAAGAATACAACATGTTTTCTCCCCCGAAATGTAAAACCAGTAAAAGAGTGGGGCCGTGAAACTCACCTTAGAGTGCGTCTTCTGATAATTAGAAATCCAACACGTGTATGATAATCCCAACTAATGACAACCTATCAATGAGTTTACATAAGTTTGATGACTACTAACCCGAAGGCTAACTAGTCCCTGATTGTCCAGATCTTGACTACGTGTGTTAAAAAGTGTGTTTAAACGTTAACCGGACATACCAGACAGACCCGACATCCCGTTAGTGACCCATTACATCAATTAATCATGCACATATGGTTAACAGATAAGTTACAAGCATAAAACACTTAGTTTGCATCAAAAATCGCATATACGAAGTCGTAAGGTCGAATCGGGAGTTTCCTGTGTTTGGTTCGCCCCCAAGGGCTTCTGGTTTGACCCATGGACCCTTGGTTCAACCCTCATGATGTTCATTCAACCTATTCACAAGTTCATTTGACCTAACACATGTTTATTTGACCCTAACATATGTTTATTCGACCTTAACGTATGTTAATTCGACCATAACACGTGTTAATTCACCCCCGGGTACCCAGATTCACCCCAGGCACCCACATTCGACCCCCAGACACCCACATTCGACCCTATGGTTCTACATTCGACCCATTTGAGCCACCTTCGACCCATTTGAGCCACATTCGCCCCTTTTGAGCCACATTCGCCCCTTTTGAGCCACATTCGCCCTTTTTGAGCCACGTTCGACCCTTTTGAGCCACATTCGACCCTTTTGAGCCATGTTCGACCCTTTTGAGCCACGTTCGACCACACGAAGGGTCGAATGAGTTCCACGTTCGACCCTTTGCTGCAGAACTTCATAAAACGCACGAAAACGCATCTAAACGGTCCGAAAACATCACGAAACATCACAAATCACAGCAGTCAACTATCATTAACATATTCCTACAAAACCCTACCAATTTTATCCCTAAATCCATCCATTTTACAAGTTACCCAAAATATCAAATTATGGAGATGTCACATCAAACGCATGCAATCTTTACCCAGTTAGGAAACTTTCTTAAATCAATCAATAATCAACTTAACATACTCAGATTATCATGAACAAGAAACCCCTAATCATATCCCTATCACTATCATCATGAACAAGCCCTAGATCTAACCCAAAATCCCCAAAAATGAGCAAAACATCATCAATAATCAATTGTAACCTATCTCAATCATAAATCATCATCAATAACAGTCCTAGATCATTGTTATAACAGCTATACAGCAATTAATCATCAAACAATACATAACACCACACAAAACACCATTAACACATGTTAATTTGTATGAAAACTCATTGTTTATGAATAGGTTTTGTTTAGAAAGATATTAGGAAGGTTTTTATCCATGAAAACATGTTTGAATCAGATCTGGACTCTTGGGGTTTAATGAAAACGAATTGAAATGCTTTAAAAATGATTTAGAATGAAGAACACACCTTAGATCTTTGTTTAGAAGATGTTTGTAGGTTAGATTATAGAAAACAAGGGCAAAAACTCCTTCCCCAGTGATTAAAGTTGCTAGAGAGTGTTTAGAGGCGTTTAGGGTTTGTGAAATGGTGAAAAATGACAAAGTGTGGTATTTATACTAGTCCACATTCGCCCCTTTTACATGGTCGAATGTACCCACATTCGCCCCTTTCTCAGGGTCGAATGTACCTTAACTGGTCGAATGAACTTCTATTGTTTTCACATCCAAGGTTCGTCCCTTTATTGAGGGTCGAACCAAGCTCATTTCCCAGGTTCGCCCCCACGTTATGGGTCGAACCTGGACCTGTGTTTTCTAGTTTTTCCAGTTTGTCGTGTTTAACGCATTTTAACGCATCCTAACACATGAACATGCAATCTTAATCTATGTTTAACATATATAAGCATGGATAATCATCTACACATCGTTTAAACACATATTTGCATATAATCCACCATATAAGAATCAATCTACGCATAACACCTAATTTAGTTTATGTTAGGGGTGAGCAAATGTCGGTTCGGTTCGGTTCGGTTTTTACATATAACCGAAACCGATAACCGAAGTTCGGTTTTAGGAAAATCCATAACCGAAACCGTTCGGTTACGTCGGTTCGGTTACTTCGGTTAATATGTCGGTTATCGGTTCGGTTTCGGTTATGTTCGGTTAATAACCAAACATAAAACTTGTGCAAAATTATAAACTTAAAATAGTTAGTAAAGTGTTTTGAACATTTTTCAAGAATACAAATATATATAAAAATGCAAGAAAAAAACATGAAATACCCATGAAATAAATAAAATATTCTTCAAATATATGAATATGCATGAAAAATACATGAGTTACATAAAAATATATTTCAAATACGTAAATATACATGAAAGATACATGAAATATACCGAAAATACATGAAAATATATTCCAAATATATGGATATATGTATGAAACATAATTAAGTATATAACTATCGGTTCGGTTTCGGTTACGGAAGAGGGGAAAACCGTAACCGTAACCGAATGGTTCGGTTTTGGCCATATGTTAACCGTAACCGATCGGTTAATTTGGTTTCGGTTATTTTCGGTTCGGTTTCGGTTCGGTTTCGGTTTTTTTCGGTTATCGGTTTTCATATGCTCACCCCTAGTTTATGTAATTCACCAACAACGGGACTCGTAAAGTGTGTGTGTGTGACTAACCCAATGATCCTCCAAATCATTGAACCCTGGACAATACGGACTGTGTTCCGACTCGACTGACCCCGTAAAGTATGTTTAATAAACGTTTTTTGCTAAGGTAGACTTATGTGTTTATAAAATGTTGACCCAAACATGCCGGGTGTCACATCATCCCCCTGTTGAAAGAATTTTCGTCCCAAAAATTTCCTGAAGTCAAAGAGAACAAAGCGATAAAAGAAAAATTTTCCCGGTCGTCACATCATCCCCCTGTTGAAAGGAATCTCGCCCCGAGATTCACTCTTCGACAGTAATGAGTGTCGACCTAACCCAAGTAACGTTTCCCAGAACGCAAACGAAATGATAACCACGAACGAAAGATGATATCAACAGATACTCTATGCCGGGGAACCGCCCTCCCCAAAGTGAATACAAAACAATGAATCCTCCTGATCGAAGGCCTACTAGAGACAACTGCGATCGGTATAAATGATACACCGGTACCGTCCAAGTAGCATCTCCAAAGGACCCACATCAGACCCATTAATGCAAAACGATGACCAAATACCAAACTGAATGCACACAATGAATACGAATCGCCAAACAATGTGAATAAGAATTAATACAAGCATAACGAGAATCAAGAAAAGAATGCTCACCAGTAACAGTATCAGGATCCTCCTGGTTCTCCCCAGCGCCAATGACATAAAAACGACCCGGAGCAGCTCGGCCGCCACCCTCGTTGTTCCCAGCACCACCTGCAGTCCCTTGCTTCAGCTTAGGACAATCTCGCTTGAAGTGTCCATTATCCCCACAATGATAACATCCCTGCCTCCCCTGAGGAGCAGTAGCAGTGGTAGTAGTAGTAGTGGCATGTGCCGGTTGTAGCTGAAGAGTAGTCCTACAGTCCTTAGCATGATGACCAAAACGCTGGCACCGACGACAGCGAAACTTCTCACAATCACCCGTATGATGAAACCCACATCACCACACTTCGGTAGTTTCCCAGTATAACCCCCAGACCTCTGCTCGAATGACGCTCCCACAACCTCTTGTTTCTTCGCCTGCGGCTGGGACGACCCAGCGCTCTTTCCAGCACTCTCCCACTTCCTCTTGTTTTCCGCAGGGGCTTTCACAGCAGCACCCCTCGGAGGTAGAACACCCTCAGCAACCTTCATTTTGGTCAGCCGGTGAGCTGCCCGAACAGTGGCCAACATAATAGTGTGATCAGCGGCAGCAACAAGCCCAGCAATCTCCGGCACCAACCCAGCAACGTAGTGCTCAATCCTCCGGTACTCTGGTGTAGCCAAACCGGGGCACATCACGGCCAACTCGTTGTGCCTAGCAGTAAACACCTCGATCTCCGACCCGACCATCTTCAGATTCCAAAACTCGTGTTCCAGCTTCATAATCTCATCTCTTGGGCAATACTCCACCCTCAACATCTGAACAAAATCGGACCACGGCATAGCATTGGCCTCAACCAGACCAAGATTCGCAGTGGTGGAGTTCCACCAAGTCAAAGCGTGTCCCTCCAGAGTAGCAGAAGCATACTTAACGCGATCAGCGTCGGGACAGTTACACATAGCAAACACCGATTCGATCTTCTCCAACCACCGAAGTAGTCCCACTGCCCCTTCAGTCCCATTGAAGTAATGAGGCTTGCAGTCCATGAACTTCTAGTAGGTGCACCCAGACTGCACCTGATTAGTATTTCCTAGGGTCTGCTGAGCAGCCTGGAAAGTGGCCAACGCAACGTTCAACTGCTGCTGCAACATGTTCTCCAACTCCGCCCGAGTCATAGTGATGTTCCCACCACCTCGTCCACCGCCATTGCGACCCCCATCGCCACCACGGCGTCCACCAGCACGTTCCCCAGTACGACCAGACATGTTCTGCCAACACGAGACAAGACACTCAATACCGCTAACAGATCAAGCTATAAGTAACTAAACGAATTCAGAACGTGGTTCCAGCATGACCATTAGTCCGAACATGAAAGTCCACCAAGATATTCATGCATTTCGATTTATGATTTCGTGTTCACCCAAAATAACAAATCGCTCTACATGGTCCTCTAAGCGTGCTCCTAGCTAGAACTTCCAATCACCTGACACCTACTTTCCTAAAAAGAAACTCTTATCGCACGAGGATCCCTAAGTGAACCGTCACTCAGGAGTGTACTATGACAAGTACTAGTTCATGATAGTGTGTGTGTAGGCAAGTATGTACATTAGAGCATAGAGGGGAGATATCCAAATCCCGGAAAAATCTCAAGAATGTGCCCAAGCCACCCCAATGTACACTACTGCCAAGTATAAGCGATAAGCCTCTTCATCTTCAAACCCAAAGAAGAAGATAGAATAAGTGTAGAAATAGTCCAAAGATAGATAATATGATATTGTGTGATAAGGACACCGACACCCCGACAAGGTTAGTATGTTTACCAAATGACACGACTTGTAACTATGTGTGACCGTCTAACGTGTGTGATACTCGGCTATAGACTAGACTCTACATGCAGTCCTAGTTCACTATAACCATTGGCTCTGATACCAATCTGTCACACCCTCAAATTTCCACCTGCGGAGTTTTACCGCGAGGCGCGTGACAAACCAGGATCCAAGTCAACGGTCACAATAAACGACACTATGTGATATGAAAACAACGTAAACTGCCATTGAGTTTCAAAACCGTTCTAACACAGCGGAAGCAAAATGTATTATTACAACTCAAAAGTAAAACTCAAAGTCTGAAATGTTTAACAAAACATGCTTATCATTCCTAGACGCCGTGAGACTCCGTGCGCCTATCGACAGCTGCTACCTTAGCGACCTGAGACAAACATGCTAAAAACGTTAGCAAATAATGCCGGTGAGTTCACAGGTTTTTAATGAATACCGACTCCAATGAATACTAACTCCCAAATGAATACCCATGGTCAATCCAGACCATATGCATGCAAAACATATGAATACCTGTTACTACTGCGATTGGAAAACCATTACTAGACTCGAATACTGTGAATACTTTATACGTGTCCGAATGAATACTGAATACTGCATACTGAATACTGAATACCTAAGAGACAACATGCACCCGTCCGACCTCCAGTCGACGAGTGGCCCGGTTAAGCCCAAATAGATCAATCCACATTTCCCCCGTTGTGCATCCCCGCACATTCATGGTTCTCCCCGGGACTTCCAAAGATCGCATAGTAATATAATGAATACTCCAAAACATAATGAATACTTGAAAACAAAATGAATACTCCAAAACCCAATGAATTCGTGAATACCAAAACATAGTTGACACACCTTTCATGAAAACATAGTTGACACGCCTTTTATGAAAACATAGTTGACACACGTTTAAGAATACTACATGTTTTCTCCCCCGAAAATGTAAAACCAGTAAAAGAGTGGGGTCGTGAAACTCACCTTAGAGTGCGTCTTCTGATAATTAGAAATCCAACACGTGTATGATAATCCCAACTAATGACAACCTATCAATGAGTTTACATAAGTGTGATGACTACTAACCCGAAGGCTAACTAGTCCCCGATTGTCCAGATCTTGACTACGTGTGTTAAAAAGTGTGTTTAAACGTTAACCGGACATACGAGACAGACCCGACATCCCGTTGGTGACCCATTACATCAATAGTCATGAACATAAGGTTAACACATAAGTTTCAAGCATAAAACACTTAGTTTGCATCAAAAATCGCATATACGAAGTCGTAAGGTCGAATCGGGAGTTTCATGTGTTTGGTTCGCCCCCAAGGGCTTCTGGTTCGACCCATGGACCCTTGGTTCAACCCTCATGATGTTCATTCAACCTATTCACAAGTTCATTTGACCTAACACATGTTTATTTGACCATAACATATGTTTATTCGACCTTAACGTATGTTAATTCAACCCTAAAACGTGTTAATTCACCCCCGGGTACCCAGATTCGACCCCAGGCACCCACATTCGACCCCCAGACACCCACATTCGACCCTATGGTTCTACATTTGACCCATTTGAGCCACCTTCGACCCATTTGAGCCACATTCGCCCTTTTGAGCCACATTCGCCCCTTTTGAGCCACATTCGCCCCTTTTGAGCCACGTTCGCCTCTTTTGAGCCACATTCGACCCTTTTGAGCCACGTTCAACCCTTTTGAGCCACGTTCAACCACACGAAGGGTCGAATGAGTTCCACGTTCGACCCTTTGCTGCAGAACTTCATAAAACGCACCAAAACGCATCTAAACGGTCCGAAAACATCACGAAACATCACCAATCACAGCAGTCAACTATCATTAACATATTCCTACAAAACCCTACCAATTTTATCCCGAAATCCATCCATTTTACAAGTTACCCAAAATAGCAAATTATGGAGATGTCACATCAAACGCATGCAATCTTTACCCAAATAGGAAACTTTCTGAAATCAATCAATAATCAACTTAACATACTCAGATTATCATGAACAAGAAACCCCCAATCATATCCCTATCACTATCATCATGAACAAGCCCTAGATCTAACCCAAAATCCCCAAAATGAGCAAAACATCATCAATAATCAATTGTAACCTATCTCAATCATAAATCATCATCAATAATAGTCCTAGATCATTGTTATAATAGCTATACAACAATTAATCATCAAAAAATACATAACACCACATAAAACACCATTAACACATGTTAATTTGTATGAAAACTCATTGTTTATGAATAGGTTTTGTTTAGAAAGATATTAGGAAGGTTTTTTATCCATGAAAACATGTTTGAATCAGATCTGGACTCTTGGGGTTTAATGAAAACAAATTGAAATGCTTTAAAAATGATTTAGAATGAAGATAACACCTTAGATCTTTGCTTAGAAGATGTTTGTAGGTTAGATTATAGAAAACAAGGGCAAAAACTCCTTCCCCAGTGATTAAAGTTGATAGAGAGTGTTTAGAGGCGTTTAGGGTTTGTGAAATGGTGAAAAATGACAAAGTGTGGTATTTATACTAGTCCACATTCGCCCCTTTTACATGGTCGAATGTACCCACATTCGCCCCTTTCTCAGGGCCGAATGTACCTTAACTGTCGAATGAACTTCTATTGTTTTCACATCCTAGGTTCGCCCTTTATTGAGGGTCGAACCTGGACCTGTGTTTTCTAGTTTTTCCAGATTGTCGTGTTTAACGCATTTTAACGTATCCTAACGCATGAACATGCAATCTTAATCTATGTTTAACATATATAAGCATGGATAATCATCTACACATCGTTTAAACACATATTTGCATATAATCCACCATATAAGAATCAATCTATGCATAACACCTAATTTAGTTTATGTAATTCACCAACAACGGGACTCGTAAGGTGTGTGTGTGTGTGTGACTAACCCAATGATCCTCCAAATCATTGAACCCTGGACAATACGGACTGTGTTCCAACTCGACTGACCCCGTCAAGTATGTTTAATAAACGTTTTTCGCTAAGGTAGACTTATGTGTTTATATAATGTTGACCCAAACATGCCGGGTGTCACAATTGTACATTCAAAAGTGCCGCCATAGATGCTTTCCCCACCGGTGCCTGCAAACCAGGGAATGCAGCCTAGTTCAGTTTCAGTCTATAAAAAAAGAAGATTTATACATAGAAGAGAAAAACATACCATTGTTATTCTCGAAATCACCTCCCTGCAAGAACGAAAAAAATATGTTAGATGAAATCAATCAAAGGGTAAAGAAAGAAAAGAAAAAAACTTGGAATTTGCAAGCAAGTATCTGATTGAGATAAGAAGCAGCAGCATATAAAGAAACATACTTCAACACCAAAGGAAGGATAGAAAGAATGGAAGAAAGATCCTTTGTAATGCAATGGTTTTCGGGTAGTTTGTCCAACACCTGCTTCCCCTGCACATGATAATATCGTAAGAAGTAGACAATGCAAATGTAATCTGTGTATATCATTATGTTAAAACCTGTGCAAAGTGCTCGAAAATTCTCGTCTGTCATAGGCACGATATGATAAAACAGCTGCAAAGAAAGGAGGGTATTAATCAATTCAATTCATAATTAATAATAATATCTATCTCCATAAGAATGCTTATTGAATAAACAAACAAACAATCATCAAGCAAGCATACCTCGATTTCTAGTCTTTGAGGAGGAGTGTCAAAGATAGATAGATCCGTAAACATACGAGGATTGCTACCCACTGATTGGTTCTTTAAATCATACAATACAAATAACATTATTGTTAGGTTGCTTAAGAATTAAAAGTAAGGGAATAGAATGAACATGAAACCCTAATTAGCCTAGCATATAGAAATTCAAGTGTCAAATACATAAAACCCAAGAGCAAGGATCTAAATTTCAGACAGAAAACGATCGGTAGATTATTACTCGATTCAAAACGTCATAGGGTCAGATAAACAACGATCAGTTGATTACGCGATCTAATCAAAATACTATGAACATGAAATCTTAATTTGTAACATCGCGAATTTCCCCTAATTTTTTTTTGATAAAAAGAATGTATTGTTTTAAACAATATATGTTTTAAATACCTTAAACTAATAATTATTTGTATCTCGACACTTTTGTACGTTTTAAAAATATTTCGAGTCACTTTCCGGCTTATATAATCATATTATGAATTTAGAATAATATAGTTTTAGGGAAATAATTGCCAAAAGAAGATTTGTGTGGACCGGGACTCGAACCCGCGTCCACAGCCAACCAACACACAGTGACAACCAACTGAGCCAACTATCATCTTGTGTAGTATTTGAGAAGAAAATAAACTTAACACATTCCTTAAATTGATTAGTCAAAGTCTTAGTCAAACAGTCAAAGTCTTAGTCAAACAGTCAAAGTCTTAGTCAAATAGTCAATTCATCATAAAACCTTACTTTATGGTGTTGACCAATTTTAATGGCTAATTGACTCCAAAACTAGTATAAAAACCCACCTATGACCCATTATACTTTGCACCTCTAAATCGATTGTTTCAATCCGATTAAACTTTCCCTCATACCTTTCTTCTATAGTCTATTACTTCTACAATTGAAGCTTTGATTATAAGCTCTTGTAATTGGCGAGTTGGAAGCCTGATATTCTTTCTTTTTCGTTTTCTTCAATTTGGACTAGCTACGTTGTTGAGTCTTTGGGATTCGCCTCGCATACATTCACAACACATTATTCTATTTTTTTCACGAGACATAACATTTTGCTAAGGTGAGTTTTACATAGCCCCTTTTCTATTTATCACCATTTTTGGGGTGAAACATGTTACAACATTCTATATGCAATTCAATCATCAAAGTGTCTATGTGTTTTTCTATGTTGCATTATGTCTTAAACATGACTAGGGTAAGCACAATATTCTAGCATAATCATTAACATTGATCAGCCGACGATATACAATGATAGATCTATTGGACTGACAATCCCACCCGGATACGTGCCTCCTACAAAGGTGGCGTGGGTGTTTGTTATCACATAACATATTCGAGTGAACCATGAGCGTATGGGATGTACCACATTATAACAGTCACAAGGGTTGATTATGCACTCGATTTACTTCTAGTATGTTTTCACATATGGACTAGACTTGCCATGACACTTGAATTGTACAAGTTTTATTCAATTATCAAAACCTATGTAATTCTCACCAACTTTTGTTGACCCAAAATATTTTCAAACTTAACATGTTTCAGGTTATAGCTTGCTTGAAGATTAGAGTTAATGCTTGAAGATGTATATTTAGATTTAGCATTTTTCATTGGATGTACAAATTCTTTTTAGAACTATTGTATGTAATTCAATTAATTAATTATTGAAATTTATTATTTACCATGAGCTACTGAACAATCATCAATACGTGACATCCCGATGTTTCCGCCATCGGTAGGGGTGTTACAGATTGGTATCAGAGCCATGGTTATAGGGAATTAGGTTATTAGAAAAAAAATAATCTAGTCTATAACCATAGGATTTTAATCAGTACTTGCTCCTTTTACTTGCAACCTTACTTGTTTATATTCTCTATCATACTTCTTATCCTTACTTTAGTCCCTACAAGAAGAGTGCTCTTCATCACAAGATCTACTCTTAGACTAATAGGACAAATCCTCAGGTTTAGCCTGAACCACCTTGAAGATCTCGTCGAAGTTCTAGATTTTAATAACGAACACGTGCAATCTGGAAGGGTGAACGCCTGTATTCTGAGTTTTCTAGTCTAGGACTGGCATTGCGCATAAATCCCAATCAGACGAGGGACCCGGATGCCTACCTGGGAATTCTCGGGATGAGTGTTCACTTATAGGCTAAAGCATGTCTTCACTATGTTATTAGAATTTAGAAGCTTTGATATGTCAATTTTTCGTTTATTCGTTCTAATTAATGAATAAATGATTACACTCACTTCCCTTAAAACTAAGCTCTAAAATCCCAAAATTTTACAGCCTATATCAATCTCATTTCATAACCATCTATGGATTTCACAATCACACTTCACCTTACCATCTTAGCCACCTTTTAAATATTCAACACCCTACCCAAATCATATTATTTCATTTCCCCACATGTTACTTATTTTAAAAAAAAAAAAACTATAACCTCATACCTTAGCACAAACTAAAGATTTCTAAATCCTGTTGTATTTTCATTACCTAGTAACTTTACAAAGTACATATTTTTTTTTTGTCAAAAGATGTCCTCGAACTTAAATTCAATTGTTTTTTTATTGACGTAACAAACAATTTTCTATATAATGCTTTAAACTATTAAAAATCACTTAATAGAACCTTGATCTTCAAAACCTAATGTCATGTTTGAAATCTCTAACTAACGGGAATATTTTAATCAAAGCCCACTTAGCTTCTACTATTTAACAACTTTTTCTTTATGTATAAAACCAATTTTGAAAATAAGATTTTTTTATCCATAGGAATAATATCTAGTCTCTAAATTCTCCATCGACACTCACTCACTTTCAACTTGTTCAAATTTTTACAATATTTGGCATATACCACAATCATGTTTTTTTATACACTTGATTATAACCTTTGATCCAAACCCCAAAATTTACACTGCTACATAATCTCCTTACTATAAAATAAACTCTTTATCAACTATATTCACATTCACTATCTCTCACAACCTTGATTCTGCTTCAAGATTTTTCATCATCCTCTCAAGAACTAAATTCATATCCTTCACCTTCTCACACATGATCTAGTTACCCATGATAAACCAAACTATTGAAACTTGATTGTGTGTTGCATCAAACATAATCCTTAGTTATACATAAGGATTTGACTATCTACCATATTTGAACATTTGAAACTAGAATTCATGGAATATAAACTATTTGCTATAGACACACCTAGAGTCATTAACTTTGTCTAGGGCAACTCTATTACAACTCGTATGCTATGCTTGATACTTGATTGTTTATATGTACATATTATCAATTTGCAATTTATGTGTGAAATAATTGGTACACTTAATCAAACAACTGGTAGAGGATGAAGTACTTGCTCAACAGTTAGTTGAGTACCAAATAACCTACTCAACGATTGGTAGAGGTCATCATGCCTGCTCAACAGTCGGTAGAGGCCCTACAACCTGCTCAACGACTGGTAGAGGCTATCGCACCTGCTCAACAATCGGTAGAGGTTCTTACTCACTGACTGGTAGAAGTCTTTTTCCTACTCAACAGTTGGACTCATTTTTGGATACATTGTAAACGATTCAATCACAAGGTTATTTTGCATTACTTACATGTGTGTTTAGAGTCATAGAAGGACACAAAACCCTAATGTAAGGTAAATTGGTGATTGCGGTCCGGAACGTAATCATGAATTTACAGGTACGTTAAGGTAGTGTGAAATTCTAATAAGGTTTTAGTAGTTCATTTGGTTTTCATATAGCCAATCAATTCATGCATTTCTTATAAGATTCCTAAAACATAAGTTTAGTATTTTGCTAGATTCTTATGCTTCTTGCTACATCAGACGAACCTAATCCAATCCTTAAAACTCACATCTCAAACCTCTTATCCAAATTATTCGAAACAAATTATTCTATTACCTATAAAATTCATGTCGTGCTTTAACCCAAACCACAGCTGCCTTAATTTCTACCTAATCAACCTCAAACCTGTGCTTTTAATAACTTCGGGACGAAGTTTCCAAAAGTAGGGGAGACTGTAACATCGCGAATTTCCCCTAATTTTTTTTTGATAAAAAGAATGTATTGTTTTAAACAATATATGTTTTAAATACCTTAAACTAATAATTATTTGTATCTCGACACTTTTGTACGTTTTAAAAATATTTCGAGTCACTTTCCGGCTTATATAATCATATTATGAATTTAGAATAATATAGTTTTAGGGAAATAATTGCCAAAAGAAGATTTGTGTGGACCGGGACTCGAACCCGCGTCCACAGCCAACCAACACACAGTGACAACCAACTGAGCCAACTATCATCTTGTGTAGTATTTGAGAAGAAAATAAACTTAAGACATTCCTTAAATTGATTAGTCAAAGTCTTAGTCAAACAGTCAAAGTCTTAGTCAAACAGTCAAAGTCTTAGTCAAATAGTCAATTCATCATAAAACCTTACTTTATGGTGTTGACCAATTTTAATGGCTAATTGACTCCAAAACTAGTATAAAAACCCACCTATGACCCATTATACTTTGCACCTCTAAATCGATTGTTTCAATCCGATTAAACTTTCCCTCATACCTTTCTTCTATAGTCTATTACTTCTACAATTGAAGCTTTGATTATAAGCTCTTGTAATTGGCGAGTTGGAAGCATGATATTCTTTCTTTTTCGTTTTCTTCAATTTGGACTAGCTACGTTGTTGAGTCTTTGGGATTCGCCTCGCATACATTCACAACACATTATTCTATTTTTTTCACGAGACATAACATTTTGCTAAGGTGAGTTTTACATAGCCCCTTTTCTATTTATCACCATTTTTGGGGTGAAACATGTTACAACATTCTATATGCAATTCAATCATCAAAGTGTCTATGTGTTTTTCTATGTTGCATTATGTCTTAAACATGACTAGGGTAAGCACAATATTCTAGCATAATCATTAACATTGATCAGCCGACGATATACAATGATAGATCTATTGGACTGACAATCCCACCCGGATACGTGCCTCCTACAAAGGTGGCGTGGGTGTTTGTTATCGCATAACATATTCGAGTGAACCATGAGCGTATGGGATGTACCACATTATAACAGTCACAAGGGTTGATTATGCACTCGATTTACTTCTAGTATGTTTTCACATATGGACTAGACTTGCCATGACACTTGAATTGTACAAGTTTTATTCAATTATCAAAACCTATGTAATTCTCACCAACTTTTGTTGACCCAAAATATTTTCAAACTTAACATGTTTCAGGTTATAGCTTGCTTGAAGATTAGAGTTAATGCTTGAAGATGTATATTTAGATTTAGCATTTTTCATTGGATGTACAAATTCTTTTTAGAACTATTGTATGTAATTCAATTAATTAATTATTGAAATTTATTATTTACCATGAGCTACTGAACAATCATCAATACGTGACATCCCGATGTTTCCGCCATCGGTTGGGGTGTTACATAATTAACCCTATCCTTATATGAACATGAAACCTTATAAAGAAACATACTTGAATGAAAATTATGAGACGAGTGAAAGAGTATTTTCTCTTTCGATCATTTCACCAAAGGTCGGAAAATCTGATAATGATGATGATGAAGTGAATGAACGAACGATTGCAGAGTTTATATACTGTGTGAATGAAAATTAAAAATGGAAACGATATATTATTGGGTGGTGATATTAAAACCCCCCACTTCTATTCCCACCCCCCAAAGCGTCTCGCTTTGGCCAAAGCGAGGCGCTTTGGTTACTTTTTTAACTACCTCGGTCCGAGGTAAGTTATTCTGATTTGACCCCAGGCGCCTCGCGTAGGCCTAAGCGAGGCGCTTGGAATCCAGTTTTTTTTTTTTTTTTTTTTTTTTTTTTTTTGTAAATTTTGTGTTTTGGTGGATTGAATTGATTTTTTATTTTATTTTTTTAATTTTTTAATATAATTATTGTAAAAAAATTATAAATATTAAAAAACAAAATAATAACTTACCTCGACATTTAAGCCGAAGACACTTTCCATCCAACACAGGGTTCACTAACAGTGGTGTGGTCTACCTTTTTGCTTATGATCTAACACCAAATCTCATAATCTGTCAAAGATGAAGGCAACCTGAAAACAACCGGATGGTTGGTAGCTATAGGTAAGAACATTGTGGATGAGGATTGTTTATCTTCCCATTGATTTCAAGTATGTTGCCTTCATCGTTGACAGATATCTCTCTAACAACAACTGAAGGCAACCTGCAACTAGGTGATGGCCATACCGACGTGAGGGTAGTCCATTGGTATTAATGGCAAAGTGATTTGTAAGGGAAGAAGAAGAGAATGTTATATATGTTTACCTTCCCGTAGAAACTCTGAAGACCTAACGAAATTTGCCAGAGGGTCATTGGTCTTTAGAGTTTCCAACCCCTAATACACATTCATCAAAGGATATTCATGTGAGAATGCATAGTACAAAATTCTTTTGACAAACGTCTGCCTGACATCCAGCTGCTGGAATTGTTTACCTTCCCATTGATTTCAAGTATGTTTACCTTCCCATGGAAACTCTGAAGACCTTTACGGAGGTTTGCCAGAGGGTCATTGGTCTTCAGAGTTTCCAACCCCTAATACATTCATCAATGGATATTCATGTGAGAATGATTTCGTACAAGATTCCTATGCAAGCAAGTCAAATTCAATTGTTGGACCAACTTGAGATATGAGTTTGATTAGCTTGAATCTCTCTGATCCATGGTATCCACTAACCGTAGCGATTATCGCGTGTCATGGATCCTTTGAAAGTGGATACCATGGATCAGAGAGATATAAGCTAATCAAACTCATATCTCAAGCCGGTGCAAGTTATGAAATGACACATGCAGAATGTAATGTCATGCACAATGTGTACTCACAGTGACATCGAACACTTTATATGAGTAAAACGATCGCTTTACACTGCCGAAAACGACTATCGTCACTCTGTATGCGTGGCTTCTTAGAGCCGATCCTACTGTCGATTTCTTTCCACAACCATTGCTCCAACATAACTTATTAGTTTCAGGTTTATAACAATCTCACTCTCTCTCCCTTCGTTCTTCTCTAACCTAGTATCTTCTTCCCGAACTTCAACACCATGAATCCTAATCTTCTAACCTTCATAACTTACTCAAATATTAACTATGGTGATTCATAAGCTGGGATTATGAGAAACAAGTGGACTTACCTAATGATTATGATACTGCATGAAAATGGTACAATCTGATGATTAACCATGTGGACTTACCTGAAGAAGGACTTGTGCTATTTCTTTTCAAACCCTTCCATCTTATGGAAGTTGCTAAAATAGTTAAAAAAATGTATTTGTAAATAATACATTCATCAAAAAGACCATCTCATTGTCAGAGGGTCACTATTCATATACCATTGTTGTTGGATGTTCATGTGAGAATGCATAGTACAACATTAAAGAAGGACCTGTGCTATTTCTTTTCAAACCCATCCATCGTATACCTAACACACTACAATTATTCACTATTTTATACATACAACACACCTTCATCGTTGACCGTACTGTTCTTCTTGATCTTGATCTTCACACTTGCTTTTGACAAACGTCTGGCTGACCTGAAGTTCCTTTGAAACTAGGTAGAAAGGAACTAGGTTGCAAATATAAAAATCCATCACATCACGATTTGCATCTCGGCAGAGTTCGTTGTAGTGGCTGTAATGATCAGAAACATTCCAAATAACTGTAATGATCGCTACGGTTGCCTTCATTGTTGACCGATATCTCTCCGATAACAACCCTTGTTTGATTATACTCTTTATGTATGAATAGTGACCCTCTGGCAAACCTACCTCTGTTTTGAATTTGTTGCTTCCATAGAGAAGTTATCAATCTCACTGTAATGATCAGGAACATTCCAAATAACTGTGTAATTTCAGCTTTTGTTTAACTATTTTAGCAACTTCCATAGAGAAGTTATCAATCTCACTGTCCAACTGAATTCATCTTCCTTGTCTTAAAACCCTTGACATCGCTGTTTGATTATACTCGTGTTCAGCCTTTATCAGGTTGTCTTCATCGTTGACCGATATCTCTCCGATAATAACTGAATTCATCTTCCTTGTCTTAAAACCCTTGACATCGCTGTTTGATTATACTCGTGTTTAGCCTTTATCAGGTTGCCTTAATCGTTGACCGATATCTCTCCGATAAACAACTGAATTCATATTCCTTGTCTTAAAACCCTTGACATCGATGTTTGATTATACTCGTGTTTAGCCTTTATCAGGTTTCCTTTATCGTTGACCGATATCTCTCCGATAACAACCCTTGTTTGATTATACTCTTTATGTATGAATAGTGACCCTCTGACAAATCGCGTAATGATAGTCGTTTTCGGCGTCGTAAAGCGATCGTTACTGTAATGATCAGAAAAATTCCAAATAACTGTAATGATCGCTACGGTTATTGGATACCATGGATCAGAGAGATTCAAGCTAATCAAACTCAGGGCAACCCTTGTTTGAATATACTCGTGTACAGCCTTATCAGGTTCTTTTGCCACAGGTACAGAAAGGTTATAAATGTGTATGTGCTAATAGGATCGATAAATCAACAAAGAAATGATCAAACAAGTTTGATTTAGGTGCGGAAACCCTAAACCAATCACAAAATGATAATCAATCAGATCAAAACAAACAAATCATCATTCAAAGCTTTTCTCATTAACAAACAACTCAATTACACGTTAATATGATTAAAACATTAAAGACACAACGTGAATTAAGCTTAATAAAACTCTAGAGAGACACACTGAAAATGGAGGGAACAATAATGACTAAAACTACATTCAAAAATTAGCTTGACCTATTTATAGGCTGCACATTCGCCCACCGTGTAGGTGCGAATGTGCACATTCGACCAAACAGCCTGGTCGAATGAAGCAATACATAACAAACTAAATCTTCCTTCGCCTCCTGTCTCTCCTTCGTATGATCTTCTTCCTTCGCACCCTTGAAAACCTTCCTTTGCCCACATAAAGACTCCTTCGCCCATTCGACTCATATTATTAACATATGTTTATTGTACAATCCAAAGCATTAGTCGCATAAATGCATCTACAAACTCCCCCTCGACTATTGCTTGGATTGTTTAACCTTCGTTCCTCATCCATTCTTTTGTTCATCAGCTTGATCCTCAAAAGTTTCTTTTCTTCTAACGTCATCACCTTCTCAAACACTTGCTTCGGCTTTTTCTTTTTCGCTTCAGGAATCTCTTGAGCTTTAACAAACTTGCCGAGCTTTTTGTCATAGTCGCATCCGGCGTTGATATCATGAGCAAAACACAAGAATACCACTCTCTGGTATTTACTAGCTTGTTCAGCATCCTTAACATCGCTGAAAATAGGATTGTAATACAACATTATGATGTCCTCATGTGAACAATTAACCAACCACATGGGATCAAAAATGTGTATTTTCTTGAAACTCTTATCTCCATCTTTCAAAACTATAACAGCTTCTGCAATCTTCCAATCGTAGTACTACCAGATAAAGTCTTTAGCGAAATGTTGAGGAATCTGCAGCAATGGAATGTGCCTCAACACTTTTGGTGGTTTGTACTTTAAGGTCACTTTGGGCAAACCAGTAATATCATCAATAGTCTTCTTGTGAACAATCCTTTTTGGATATTGAGGTTCAAAGAGATTCCACTTCGTCCTGCTCTCTCTGGCCATCTTCTCAGCAAAATATGCAATCTGATCATTTGTCGTTCCAGTCATCTTGTGTCGACAAATATCACGAATTGCCCAATATAGGAGAGTCTTCAAATCATGAAATCTATCAAAGTATAGAATCCCCTTCTCCCACTTCACTGCTACACACTTCAGTTGCTTTATAAACTTCCATCCCAACGCTTTTCCTTTGAACATGTCGTTGTGGAATTTATAAAAGCTACCTTGAATCTCAGCTTTAGGACGATTAGCCTCTTTCTCTTTTAACTCCCTCAATAACTCTTTCAAGCTATCGGATTGTCTGATATACGGTTTCTCATGCCCTCTGAATATCTCATCAACAAACATATCACTTTTCTCTTTTGCACGTCTCTCGGCTTCCTTTAACAATTCATCAGTGAAAGCAGTAAATCCAGAATCCTTGTCTCTTTTAAAATATTCTGGATACTCTTCACTCGTCACATCCTCAACTTCTATGTCCTCGAAACCAGGTATATCACGATCATCAGAATGATCTCCAGCTTCCTTTTCAGTTAGATCAGGAATCTGGTTATCAGCTAACAATTCTTCAACAGTTTTGCCAACCTGTTTCGCCAGACCTTCAAAGATCTCTTTTGCCATCGCCGCCGAGACTTCACCATCTTCCAAATCTGGATCCTCATATTCTAATTCAAACACCCTGTCACGAGATTCAAAGATCTCAGAAAATCTGCTGGTCATGTCAATCGTCCAGACTTGATCAGTGAGCATCTGGCGATACATCTACTTATCAGCTTCAGACATAGACTTCAGCTTTTCAATCCAGAAGATCGTATCATCATCCACTGATCCTCCAGGGGCTTTCGAACTAGATTATTCTCCTTTTCCAGATTCTCTCTTCTCATACTTATATCTGTCTGTATCGTCATCATCATTGTCATCATCATCATCGGATGCAGAACTGTTATTATCACCAGATCCATCATTTGAACCATCATCATCATCATCTTTCTTCTTTTTAGGAGCTTTACCAGAATCTTCATCAAGATCTTCATCATCCTCCTCATCATCGTCAGATAGTTCAAAATCAACCTGCTCCTCTTCTAACTCTTTATCTTCTTCACCTTCTTTCAGCTGAGGAGCTCGAGAGTATAAATCTTTGATTAGATTATCCATGTTTTTGTTACTCTCTTTCAGCTTCTTATTTTCACCTTTCAAAGCTATAATCCGTCTGGTGTTTCTCTGCTCATGTTTCAACAACTTTTTATTATCATTCTGCAACTTTTTGATCTTCTGTTTCAACTCTTCATTATTCTCATGTGTTGTAACAACTACATCAAGCATCTTTGAGTCGTTTTGTCTCAATTGGGCAATCTCAGTCTGCTGCTTGTTTATCAAATTCATCATCTCAGTAAGTCTCCAGTTAACAGTATCCATCACATCACTATCCACTGTAACCTTTTTAGTGGAGACTTCAGCAACCTCTGGCAGTTTACCCTTCTTTATCTTTTTAAGTACATTATCTAGTGCTTCATTGAATGCATCAACAGGTATATCAGCTTCCTGTTCTGTACCTGAAGTAGCTGTGGTTTTCTGCTTCTTTGAGGCTGGAGCAGCAACCGGAGATTTTGAGCTAGAAGCAGGTGGCAACTTCTTTCCTGCTATCAGTGTCTCTATCTCTCTAGCTCTCTTTTCTGCAGGTCTCACAACCTTTTCTTTCTTCTTGTATTGGGGCTTCTTCGGTTTCTCCCCCTGAACTGGCGAACCAGGAAAGTCTCCTGTTCCCAGACCTAAACTCTCATCCTCTTCGTCCAAACGAATAGGGCTCTTCTTCCTCTGCTCTTATACAGATCTGTTCAAACTAACAGACTCACCAGCCACAGTGGCCTTGGGCGTGGTAGTCTTCAACGTTTCAGTCTCTGAATCCCAATGTTCATCTTCTTGCGTCTCTTCAGAATCAATCGACGCCTCATCCACTAGATGTAACCCTTTCTTCGCCATGCTCTTATGTCTTCTTGGTGCACTTTTCTTCTTAGCAGGCTCAGGAACAACATCTATCCTGATCTCTTTCTCTTTTCCCTTTCCACTTTTTGCTCCCACATTAACAACCTGTCGCTTACGCTTTGCATCTGGATCAACAGGATGTAATGGATTGTCTTGGTCTGAATCACTGTTAGCATGTCTCACTAGACCTTCACCTGGATCCTCATAGTCAATCCTCGCCAAATGTCCAAATAAACGTCTAACAGGTGGACGTTCATTCACTGACAAGCCTTTATAAGCTTTCATTCTAGCCAGTGTATTGATTGACATATGTTATTGAACTACAATGTGCTTAGGATCCCTCTTCAACTCTTTGTATTTATGATCAAAAACCATCTGGAGGAATCGAGGATACAGCAAAAACTTCAGATTCCTCGTGCCATTTACAGGTTCCAACAAATGTTCCATCAGCATCCCTGATACATTGAACGGTTTGTTCAATACCAGTGCTACCATCATCGAGCTAATACTCTTTCGCATCAAATCATATCCTCCAGCAGCTGAACCAAAGACGTGAATCAACACATGTGCCAAGTATTTGAATTGTGGACACAGCTTTCCCTTGTGCAATGAGCCATCAGTAATCGGCCCATTGTATTTCATCCTTAGAAAGCACTTTCGTTGTTCCATAAAGCTAAGCTCTCTGGGATCAGTCTTTTCATCTTGAAGATTCAAGGATTCTCTGATATCTTTCTCTGAAACGATAACCAACTTTCCTTGTATCTTGCTCACCAAAGACGATTCGCATTCCCAGAAATCCATCTTTGCTTAAGTCCAGAATTCTTGTATCATGTCTCGGTAGATAATGACAGGTGTAGCAATTGCGTCTATCACCCGACTTCTTTTCAAGAACTCTACGATCTCTATGAACTTAGTATGCTTTTTAACTTCTCCAAGATACGCACAACAGTTATGCGCATTCTCAAATGGTAAAAGCTCTTCAGTTACTTTCATGGCAGGCTGTGAAGATGATCCAGCTTGTTCAGTAGGCTTCTCCTGTTCAGACATGGTTCAATCTACAAAACAAAACAAATACACATGTTAAAAATCGACAAAATATTCAAAGTTTGAAAATTTGGTATTTTAACTTCTCATTCGCCCATACGGAGGTGCGAATGAGAAAATCTTGGTACGAAAGAGAACTTTCAAAGGTACGAATGTAAAAGATTTTGATAAAAAGTTTCATTCGACCATTTGTTCTTCTTTCGCCCAAATAATCACCTCCTTTGCCCAAATTAGTCACCTTCGACCATTCGTAATGGGCGAAAGAGACTGTTCTTATTTCAAATTTTCAATTCTGAGAATCAGTTGATTTTAACTTGTTGTTTTGATTCATTAAGCAACTAATAGCACCGATTAAGATTTCCAAATCAACAGTTTTATCAATTAAGCATTATATCAGTGTTTTCTAATTAAAACTAGGGTTCGAATAAAGAAGATGATCAAATGATCAAACTGATGGATTAAAATCCTTAGTTTTTGTATTTTTCTCCCCCTAAAACACTGATAGAATGAATCCTAATCAACAATTAAGTCAATGATCATGGTTTGTATCAGTTTTTGATTTCTAGGGCTCAAATCTGAAAAACAACGATTAATCCTTGAAAATGAGGTGTTAACCTGTAACAAGAAGTGCAAAATGATCAGTAAAGTGAGACGAACACAATGGTATATGGCAAAACAACAGGGCAACAAGTGGACTTCAATTCAGAATTTTTGAAAACATTTTGTAAGGGTTCGAATGAGACATAAATGGTATATATAGGCATGCTCCTTCGCCTAAATACACCGGTCGAATGAGAAGCTTCTGGTTCCTTCGACCCTATTTAAAGGTTAGAAGGAGACAAAAGGTTTCGAATGTGTTTGTTACTCAAGAACACTCTCATTCGCCCAAATACACTGTACGAATGAACAACAAAAATTCCACGTTCGACCAAACGAATGGGCGAACGAAAACTGGAATTTTGACAAATTTTCCAAATTTCAAAAACGAGTCCCGTTCCAATTATTTTTCAACTTTTAAGCATCCAACATTCATATTTTCACATTTAAAAGATTACAAAGCTCAAATGGTTCATCAAGATTTAGAAAATCGGCATCAACCACCATCAGCTATCAAAAATATGATAGAAATGTAAAATCTTTTTGGATTTTCTAAAGTTTATGTTAAAACACACCTAAAATCTTTTTGAGTTTTGTAATTTTTGACGAGAAAATAAAATGCAGAAATGTAAATGAAAAACAGTAAATGTTTTGAGATTTCCGGTAAAGGGATCATATCAGTTATTGAGAAATCTGATCACACCGTTGATCTTTTGAATTATTATCATTAAAGACAATGTGTGATCTGGCAACTGCTGATATTGTGATCCACATAAACTCACATGCAGACTTTTGTGCAATGCTTTAGACTGATACTATTATGTATAGTATAAACAAAATTGTCTGTGGTTCCCACACACACGACATACTCCCGTATCAAGAAGTAAATGCACAAAGACTCATTGTAAAGCGTGATTATGCTTTCGTCGTCTATAATTTACAAAGTATAATGCACAGAGGTATACAGGTCAGCAAATTAATGCAACAAAGTAACATGTGCACTTTACTAGGTTGAGGACTGATATTAATCATGATTTGCATCAGTGATTAATACGATGTAATAGATAATCTTTGATCATCATAAAACATAGAAAGTTCCTCAATTCGGTAACTTTAGGATTTGGCATAAAGCTCTTTTATAAAGACATCCTGTCTGATCTAGGTCCGTAATGACTTACAGTAGAAGATCAGAGAGGCTATCCCCAGACAACTAATAACATAACGACCCTAAACCTCCGAGTTTTGTACAAATACCCTATCAAACGAAATTACGGTACTAAGACCATATGCCCATGAGGAGTTCATCCACACAACAATTCGTTTGATATGTATGTATCAGGCACGCAGTAATAGGTCTACGAAGCCTATCAGCACATCGCACAGACTCAGACACACGCCCTATATAGCATTACATTTCTTAGAATGTGTCAGATCCCCACTGATGTACTATCATTTCCCCTTTTACTCCAGGAAATCATTTTTGGTTTTTCTGATTTTTATAAATTTTTGAATTTACTGTTCCCAAGGATAAGCTGGAGCATTTCAAATATGTGACTGCCCAGATATCGTTTGTTCACAGAAATCTGACGGCATTAATCTAAGGGAAGAAGATATAGCAGTCAGCAAAGAAATTTTCTAATTTTTATGGATTTTGAAATTTTTCTAAAAAATAGTAAAAAATTAACTAAAAAGCGATAAACTGAGGTGGTGATCAGTCTTGTTTTTCTTTAATACCATTAGCTTTTAAAAGATAATCAAATCTGGATTTGTCAAAAGCTTTGGTAAAAAGATCTGCGCGTTGGTAATCAGTGTGGATTTTGACCATATCGATCAACTCTTTAGCATAACAATCACGGATAAAATGATATTTAATCCGAATATGTTTAGCCTTTGAGTGATTTACTAAGTCTTTTGTTAATGCGATTGCGGCTTCATTATCACAGTAAATAGGGGTTTTAAGAAATTGCAAACCGTTGTCCACCATCTGTTGTTGGATCCAAAGAACCTGTGAGCAGCAGCTCGATGCTAAAACGTATTCTGCTTCACATGTGGATAGTGCAACTGCGGTCTGTTTCTTGCATTGCCAGGTCACGAGCCTGCTCCCCATAAACTGGCATCCAGCCGTTGTGGATTTGCTGTCTTTGTCACAGCCCCAATCTGCATCACTAAAAGCGATTAGGTCAAAATTATCATCATGAGGGTACCAAAGTCCTTTCGATGGACAACCCTTCAGATATCTAAGGATACGCTTGACAGCTGCAAGATGACTTTGTTTCGGCTTTGACTGATATCGTGCACAAAGACATGTTGCAAACATTATATCCGGTCTAGACGCGGTGAGATACATCAGAGATCCGACGATTGCTCTGTATGTAAATGGATCAGTCAGCTCCCCTTAGCGTCAACTCCAATCCCGTGATTAGGTTGTATCGGGGTATCCATCGGCTTCGAATCTTCCATCTGGAATCGGCTCAAGACTTCAGAAACGTATTTGGTCTGGTGAATAAAGATCCCCGTTGGTCTTTGCTCCACCTGCAAGCCTAGGAAAAACTGCATTTCACCCATTGCGCTCATCTCGAACTTTTCCTGCATAACTTTTTAAAATTCCCCGCACAGAAGTTCGTTAGTAGACCCGAATATGATATCATCAACATAAATTTGTACAAGAAGCAAGTCATCTCCTGCTCATTTCGTGAACAGTGTGCAGTCTACCAATCTGCGTTTGAATCCTTTCGAGAGAAGATACGTGCTCAGCTCCTCATACCATTGTCTCGGAGCTTGGTGCAACCCGTAAAGAGCTTTGTTTAAGACATAGACCTTATCCCGGTGAATAGGGTCCTCAAAGCCTGGTGGTTGACCTACGTAAACTTCCTCTTTGACCATACCGTAAAGAAATGCGCTCTTTACGTCCATCTGATACACCTTGAATTTCTTCCAGGATGCAAACGCCAGAAACATTCGTATAGCTTCCAAGCGTGCAACAGGTGCATAGATTTCATTGTAGTCGATTCCTTCTACTTGATGAAAACCTTGGACAACCAAACTAGCTTTGTTTCTCACTATAACTCCTCTATCATCCTTTTTACACTTAAAAACCCATTTGGTTCCGATCTTCTTTCTTCCCGGGGCAAATCTGTCAGCGTCCAAACTCCAAGTTTCTGAAATTGTAACAACTCGTCTTGCATCGCTTCCACCCAACCATCATCCAAAAGAGCTTCCTTGTACGTTCATGGCTCGACCTGCGAAACATAACAAGCGAAAGACCAGTCATTTTGAAAACCAGATTTTTGTATTTTGGCATATAAAGCAAGATTGCCAATATTCTCCGGTGCTTGAGCATTCCTCAATTGCCCTCTTGTCATAACGCTGCTACCAGGATCACCAATAACCTGTTCAAGCGGGTGTATTCGATGTATCCGAGATTCCGGATAATTCCGGACAAGCAGGTGAAAGACCAGTCACTCCCGTTTGAGTAGTCAAATTCTCTGTAGAAACCAGATCATTACCCACATTTGATGATGAAGCACCATTTAGATTTGGGTTCACTGGTGGTGTCACTGTAGCATTGTCCAGAATAGCTTCACTTGTAGCATCATCGTCTTCATCTTCTGATTCTGATGAATTAAGCGTTGTTGAAGCTTCTTGGAACACTTCTTCTTCCATCACAGGAGCAGTGGTATCATTAGAAGCCGCTTGAGGATTTACAGTGATCGGACGCACTAACGGTGAAGTCACTGCGTTTTTGACCTCGTAATATAAACGGAGTACAGCTTCTTCAACCATGCTATCTAGGTTGAATGATTCAAAGAAATCTTTGTAATCAAACATCCAGTCTGGACCGCCTCCCTGTACATTCTGAGTGTATCTTTGTACTTCGACGTTAGCCCACTCCTCGACTTTTCTAGTTCTTTTGTTGAATACCCGTTTGAGTGGGGTTGCATATCCAACAAAATAGCCTTCTTCAGCCTTTGGTGCGAACTTCTCCGAAGGATTAAGCATTGTACACGGGGCTCCAAACGGTTCTAGATACTCTAGATTCGGCTTTCGTCGGTTCAACAGCTCATAAGAAGTTTTGCCAAACTTCTTCACTGTTAAAACACGATTTAGAGTGTAACATGCTGCGTAAATTGCTTCGTTCCAGAACATTACTGGAAGATTTGAGTCCGCAAGCATTGTTCTCGCCATTTCGATTAGAGTCCTGTTTTTACGTTCTGCGACACCGTTCTGCTGGGGTGTATACGGAGCGCTGTATTCGTGATGAATTCCCTTGTTTTCACAAAGATTATCCATCTGAGCATTCTTGAACTCCGTCCCATTATCACTCCTGATCCTTTTGATCTTTTGACCATTAATATTCTCCAGACGAGTGAACAGAACTTTCAGGTTGTCAAACGTGTCGCTTTTCTGGTGTAAGCACATAACCCATGAGAATCTTGAGTAATCGTCAGTCACCACAAGACAGTACAATTCCCCAGCATGACTTTTACGTTTGACTGGACCAAATAAATCCATGTGCAAACGCTCAAGCGGTAGTTCAACGGAATTGACTTTCTTTGGTCTATGGGTTTGTTTGTGCTTCTTACCCTTTTTACAACTAATACACTTGTCATTCAAATGAAAATGTTTCACATTAACTCCAGTGACAAGTTCATTTTTCACCAACTGGTTCATCTTTCTCAAATGAATGTGTCCCATTCTCCTATGCCACATGATATATTCTTTTTCTGTAGCCTTAGAGAGGAAACACGTGACTTGGCCATGGGTGGTCATAGCTTTGGACATATCGAGAATATACAAATTGTTGACTCTTGGTGCCTTTAGCATCACCCACTCTTTTGGAAGTTCAAAACCCGGTTTCAGGATGTAGCAAGATTTGTCGTCAAAATAAACAGAGAATTGTTTATCACAGATTTGGCTGACACTGAGTAGATTGTAATCTATCTGCTTCACATACGATATCCGCTCAAATGTCACTACCCCATTGCTAACACTACCCTCCATCGTAATGTAGCCTCCTTTATTCCCCGCAAACGCTACGTAACCTCCATTTATGTTCTTGATATCAAAAAGTAGCGTGAGATCCCCTGTCATGTGGCCAGAAGCTCCACTGTCAACAATCCAGAGGCTGCTAACAGGGCCAGCTGGAGCTCCCTACACATATCAAGTAAAACAATTAGATCTTTCGGGGGACCCAAGCCTGTTTGGTCTTGGGTCTTTGAACTGATTGATTTAAAGATTCATTTGTTTCACAAACATCTTGGGTTTTAACAACCTCTTTCTTCTCACACTCAACTTTTGCTTTTTCAGATTTCACATTCTGTGAAGTTGAAGCACCCTCAGAACCCGTTGATGACCAAGACTGTTCAGTCCATTTCAAGATCCGGATCTGAGATTTTGAGGTCTCAGCCGGTCGCTTTACTCCGTCCTTGAATGTTACCTTCTTGGTTACCTTCTCTGATTTAACAGAGACAGGTCCAACTGCTGATTTAGCATTAGGTTTAGCAGGAACCTTTTTGTTTTCAGCAGTTGTGTTCACCAATGGTTTCTTCAATGGTTTCTCAGTGGCTATCCGGTTGCGTTTGTCATAAGTCATCGGACGATTTTCCCTCTTTTTGAAAAAATTGTTTTGGTTATAATAAGGTGCTGGCTGAGGGAAAAACCGTCTTTGTGGAAAACTGTAATTATCAACCGGATAATCATGTCTTTGCTTCATCTCCACCTCGTGCCTCTTGTGTCGTACATACGGGCAGGTGGCAAGTAAATGTCCCCTTTCCCCGCACTTAAAACACGCACGGTACTCTTCATAGTTTTCCTTGATGTTCGACTTAGAAAAACTCGCAATGGGATATTGATCAACCATGCACTGTTTTCTTAAACTCTCAGGAGCTGGGTCCTTTGAGTAAGTCGGCTCAATAAAACTATTTGACTTGTCTGTTGGCTTGACGAATTGTGTGACATTGACCTTTGCATCTTTAGAATTATCCGACTGAATTTTCTTTAAAATGGCTGGAGGAATATCATTGGTTCGTTCATGTTTTGGAAACCAAATTGTACTTTCCTGCCAGATCTTTTCAATTTTAGAATAGTTTATAAATTGAATCGGATATTCGTCATTAGACATAATCTTATCAGAGCCTTGCATCCGATAGAAAAATTTCACAGGTTTATCACACGATTCGTTGTTCTCTTCATTTGATTTCTCAGTTTTAGTTTCAATTTTCTTTTCAATAGATTTAACCACATTTTTCTCAACTTTCTTAACCACTTTCTTTTCAACATTTTTATCAACAGACTGCTCAACTTTCTTAGCAACATTCTTTGCTGGTTGATTCTTTCTGTGAGCATTAGCCATGGGATGGACAATCTGAGATGGGAGACTGGTTCAGTAGTGATGATATGATTTTCATCAGGAATATCACTCTCTTTCTCAACAACTGTCTCAGACTGTTATCTTCTTCATCAGAATCATCAGCAGCTACCACACCTTCATTATTCCCCAGAACAGGTCTAACATCAGAATACGGGTCTCCGACACTGGATGTGTTGGACTCGTTATCTGATGTAGAGTCAGTTTTGACTAAGCTCTCCGGTGCTATCGCATGCAAATTATGGTTTTCGAACAACACCGGAGATGGGACAGCTTTGTAGTTTGCACTACTCGACTGTGAAGGTTCTTCGATGATGTGGTCAACTACATAAGCAATGTGCTTATAGCTCTCTAACATTTTATTCTCTTTTTCAGCGAAGCACTTGATGGTTGCCATTTCTAACTTTGTGTTTTCCATTTCATTTATATAGTTGTTAATGGCAAGTTGCTTTAAAGACAAAGTCTTTTTCAATTCAGAAACATCCTTTTTGTAACCATCAAGTACTTTGTTGAATTCTTTTGCTTCCTTTTGATAAGTTTGACAGTTTATTTTCGCACTCTCAAGTTGTACCTTGAGTTGCTTATTTTCTTCTGTCAAACTGTCAAAAATGGAACATTTATCACAAACATGAGATTTAGATTGAGATTCAGTACTTACCGGTTTAGGTGGTTCTGTCATTGCCATCAGTGCGAAATGAGCTTCCTTCCCTGCAAAGAATTTTGAGTAATCAATCTTTGTGCAGGCATCATCCACCATGCACGACTTGCGGGTCATAAGGAAATCTGCTTCAGCTAGCAACTGATCGATGTCATCGTCTAGTGAGTTCACACTAGCTTCCGAGTCAGAATCACTTTCCATGTCCGAGTAAGCCGAATCATATTGTTCTCCAACATCTGTGACAGAATCAAGAATCATTCCAGACTTCTTGTCTTCACACTCATCATTCACATCCTCATTCAACTCTTCTATTTTCAACTCCGTCAATTTTTCTGTCACAACATCTTCTTCAATCTCCACATGTTCATCCAAACTCATCTTTTGTGCCACACAAGCCACATTTCCTGTAGTAATCTCTTCCACTCCTAATTGCATACCCGTCCAATCAAAACCTTCATCTTTTTGGATCACAAGTGCTTGGTTTTGATTTTCAGTTTGGGTTTGGGTTTGAGTGTTAGGTGTAGAGATTGGAACAATGGTTCGGTTTGGATTCTGTTGTGGTTGGTTTTGAGATGTGGATTGTCTAGTATTGGTATTTTGTTGTGTGTTTTGACGGTTCTGGTAGTTGTTTTGAGGTTGAAAGCTAGAAATGTTGGGACTGTTGTATGATACCTGATTCTGGTTTTGGTTTTGGTTTTGGTTTTGGTTTTGTCGGTTTTGGTAACTTGAGTTGAACGGGTTTCGATTACCTTGTTGAGCCGGCTGTGTACACTCTCTCTTGAAATGACCCTTCTCACCACAATTAAAACATGTGACCTTGGCTTTGTTAAAGCCATAAGTGGTGTTTGGAGAAGTCAAAGGTCAGTTCTCCCTGTTTTCTGGATAAAATCAGTGGCTCTTCTCATGATGCTAGCAAATGCCCACTGTATATCCATAAGCTCCATTTCCTCTTTATCGATTTGTGCATAGTCCTCATTGGTTAGATTGTTGTTCCCAATCTGACTAGCAACTAAACAGTTGTATGATGCAACCATTGCAGATACTAATGCCACATGCTGTTGAGCAATCTCAACAGTAACATTGTTAAAGTTAGAAGTCTCTAACACAATCGGATTTTGGTTTGATTGTGTTTGAGTGATCTGCATTTGGTTCATGTGAGGATTATATGGTTGTTGTTGAGGTTGACTGGCAGTGTAACAGGCAGCTTGTTGCATAGGTGAAAAAGGTGGAATGAAATTAGGTGTTTGATAAGATTGTGGTGTATATGATGAAGTTTGGGCAAGATAGTTGATTGGTGCTTTGGTGGGTTCAACAACATTAGATACACAAGCAATATGAGGCGCAACACTTGAAGTAGAGCTAGAAGTAGAAAGAGAAGTAGATGTACCACTCACATACAACTCTGGGTTCTGTGGAATCTGTGCTCTCTTTGCTTTCCTCTTCTCCTCCATTTCTTTGTTCTCCAGTTTTTGGATGAACTCATTGATAGTCCAATACTGGTATGCATCTTTTTCTTTCAACACTTCAATGTGTTGGTTCCAATATGGTGGTAAAGCATCAGCAAATTTATCCACCAGTTCAGACATAGGTATGCTAATCTCATAGCTCGAGAGCTCTGTGAGCAAGTGGCAATACCTTGGAACCAATTCTTTTAAAGTCTCGTTACCCATGTAACTAAAGTTCTCGAACTCTTTACGAAGCTTTTCCATTCTCAGCTTCCTAGTCTTCTCATTACCATCATGTCTGTTTCTCAGCATATCCCACAACTGTTTTGAAGTAGTACACGATCCGAACTGATGCAGCAAGTCAGTGTTGATCGCCTGAGATAATTGAGAAAACGCCTTTTTCTCGATCGCAAACTTCTTCTTCTCATCATCACTCAAGTTCTCCAATGGTATAGGTTCACCTGTGTTCTCCAGAATAGGAGCAACATAACCTTTCACTATCATCTGCCATGCCTCGGCTCCCTCTAAGCCTTGTCCCTCCACATGTATCTTGAACTTTGTCTTCCATGTGTTATAGTCAATCATATCCATGAGCTTTGGTGGACGATTTCCACTGCCTGGTTATAGATCATGAATGAGTGTAGATATGGCATTGGTCGTCTGTGAGTCAATAGTCGCCAATTGGTTGCTGTAACGGTTGCGCAACTTGCTGAGGAATAGAACTAGTCATAGCCATGTAGTTGATTGGCTGAGATGGTGGACTAGTCTTCTAGGCTGCAACTGTCCATGGATCTCTGGTTGTCTGCTGCTGTGGTGCTGGATTAGGTCTTGGCGTAGTTGGAAAGTTCCACATCTTAACCTGTAAATGTTCAAACACGAAAAGATTAGAAAAATTTTAAAACAGGTTTTACCTTCGCACTAACGTATGGTCGAATGAGGAAAATTCTTCTCCTTCGACCGTTTGGAAAGGTACGAATGTGAACTATGACAACACACAAACTCTTTCGACTGTTTGTTCTCTCTTTCGACCGTTTGTTCCCTCCTTCGACCGTTCGATTGATCGAATGAAACTCTAATGGTCGAATGTACAACAATAAGCTATGGAACTCTACGTTCGACCACAAAATCAACACCTTCGACCAAAAAATCACTCGTTCGACCAAAATTACTCACACCTTCGACCGTTCTCTCTAGGTTCGACCCTGCTATTTCAAAAACGGTTATTCTTTGAAAATCAGTTAATTTTGATCATGTTTATCAAATGTTGATAGATTTTGATGATTTTAATCAGGTTTTGATCCGGAATTGATTTGGAACAAGTTTATCAAAGAGAATTATCCATTTTAACCATGAAAACAAGTTCTAATCAATCAAAAACTCATCAAATCAGTTTGTTCTATGAAAACAGAAACTTTTTGACCAAAATTGGGTCCAAATCAACTGAGAAACTATCAATTTGTGGTTGTTTGATACAGAATGGCTCTGATACCACTTTGTGTGTGCTAATAGGATCGATAAATCAACAAAGAAATGATCAAACAAGTTTGATTTAGGTGCGGAAACCCTAAACCAATCACAAAATGATAATCAATCAGATCAAAACAAACAAATCATCATTCAAAGCTTTTCTCATTAATAAACAACTCAATTACACGTTAATATGATCAAAACATTAAAGACACAACGTGAATTAAGCTTAACAAAACTCTAGAGAGACACACTAAAAATGGAGGGAACAATAATGACTAAAACTACATTCAAAAATTAGCTTGACCTATTTATAGGCTACACATTCGCCCACCGTGTAGGTGCGAATGTGCACATTCGACCAAACAGCCTGGTCGAATGAAGCAATACATAACAAACTAAATCTTCCTTCGCCTCCTGTCTCTCCTTCGTATGATCTTCTTCCTTCGCACCCTTGAAAACCTTCCTTCGCCCACATAAAGACTCCTTCGCCCATTCGACTCATATTATTAACATATGTTTATTGTACAATCCAAAGCTTTAGTCGCATAAATGCATCTACAAAATGTTCATGTCGTTTCAGGTTGCCTTCATTGTTGACCGATATCTCTCTGATAACAACTGAATTTTACTTGCTTGCCTGAAAAGTTGTACGGTTATAGAGAGAAATCAACAGTCGGTTCGACTGTTGATTGGTATATAGAGAGAAATCAACAGTCGGTTCAACAGTTGGCCAAAGCTAGGCGCTTTGGCCTTTTTTAAAAAAAAATAACTTGTTTTAATTCATTTTAAATAGTTGTTATTGATTAAAATTAATTTTAATTCATTTTAAATTGTTTTTAGTTGTTCCCAATACAACAAAATTCGTTCGAGGCGTTACGGGTCGTTTATTACTCGTTTGTGTGTTTTGGTTAAAACATCCAAGTTTCTTCAACTTTCGTGAATCATTCTACTTGGTGCTCCGACTATACAGTCGATACCCATATTTTTCAAAACACGATTTTTGCATGTCTAATCGACATGCTGGACTTCCGGTCTCTGTTGACGCGTTTCGTAATTGGTTAATTGATTGTTTGTGGTTTTCAGATGTCACATCCGATCATTTTACTAATTCCCGTTTCTTGATACATTCATAAATCGTTTTACTAATTTCCGATTCTTGATAATAAAACGAAGGAACTAAATTACAAATATAATAAAAAATTATAATAATAATAATTATGTAATATAGTCATGGTTAATGCTCAAAAAAGTCAACCTTTGTTGACTCATAGGACTCTTGAAGACGAAATGAATTTTGCTGCCTCATAAAATTCTCTAAACCAGGCTTTAATCAACAGTAACAAGAAAATGGTTTTGCCTGGTTTTGTTTCTGGCGATTCCATAGGTGGAGATGTACGAACTCCCTCTGGCACCAGTTCTCAAAGCTTGGCTCCCATGCCAGCTGGTTGGTAGCTCTAGGTAAGAACATTGTGGATGGTGATGATAATAACTTCTCTTCAGATTCTAATTGCACCGGTGGAATTGGAATTAGAATTGGAATTAATGTTAGGAATTGGAGTGGACAAACCGAGTCCTAAGGTGAATCCGTTTGGTGATGGTAAACCTAGAGAGGTTTTGCTTCAGGAGAAAGGTGTGGATTATCGGAATTGAATACTTTGAGATGATACACGAAGCTTTAGACTCCAAGCGGATCCCTTGATCATACACTTATTTGCATTCGACTATACGGGGTTTTTTAGTTTTTCTAAAAGTAGAAAAAACTATAAAAACATTTAACAACTAACAAAAAATATTGTACAACAAAATAAGAAAGTGTTCCTTTCTGTTACCAAGCATGTCAAGAAATGATAATTTTCAAATATTGCAGATCAAGGTCTGCGTTAGTACTTAACTGAATATATTTGTTAAAATCTTTGACTATACGTGGTTGATGATGTCAAGTTTAAGTCGTTGATTCATTTGGAAATCGAAAACACCTATATAGACGTTTGATTAGAGTTAAAACCTTTGTTTGTGGTTGATAATGTAAAGTTTAAGTCGTTGATTCATTTGGAAATCGAAAACGCCTATATAGACGTTTGATTAGAGTTAAGACATTTGATTTTTATTTTATTTTAACTTTTTAAAATAATTATATTAAAAAAATTAAAAAAGTAAAATAAAAAACCAATTCAAAACAACAAAAAATACCCAAAATCAAAACTCTGATCCAAAGCGCCTCGTTTTGGCCTAAGCTAGGCGCTTTGGATTAGCTTTTTCTGCCCCCTGCCACCTCGTACGATTTGACCCCAGGCGAGTGAGGCGCTTTGGGGGGGGGGGGGGTGTGTGGATAGCTGGGGCCATATTATTTTAGGTAGGTATTGGATATTCCCCTTTTTTCCAACTTTTACTTTACACTTTACCTCCCTCTACTATTTGCAAATTGTGAATGTTACCCGTTTATTTTTTAAAAGTCGGTCGGTCAGTATAGAGTAGGGATGAACATTTGGTATTTGGTACTGAGACATCTCCGGTATCAATTCCGTACCAACTTTTGTCTTTTTTCGGGGTCAGTATTTTTTGTTTGGTATAATACCGCTATTTTGGCTTGATTTACCTTAAAATACCAAACGGGTACCGGTACACATATTTCACGATTTTTGGTAGTATGGTACCGAGCTTATCCCTAACATAGACTATGGAAGATTGGAAATTGGAACTAGTTTTATTATTATACCGGAAAACAATTTGTTATAACTTATGTTTGGTTACAAATTAAAAATAAATTTTACGACTTTGTAATTGAAGGAAAACAATAATTAGAACATCAAAAGAGATAGGAAATCGTAAATTACCAACTCTAAACAAAATCTTGGCAGTGTCGCTTGTTAGATTGGGTTGGATTTCGCAATTAGGGTCCGTGATGGAACATTAGGAAAGTAGGAGGGGAAATGACGATGGGGGATGTTGGATTTGCTAAGGCGATGTGAAAGAAAATAATGAGTTACGGGTTCAATGATGTTTATAAAAGATCCGTTTATGATGCCATGTTTAAGTCATAATAGTGCGGTGACCATGGTCGGGTGTTGCGGTGGTGACAATTTGATATCTGTTTTGGTCAGACTATGTGTTGCGTTGAATAGATTATCTAGCTATTGGTGCTAAACGAACATAATAGTTCTTTGGTTTTAGGCTTATTGAGGTAGGGTGCTTTGACAATAGTTGTCTTCTCATCATCATGTTTTAGTATCCTGAATAAACTCTCCTTCATCTTCAAATGTCCTTGAAGTTGAGGTACTAAATATAAGTTATTTTAACAGTCCCACAGACAATACTTATTTCAGGCAATTGTAACAAGTCATTTGGTTGTTAGAGGAAGTTACCGGAGCCTTAGTTTAATTTGTCATATATGGGAACACAGGCAGGGGAAGATCTTGGTCAATTTAACATAGAAGTTGACCTAGACAGACAGTCCCTTAACAAACACAGTGTCAATTGTTGGATGACCTCCCTCCCACCTGCACTAAATCCCATAAATTCAACCACCCATATCTCCTCCATTAAAGTTTTTAAACCTATTGCATCAGTTGAAATAAAACAGTTTTTACAGATATCTAGCTTTCAAGATTCTAGAGATGTCAACTAAATGCAGCAGGATATTATGCTTTGAATACGGTTTGTGTCTGCAGCAACAATGTATTCAACAAAAAGCAGCTTGCAATGTGCATCTGGAAATCATGAATTAGTTGATAGTGAAGAATCTGATTACTACCAAATTAGGGCCTTTGGCCAAGGTACCTTTCCAACCGGTGAGGCAAAGGCTGTGTAGTTTAGTCGTAGAATTAGGGAGTGTGAGTTGCCGTTCTAAAAGTAAAATAAAATAAAATAAAATCTGATTACAGCTAGAACCACAATATTAAAATACTAATCTATTTAATTTTTAGTAAAGCTATCTCCGGATCACTATCAACCAGTTTGACTGGTTCTTTCTTTAACCAAGTTTCACATGTTTTACTTGTTATATCTTTAATTAATCAAGTTTTTAAGGTCTAAACTATAAGAGGTATAACATAACCCAAATCAACACATGTGTAATATGCATGTATTAATGTTTATTCTGAATGTCTTGTTGCAGACTTGCAGTAATATGAGGTTGGTTGTTTATTTTTGTTTTTAAAACTATTTTTTGGATTGTTTTTTTACTTACGATGTGTTCCAAGTTAACTTAAAGAGGGAACGGAAAGGAAAATAATCGAAGGAAAGGAAACGAAAGGATAAATATCCTTTCCTTCCGTTTCCTTCCAAATCGGAAGGAAAGCTAAACTTAAAGATTTTGCCTAGTTTTCCTTTCATTTCCTTTCTTTTCCCTCCTTAAATGAAACTTGGGAACACACTATGTTTTGTTTTCCTTTCTTTTCCCTCCTTAAATGAAACTCGGGAACACAATCAAATTTTTGTTTCCTTTAATTTCCTTTCTTTTCCCTCATTAAGTTAACTCAGGAACACAGCGTAGCTTAATATTTAACAGTTTGCTGGGATTTTTATCTACTGCTCGTAATGTTATGCCAGCCACTACCGACATGCTTACAAGTGCTAAACTTCAACTCAGAAAACTCTTGGTTAGTTCAATGCAATTCTTTTGTTCTATATATCCCACCTAAACATATCTTATCTCTTGGGTAGGTGTTTTAATGCGCGTTAGTCTGCTTAAGAACCGACATAATTCTAGTACCATGTCTTTTGACCAATTTTCTCTTCTCCCTTTCTCTTTTTTAGAATCCATCTAGCAAAAATAGACCTGGCAAAACGGTTTGGTCAGGCAGCATGACAGGTCAGGACGGGCTGATTTAAAAGGGACTTTTTGGTTTTAATCAAAACTGGTTTAGGTCAGAACGACTAATTTAAGAGGGGCATTTCAATTATCAAGTACAAAAAAAACAAGTTTATAACTATAATGAAAATCAAAATAAAAGGAAATGATGTCTTATCTATCTATATTTATTCCAACAATCTAGTTCTATACCAACATTAAACAGAAGAAATTAAACAAAAACAACATAAAATTTATGCCACGACCATTAAATATATGTCATTAAAACTGAGTTTATAAGGTTGGTCAACAAGTGTACATGATTAAATTTGGTGCAGGTTTCATGAATTAAAAAATCCAAATTAGTAGTTGTATTATTAATATGGGAAAAGTGAATATGAGGCTGTTACACACCTAAGCTTAGATGCGAAACTTTCAAAACTGCGTCGTTTTGATTAAAAACCCTAAAATTTAAAACTAAAACATACCATTTTAAATCTTTCTTCTTCATTGCGATCATCTTCCTTTTTCTCAATGATGCAGCTCTGTAATTATGAAGTTTGAGTTACGAGCAAATTTGATAAGTTTGTTACTTAAAGACAAAACAATTCAGTTAGTGGGCTCACAAGAACTCAACCCACAATTACCCCAGCAATCATGACTTGGTAGGTTGAGTTGTAACCTTTTTTGGACAGCTAGCTCAGTGGTTGGCATTGAAGCCAGGAGGAACCGCTGCCAAAGGATCATCCCCCAACGAGAATCGAACTCGAACCGCAACCCGTCTGGGGCGCTGGTTGCAGCAGGCCATGGACGGGGAACGGAAGGGGTCCACCATCCTTTAATAAAAAGGCTTCTTCCTCGTCTCCGCTCAGATCAGAGTCCCACTCCATAACAGAAAATTGGTACAATAACAAGCCATGTATTATAGCCAACTTATGTGGTGTTAGGTAATATGTTAGGCTAATGCCTGACGGGTATGGAGATCGGGTAGTTTAGGCAACAAACGAACTAAACCATTAAATATACTAAATTTTCACATTAATCAAATTGCAAATCAAATTCGGCAATAGCTTCTGGATAGAATAAGCAATGCAATAGTAATTCAAATCACGAGTCACATATTATCAAAGATTCAATATTCAAATCGCTAAACTTAACTTTTATGGTCGCAAGATATATATAGATTAATAGATGACAATAACACATACAAAACGCAAGTAAACAACACATACAAACACAATGACAATAACACAAACACCTGGCGTGCGTGTGGCAACAACACCAAGAAAGAAGAAAAACAAATAGCAGAGGAAAACCATACAAGAAAACACGACAATAACAGAAAGATACTGAAAATCACAACAGTTTCACAAAGCTGCACAAAATAAACTGCGAGAACCTCAACGAAGAAGGCAGAAATTGAGGGAGAAAAAAACCTGATGTCTTCTTTTCTATTGCTGGAATCGATGTCCTCTGCTGCTACTGGAATCGATCACCAACCTCAACCCTATGGTATAGTGAATTATGGTTGAAGACGTGAGAAGGATATTGATATATATTGGAAGAAGGGTGGGTATTTAAGTAATTTATTATCTTACAGCGGATTGTTTTTTTTCAACGCTTGTGTTTAAGAGTAGAGCTTGCAGCATTTCCAACCAAACGAGGCTTTTTGTTGGTTACGAGCTTTTTCTTAAAAACTTGAAGCTTAAAGCTTCTAAAAACCCCGTGCCAAACATACACATCATTTTAATCATATAATCAGTCTCAGGCCACACTCTGAGACATCTCCTTAGCTTTATTTAAAGTATGACTAGCTAGTTATCCACCTTTATCAACTTTAGGCGGCACAATTGTTGATTGTCTGTCATGCATTTGACCAAATGTCGGGTTTCGAGTTTACCCATTGGGGGGGGGGGGGGGGGGGTTGATTGTCATCCCTAGTTATTGACAAAATCTAACTGGGTATGAATAGTAGGAATGACAATGTTTTACCAGTAATGGACCGATTCATCACGACACCGGTAGCAACATCGAGAAAAGCATAAAAACAAATGCCGACACCGATATTCGTATGGCATCGATATGGTTCGTCATGATAAAGAAAAAATGAATTATATTTGACACGTTTGTTTTTTTTAATAAGAAGTTTTAGAGAAACTTTAAAGATAAAAATAAGCATGTCGCTACTTAACATTATTAAAATAACAAAGATGGTAAACCGATTCACTTGTACAATACTAGTCACATTTCAAATCTAAGTAAAATTTATATCCAGATGCAGATAAAAATAAGCACGTCGCAACACAATACGCGGAATTTTAAAATACATCATCGTATATGTTATAAGAAGAAAATAAAAAAATGAAAATAGTAAACCACGTCACTTGGACAATACGATTCGTAACTTCGTTTTGAGTAAAATTATATTGAGACGTAGATATAAATAAGTATGGCACAACTACATACTCGGGGTTTCATAAAACATCATAGCTTAAAATTATACGCAGAAAAAAAATGCTCAAAAAGAATTTAAATATTAAGATACGTTAATAATTTTAAACTAATAAAAGAAACAAAATTGGAGTCACTATTCATCAAGAGTTCAATTTCATATAGCCACATAGACATGACTAGTGGAATTACCTGCGCTACATGGCGGGAATTCAGTTGGTGTCGACGTCGGTTTGTTACGATACTGACCCTCGTTACAGCAACCAAAAGAGAAAACAAAAAAAATCGAAACAATGGCCAAAATGTATTGACATGTGTATTTGTCACACCCTCAAATTCCACATGCGGGGTTTTACCGCGAGGCGCGTGACACACCAGGATCCAAGTCAACGGTCACAATAAACGACATCTATTTGATATGAAAACAACGTAAATTGCCCATTAAGTTTCAAAAATCCAACCATCGCTTGCGGAAGCGTAAAACTTTATTACAACTCAAAAGTAAAACATGAAAGTCTGATAATACTCAAAATGAAATGCGAATGGATCCTAGACGCCGTGAGACTCCGTGTGCCTAAACTCAATGCTGCTACCTTAGCGACCTGAGAAAACATGCCAAAAAGACGTCAACATATAATGCTGGTGAGTTCACAGGTTTTAAGTTCACAAAGCGTTTCTAGCGTAAAGAGTTTCATCTCAAAATACCAAGTGTGTAAAACCTTTAAGCAAATAACAAGCGTTTCCTTACTACTACGACTGTGTTGCCGAAACCATTACTGACAAGCGTTGCATGTGGTGCCGCCCGTGTTTGAGTTGCCGAAAAATAGAGACAATATGCACCCGCCCGGCTCCCAGCCGTCGAGTGGGGTTTGTCAAGCCCAATAGATCTATCCACATTTCCCCCGTTGTGCCCGCACATTCATGGGTTTTATTAGGGACTTTGTGTTGCCTTGCACCGTATAGTAATTTAAAACAAGTGTTGCGTTTCCAAAAGCGTTGCGTTTCCAATAGTGTTGTGTTTCAAAAGCGTTGTGTTTCAAGAGTGTTGCGTTTCAAAAGCGTTGCGTTTCAAAGCGTTCGTTTCAAAAGCGTTGCATTTCAAAAGCGTTGTGTTTCAAAAGCGTTGTGTTATAAAACATAAATGTTGTATTTGTTAAAACGTGTGGCATGCTTCTCCCCCGAGAAAAAAGTGTATAAAAGAGGGGCCGTGAAACTCACCTTAGAGTGCGTCCTTAGTAAAATAGAAATCCGATACGTGTGTAATAGTCCCTACTAGTGGCGACCTATCAATGAGTTTACATAAGTGTGATGACTACTAACCCGAAGGCTAATCAGTCCCCAAATTGTCCAGACCGTGACTGTGTATGTTGAAAACATGTTTAAACATTAAACTGACCAAACCAGACAAAACCGACATCCCATTGGTGACCCGACATCCCACGTGTTAGCCACATACAAGATATCATGCAACATATGCAATTAAACACTTAACATGCACAACGCTTCTCTAAGTCTAGCACATAGTTTAAATAACGCATAATCAAGTCCGAACACGTGTTACCAAGTTATTAGACATGTCACGGGGTTCCTAACATGTTCCTAGGTGTCAGACCGTGTCCCGGGATGCTAAAATACACATATGACAGCAATACACACGATTAGGAATCAAACATGCAATTTGGAAAAGTCAACTGGTGATTAGGATGGTCAACTGGTGATTAGGAGTGTAATCACATGAGCATACTAGTGATTAGGATCCCAATCGCCTCATGTAACATGCGATTGGGGCCAATCGCCCCTATTATAGGCGATTAGGGATCCCCTAATCGCCCCTGCTGCACCATTTCGCCTTTTTGCGCGTTTAACCCTCCAAATCAGATCCGAAACATGTGGAAACACCCAATATTAAACCCAAAACATTTATCAAACTATTTCAAGCAAAAACCCCTAATTTATTATCATCCTAACCGTCCCAAATGCAAGCGTTTTCCCAAAATAGCATAACTAGCATGTAAACATCACATCAACATGCAAAACTTACCCTAAATAGCAAATATCCAGATTTCATCACATAACGACGTTGTCCGACATTATCCTACTGTTCTAGCATCATCCTATAGTAAACCCTAACCTTAAACAATCAACAAAACACAACATATCATCATCAATCCTTCATAATCATTCAAACGGGTCAAAACGCCTATTATCAATAATACACATCTATGAACCTTCAAACTCCTAGGTTAACATCATAATAACTCATTTAGATCAGAAACATATCAATAACACAATAATAATCATGTTTAAACAATAAAAATCCTATCTTGCATGAATACATCACATATAACAAGCATAGAGGTTTGGGTTTGTTTAGAAACTGATTTTAATGAGTTTTTAAAGACACAAATGTTTAGAAACCAGGTCTGGACCTTTAGGGAGCAAAACAATATCATTACAAAGGTTTGGGATGAAGAACACACCTTGAAATTGTAAGATTATGAGGTGTAAAAGCTTAGAAAGGTGATTTCTTGAGCAAAAACGTGTTCCAGAGGTTGGATATGGTGTGGGATGGCTTTGGGGTGTATTAGGGTTTCACAAATGATGTTTTACAACATAAGGGTGGTATTTATAGGCGTTTCTAGTCATTAGACATGCGTCAGGCGATTACGCAGCAATACAGGCGATTAGGATTCCTAATCGCATGTACTACTAGCGATTGGAGCTCTAATTGCCTATAAATATCCCCCAATCGCATGACTTACTGGCGATTAGGCCAATCACCCCCTATCAGCATGCAATTGGGCCAATCACCCCCTATCAGCATGCAATTAGGCCAATCACCCCCTATTTACATGCAATTACGCGTAATCACCTATAATGTCATGCAATTACGCGTAATCACTATTTTAACACAGATAAACACGTATTCACATACCGGCAAGTCATATAATGATTGTAAGCACATAATGCATGATAACTAACACGTTCCCATCCGTTCACCAATTCCCGAGACTCGAGATTTACGTGTGTGCGTTAAACCCGACGATTCTACAAATCGTCAATCCGTGTTCACATGGTTATGGACCGACTCTCAATGATCCCGTGGATCATTGTAACGACTCCCGATGCTTCTCGGATCCATCATAACGACTCAACTGACCTAGTTAAGTATGTTTGAAAACGTTTTTCGCTAAGGTAGACTTATGTGTGTTATAAAATGTTAACCTAAACGTGCCGGGTGTCACAATATTTACATCAATAGAAAACCATAAAAACAAACGGTAGTGCCAGTATCGATTTTGTTTGGTCATAATGAGCTCGGTTCGTTAGGGTACTGGCACTCGTATAATCTACTGTACCAATGAATGAAATGCGTACATTATTATATTGGTTAAATTTTTATTTTGCTAAATTATTAATTTCATATACATTATCAAGCCATTATATCTATTATTCATGCTCGTCGATTTTAATATATATATATATATATAATATTATCCGGTGTGTCAAGAAAAAAAAGGCCTTCTAGCCTGAATTTTCATGGTTTCGGTTTCTTGGTTTTTAGCCAAATTGTGAACCAAAGTTTTAGTGATGGTATTTTATTGTTGTAAAAACATAACCAAACCATAACACCCTTAAACCTAAACAAACCAAACTATTCTTAGCAATTAGGAACCGCTTTGGTTCCAAGCTTTTAGTTCGTTGGGCCTTTGTACTGTGAGTCGCTCATATTCTACTTGTGGGTGAATGGAAGCAGTTAGGTTTTTAAACGTTTTGGTTTTTGATGTTTTGAGTGTCTAAATAGTTTGTTTTAGGATTTTGAAAATTTGGAAATAAGAAAACTGAGCCGACTACTAAGATATGAGAATGTGAAAGTTGAGTTGCCCACTTATCTCAAACACATTTGGTTGGGCTATTTTAAATTATGACAAACATATATAGTATGAATTATTTAATAATGATAATATTATAAATTCTCACAATCCAACCCGGTTTGATACGGTTGGTTTTATCTTCTTTCAATGCAAGTACATTTCAAGCTTCTAATATCCCTTCAATTGTTCCATACATATTTCGAAATCAAACTATGGTTGTTCAAAAACAACCCATGAGTTGGTTTGGTAAATCGGGTCTTCACGGTTTCCGGGCTCTTGGTGAAGGTTTACTGCAATGGGGATGTTTATAAGGGTGAATTTTATAAGAGGATGATAAACAGATGTCATTCTAGTAAACCAAACAGAGTAATCTTAACCGTATTTTGGTGGTTATGACAGTTACAAAGACCTAACATTCTAGTTTAACTTAGGGGCTGTTTAGTAAACCTCTTAATGAGGCTCTGAATCATTCAGTGCTGCATGATTCAGCATTCAGCGCGTTTGTTTCAGCTTCTGAATGAAATGGTTAAGGCTGGACCATTAAGACTTGAGATGTTGCTGAACCATTAAGCACTAAACCATTAAGTACTGAACTATGCTGACCTTAATGAGACTCTCCTACCAATGTGGGACAAGAATACTAACCATTAAGAAGTCCAACTTAATGATTTAGCTCTTAACCATTCAGACCTCTTAATGATTCATCATTTAATCAACCAAACAGCCCCTTAGATATTAAATAGATGTCTTGCTAAACAAAACAAAAAACAACACTTATGTACTTCTAGTTAACTTCGATATTAAAAGATGTCCTCGTCACTCTCCGATGAGTGAAGTATGCAAATCCTGCAAATATCATCCCTCCAATGGAGGCTGAGATCACCTGCCAAACCTTTAAATTTGCCTTCTTCTCAACCACCTTCTCAGCACTAGATTCAACAGATCGCAAAATCAACTTGATTGCATCGAGCTCCAACCACAATTTTTCAATCTCAAGTTCTGCCAACAATAATTTAACTATTTGAATTTGAATAAAATCAATTTCGCAGGCTTTATTAATTAAAAATGCAATACCTTCATCAGAATCCGTCTCAATGTTGTTTTCAATTTCAAAGATTGGTTTCGTATACAGGTTCCTTAAAGAAGGATTTTGGACACACCTAACGCAAAATAATAACAAGAAAAAAAAACATGCATAAAGAAGATAATAGAGTTCAACAAAGATTGTTTGGATGTGTGGTATGAAACTGTTTTATGCGAAAACCTTTGAATAAAGCGACTTTTACTAGAAACACCTGAAAACTATAAAAGTTACATCATCAGTTTCCAAAAAAGGAAGAACCAACTGTTGAAGGAAAAACAAAAACTACATATTGACTTGAGCTATTTTAAATATTTTCTATCTTCCTACATTACACATTGTTAATGTAGTGAAAAATAATAATACGACAACAATTTTTTTATATAAGATATAGCTTATATGCAGAGCTGAAAATATAACTATCATATTTTAACTTATAGTTGACAAATTACACACATTTATGAAATTATCAATTACTTAAATAATCTGAAGTGTCAAACAATTGATTATCCATGTATTGCTAGCTTAACAAAGCATATCCACACAGACAATTTATCAAATTATCAATTACTTAAATAATCTGAAGTGTCAAACAATTGATTATCCATGTATTGCTAGCTTAACAAAGCATATCCACATAGACAGATTTCTCTATTATCAGTTATTATTTAATAACACATAACCAGTTCCAAAATGCACATCCAAACACCCCTAGAAATATACATCATTGTAGAAAAATTATTAGCAAACCTGTATAACATAGAACCTTTAGAAACTTCACCAGATTCTGTAATTTGTACCCTCGCAAATCTCATCTTATCAAGCTGTATAACAATTTCCATTCCCTTAATTACCTTTCCAAAAACAACATTGTTACCCCTGCAAAATAAGCGATTAAACAAGGGTAAAAAACAATGAGTAGTTAAACAAGGGCTACTAGATTTTAATTTCATTTAATCTCAAGGTCGTCAAAGCATATTGCGGGCTTAAAAGTAGATTGATTTCAACCGGTTTCTACTTTTAGGGAATGTACATTCAAATTCAAAAACAACGACATTTAAAGGCAAATATGCCATAAGTTTATAATCAAAAAACTAAACCAAATACTTAATTACGAACTCTTATAACATAAGCCCTTTATGTTGATTGCCCTGATATGTACATAATTCTAATAGGTGAGACGTATGAATTACCCCTAAAGAAAGGGCGAATGGCTGTAGCATATAAAGAACAGAGATCCAGTGGCAGTAGTGCCTCTTTGATTTGTCATAAGTACATCGGGGCCACTCTGACCACCTGGATAGCGCTCAGCTACAAGAAAAAGAGAGTGGGGGGGGGGGAGAAAGTATTAGTACTAATTATAAGATGAATTGTAGATGCTAATAAAAATATCATGATTGTACATTCAAAAGTGCCGCCATAGATGCTCTCCCCACAGGTGCCTGCAAACCAAGGAATGCAGCCTTGTTCAGTTTCAGTCTATAAAAAAGAAGATTTATACATAGAAAAGAAAAGAAAAACATACCATCGTGATTCTCGAAATCACCTCCCTGTATGAACGAAAAAAATATGTTAGATGAAAGCAATCAAAGGGTAAAGAAAGAAAACTTGGAATTTGCAAGCAAGTATCTGATTGAGATAAGAAGAAATAGCATATAAAGAAACATACTTTAACACCAAAGGATTGATAGAAAGAATGGAAGAAAGATCCTTTGTAGTGCAATGGTTTTCGGTAGTTTTTCCAACGCCCTTTTCCCTGCACATGATAATATCGTAAGTAGTAGACAATGCAAATGTAATATCATAATATCGTAATATGATATAACCTATGCAGAGTGCTCGAAAATTCTCAGCTGTCTTAGGCACGATATGAGAAAACAGCTGCATAGAAAAGAGGCCATAATCAATTCAATTCATTCAATTAATAATATTTATTTCCATAACAATGCATATTGAATAAACAAATAAACAAACAATCATCTAGCATACCTCGATTTCTATTCTTTGAGGAGGAGTGTCAAAGATGGATAGTGATACGTGCCTAACGGTGCAAACGAGCCGAGCGGATCGCGAGCTACTCGAGATCGGCTCGGTAAAAAGCTCGAATGAGCCGAGCCTTATTGAGCTCGAGCTCGAGCCTGAAATAAAGCTCATTTAGTTATCGAGCCCGAGCTCGAGCCTCGAATGTGAAGCTCGGTTGGGCTCGTCTGTTGGAGATGTTGCCTTAAGCCCACTTATAGGCCCAGTCGTTTGAAGCCCAGTATGATTAACTTGTTGAGCAAGATTAGCATAGGGTTTTAACCCTAATTTAGGCCTATAAATAATCTCTTGTACTTGTAGCTTTTGGTATCACTCAATAAAACAATACCCCAGTTGCCCCCGTGGACGTAGGTCAGTTTAGACAGAACCACGTAAATACTTGTGTTCGTGTGTGCGTGTGTGTTCTACGATCCTAACAACTGGTATCAGAGCTCAGGTTCTAGATCGAAGAGAAGAACATACCAGATCAACAACCACCACCCCAGTCGTCACCCTCACCGCCTCAGATCCGACACCCCACCTCTGCCCTTCACCTTCACTGCTGCCGCTGCCGGCCGCCATCCTTTCACTCCTGCGCCGCTGCCACTCTAAGCATCGTAGGGTGCTGCCGCGCGTTATTGATTCAGATCTCCGCGTCAACTCAGATCCTTTTGATTACTGTTTGCTTTGTCGAATAGTTTTCAAAAAAAAAAAAAAAAAAGGGTTTGTGTGTTTGTTTGTGCAAGAGAAAGAGGACATAAAATAAGTTTATTTTTTGTCTGTTGTGGTTTTCTTTGGATTGACCATACTAAAGAAGAAGGAAATAGAAAGCAATCAATTTTTGCTTTGTTTTCTTGAATTATCAATGTTTTAAAACATTATAATATTCTTTTTGTGGATTATTTTTTTTAAACGCACACACAAGAAAAGAGTGATCAGTTTCCTAGATATCAGAAGAGATAATGTCTGAAGAAGGAAAAGTCAAAGTGGAGAAGTTTGATGGGAAGAATTTTGGATGGTGGAAGATGCAAATTAAGGATTTGCTTATACAAAAGGAGTTAGATGCGGCACTAGACCCTCCCCCTACGACCATAACGAAAGAATGGACGAATCTTGACAAGAAAGCACAGTCAACGATTAGGCTTGCTCTCTCCATGAATGTAGCTTACAACATTCTGGAACAAACCACAGCGCGTGGAATTATGGAAGCTTTGTCAGACATGTACGAGAAGCCGTCTCCTGCTAACAAAGTGTTTCTGATTCGGGAGTTAGTCAATATTCGTATGAAAGAGGGAAGTTCTGTTACTGAGCACATTAATTCATTTAAATCACATTTGACACGTTTGTCTTCTGTGAACTTTAAGATAGATGATGAATTGCAGGCTTGTCTATTGTTATCCTCATTACCTGACAGCTGGTCAGGCACAAACACAGCAGTCACAGGGTCAGTTGAGACACTCAGTTTTGGAAGAGTTCGTGATTTGTTACTGAATGAGGACTCCAGAAGAAGGAACAATGGAGAATCAAGCTCGTTGCTCAGTACTGAAGGAAGAGGGAGAAGTAGTAACAGAGGAGGTAATAAGCGTAGGTCAAAGTCAAAACGCAGGAGCAAGTCAAGACCTGGAAAGCCAAGGAAAGACGTACAGTGTTGGAACTGTGTAACGACTCAAAAATTAAACGTAATTAGAAAACGATTAATTAAAGAATATTAGGCCACCTCGAGGTATTAACTATTAACGTTACCCGGATAACAGACCAGCCCAGTAACAGGCCCAATCAGTTACCACGATTAGAATCAAAGGCCCGATAGAATGTAATGGGCCGTAATAGTAAACCCGATAAGAAAGTAAGCCAAAAACGGTTAATTATAAAGCCCGAATGATTCGGCCCACTAGTTATTAATAGGCCGGTAACCAAGTAGTTAATAGTATGGGCCGGTAGAAGCTTGGGCCAAGGATAATAATAAAGATGGACTAAAAACCATTAGACCAAGAAAGGCCTTAATAAATTAGCATATGTTAACCTTTGGAATTCTTAGTAGTAAACCGGTCCATCTTGGGAAAAATGTGGATGCCGCCATTATCATCCACCTAATCAATTAAGATTCTACAAATACACTCAACATATCCAACACCCTTCCACCTCACTTGTCCTACCTATAGGCAATAATTACATGCATGCACTAGGAAGTCTATAAGATCCACCCTTGGATTGTATAAACCCTTGATAAAACCACTACCCCAATCGCTATGAACCGGAGAAAACCACTCAACTTCCCTTCCTAAAACCATGCAGCAATAATACCTGCTTTCCATCTACCATTACACCAAAGTTAGAGTTTATATAAGGAATTAGGCCAAGGTTTATAACCGGCCGATTAGATTTATCAAGAACACGACCATCCGGGTAAGTACTTTTATCAAATCTTTAGGAAACGAGCGCCAAGCTGTGATGGCCAGCTTTAGTTAGGATAAAACGCCTAAGCTGTAACGGCCAGCTATATGATTATCTTTCTTGTTATAATATGATTTGTCGTTAACAGGAACTCGAAGGAACTAGCGTATCTACGGCTTGTGAAACACCACAATCGGAAGTAACTAATGTGAGTGTGTGTACCCCGTTTTGGTTATAATCTTTTTGGGGTGAATGCATGTTGGTCAAATATAAAGATTTATCTTGTGTCATAGTTATGTTATGTCATGATCATGAAAAACTATAGAATTCGATCGTATAGAAACTACAAGAATGGATCCATTTGGTATTATTCGAATGTATTCCGACCACCAAGAGGATCGGACCACAACATATGTCAACATGTTCCCTCGATATACATTCCACCTTAGAAAAGATCGAACCAAATGAGTCTTGCATGTTTATAAATGAGTAACCGGTTGTGTTATAAATCATTTGTATGTTATTTTGTGTTAACCGGTTAAACTGGCACCACTCACTAGCTTCGCTAACGTATTTTCGACATGCATTTCAGGTTGATGAATGAAAGGAAAAACCCGAGCTCTAAGTAGGCTAAAATCGAGTCGATGCAAAGTTGATAAATAACCGGCCCAGTGGGCCGGATTGCGTCCAAACAGGCTTCGGCCCATGTAGTATTAAAAGAGTTTGTTGTAAATAAATGTTGTGTTTTGGACTTGAAATCTAAAGAGTTGTGAAATAAATGATAATGTTTTCTTAAATGAATGTTATGGAATTAATTATAGATTAGTGTCATGATTACCAATCCGTAATGACTCGGTAAAAATCGGGTCGTTACAGGTTGGTATCAGAGCTCGGGTTTGGATATAGTGGGTATAATTAGAATTAACTTGAATTAATTGTTTGAAAAATTTATGTGTAATAGAATGGCTAATATGGAGGAACAAGTAGAAGTCATGGAAGTTGAAGAAGAAGAGATTCAAGAGGTAGTCATGGAAAACGACGCGCAAGAAATACCAAGCCTAGAAGACTTGGTAAGGGAGATACCGGGACTAGAGTGGAGTGACAATGGGGTGGAGCTAAACTTAGGAACCATCGGCATTATCGGGCCCTTACCCGAGCCGGTTTACGTTCCTTCCGAACCCATCCACTCTTACCCGTATGTCGAGCCAACTTCCCACTACTATCCCAACCCAACCTTCGGAGACTTTCTTAGCTCCTCTAGTAGCTTTTCAACGGAAGGATCAAGCCAATCGAACCCATACCTCTCCGCATATTACCCAATTTACCCTCCAATGACTCCCGCAATTGACCCTTACTTAGAAGCCACTATAGTCAATCGCACCAATTTGGCCTTGCAACCTCAAGACTTTGTAACCAAACAAGAACACATGACATTGCTAGAAAAATACCATAAGGTGAAAACTCAACGAGACCAAGCGTGGGAAATGGTGGAGGAACTCAAAAGGGTGATAAGAAGGTTTGGACACCAAACTAGGCAAATCATGGAGGAACCAAAGTACCCCACGGGACTTTGAGGAGAAGGCCGAATGGTGGTGATGGAAGTAGAATAAGGACCGAAAGAAGGGTTGTTATGGTTGTTATGGTTGTTTGTGTTTGTTTGTGGTATGTTTAGGGAATATGCATGTAGTGCATGAAGAAATAGTTGTAATGTAATCCAATTAGACAAAAAAATTGGATTTGAATGTAACATCTAGACTTTTGCTATAATATATATCTAGATGTTTTACCTTACATGTTTTTCTTTTAGGTAATCTAAATAATTATAAGCCAAAAAGAAATTACTAATTATATTAAATTGTATTTATATAGAGACATGCCTCGACGATCCGAACGAAAGACAAATACCACGCAAGAAGTTGAAATTGACTTAAAGAACAAACAGAAAAATCACGCTTCTTCATCTAAACAACCTACCAAAGAACCAATCGTAAACGAACACCCTACCTCAACCGAAACGTCCGAACTAGAAGAAAAGATGAAAAAGTTAGTACTAGACGGAATTCATGACTCGCTACCATCCATAATGGACATGTTGGGAATAGAAAAACAACCTACTTCAAAAACTCCCGTTTTTGATAGAATAGGAGAATATGCCAACCCAGAAAATAATTCAGGAAAACCTTGTGATTATAAGTCCTTTATGGCATGTAAACCTGAGTCTTTTGATGGTAGTTCAGGGGCCACCGGTGCCACAAGATGGTTAGAAGAAATAGAAGCAATTTTAGAAATAAGTAACTGTGCACCCAGTGACCAAGTAAAATTCGCTACCCATTCCTTGAAAGCAGAAGCTTTAAACCGGTGGAATATGATTAGACAAATAAGGGGGAAAAATGCGGTAGCAAACATGTCTTGGGTAGAATTTAGAACCCTAATGACCGAAAAATACTGTCCTATTAATGAAATGGAGAAAATGGAGATGGAATTCTTAGGACTAGAAATGAAAGGGTTAGACTGTGTAAGCTATATTAATAAGTTTAACCAACTTGCTCGCTTAGTACCACACCAAGTAACACCCGAAACTAAGCGAATAAGAAGATTCATTTGGGGTTTAAATCCACAAATCCAGGGCATAGTCAGAGGTGCTAAACCTACTAAGTATGATGTTGCATGTGAATTAGCCTTAAGCTTAACCGATGACATAATCCGCCATAAGGAAAAAGATAAGGTACAAGTAGGTAATAAAAGAGGCTGGAATGAAACTTTCCGTCCCGCCAATTATAACACCTCAGGTAGAAGCCAAGAAAACCCTCAAGAGGAAAACCCAGGAAAGAAATCGTATAGGGGAAGTAACCCGTATTGCCAAAAATGTAAGTTTTACCATACGGGAGATTGTAAGAGAAGGTGTAGTCGATGTGGACGATTTCATTTTGGCGAGTGTAAAGGACCTCATTGTCAAAAATGCGACAAGGTAGGACATCAAACCAAGGATTGCAGATTCAATCCCGATCGCCCAAGAGTATGTTACGAATGCAAAGAACCGGGCCATTTCAAGGTTGATTGTCCAAAACTCAAGAATCCTCCACAAAAAGAGCAAGCACGGGGAAGAGCCTTTGTTATAAAGGCAGACGAAGCACGGGAAGAACCAGATTTAGTGACGGGTATGTTTTATCTCGATCACTTACCCGTTTATGTTTTATTTGATACCGGGGCCAACCTTAGTTTCATTTCAAAGAATTTTATAGAAAAATTAAACGTGTTAGGACAAAGAGGATTGGTGAAACCACTTTTGTAAGCCTTAGTCTAATTCACTTCTGTCATTTTTGGCTAAGTATAGAAGTACTGAATAGAAGACAAGAAACTGCTGATTAGAAGATATGAAGAAGTGCTGAAGTTGCAGAAGTTCTGAAGTCCAAACCAGACAAGTTCACTTCAGAAGTACTGAAGACAAAACTACTCTTCAGTAGTTGTCCTTCATCAGCACTTAGCAGAAGATATTTGCCACCGCCCTTTTGCATCAGTAGTTTGTTGTTTAATATTACTTTTAGCTTTATTTGTTTCTTTCAATGTTGCAACTTGTGCAACTTGTAACTGGACTTTCTGTACTTGCTTTTCAGGCAAGATACATGCATGTAATCGTCTATAAATAGAAGGCTTCAACCTTCTATTTTAGACATTGATTTTTAAACAGAAAAATCCTTCAAACACTCTCATTGTTATATTCCATTTCTGTATTTATTGTGAATCTTGCTAAGTATCTAATTCTCATTTACAACTTAGATTCATAATAAATACTTTGTCATTTATCTTGTTTCAAACATCAAGGGGGAGTTACAACTCTGCCTTTGCATAAAAAGTGTTGCTTTAACTTATAACATTCCGCTGTGCTTATAATCTGATTTACTAGGACTTGCTAAACACTTAAGTGTCAAGATAGCAAGTTCTTACTTAGCAAACAAGAGCAAACTGATCCAACAATTGGTATCAGAGCATTGGTTTATCTGATCACATATCAATCTAACAAATTGAGAATCAGACACAAAGCTCTTATTGATATTCAATAAAAAGATCAAAAGTTCACTTTTTATCAATATCCATCATTTAAAAGAGTCATCAGACAAATCTATACTCTTTAAAAATGGATCCACACAATACTGGTTCTGCCACCAAACCTGCCATGCTTGTGAGAAATGAGTACAATATATGGCAGAAAAGAATGGCACATACCTTGTCACAAACCAACACTGGTTGTTGGAGATCTGTGATATATGGTCCACACAAACCAGTAAACATAAACCTTGAAACAAAAGAAGGGATTCCTAAGGATCCCAAAGACTATACAGATGAAGATTTCCTAAAACTTGAGCTAGATGCTAAGGCATTCTCTATGTTGGCAATGGCTCTCCCAAATGAAATATACTCTGGCCTTTTACATTGTGAAAGTGCCAAAGAACTTTGGGACTGTCTTAAAGAACAGTTTGGAGGAACTGAAGAGGTGATTGCCAACACCAGAGAAATTTTGGCTCAACAATATGAAACATTTGCTTATATTAATGGGGAGACTTTGACACAACAATTTGAAAGATTCTCCTCATTAATCTCTGAGCTAAAGTTAAATGGGCAGACCTATACAACAGTATCTATGTTACATAGATTTTTAAGGTCTCTACCTGACAAATGGGAAACTTACTCCATTGTCTTAAGATCCTCACCAGATTTTAGCTCCCTCACTCTTACAAAACTCCATGGGAGATTACTTACTTTTGAAAGAGAAATCGATCAAAAGAAGAAATTACAAACTTCTGGTAAAACTGCTGATGACTACCTACCAGGTAGTACAGCACTTTTGGGACAAGATTCACCAACTTGTTCCTATGGATCTTATGACAATATTGACATAACCACTGGGATCTCATCAGAAAGATCTTTCCCAGGTTATGACAATGATGACCAAGGTCAAACTGCTGATAATCTATGTTTTATCATGGATGATTTGAAAAATTTTAGCAGTGATGACTTGGAAGAAATGGACATACTTCACCAACTGGCCATGCTAAGCATTAAAACTAACAAGTTTTATAAAAGGTCAGGAAGGAAATTTCCAGGATTGACCAGTAACACAAAAATTGGTTTTGACAAATCTAAACTGAGATGTCACAAGTGTCAGAAGTTGGGACACTTTGCTAGAGAGTGTAGAAGCTCTAGCTTTAACCAATCACAATCTGGAAATAACTATAACCCCAATTATAATAGGAACAATGGAACTCAAGGGAGTGCTCATTTTGTACAGGCACAAGCTCCTCAACAGCAATATATGCCTCAAGTACAATATGTTCAAGTGCCTGCTCAACAGATGCAGAGCCAACAATCAATCCCTCCCTTTCCAGCTGCTCAACTTCCTCCACAGCCTCAACAACCCCTCAACAAAGCCTCTTTACCTCGGGGTATGTTGACTGGAGCAGTCTCCCATATGACACCACAGAGTGTAATCCTGATGCAGACAACAAAGTGTTTGACATCAACTGGGGAGAACCAGACAATGGCAGAAAGAACTTTGCCTTAATGGCATTTGAAGGCTGTACCTCAAAATCTGCATTGTCTCAGGTATCAAAAGAATCTTTGACAAAACTATGTTCAAACTCTTGCAAAGAAACTTTTGCTCTCATAAGAGAGACAAACGTGCACCTACAAGGCAAAGCCAATGATTTAGAAAGAAAATACACACAGATAAAATGTGATTTGGAAAGAAAACTGTGTGCTAAAACAAAAGAGGTTTCTAAATTAACTGACTCTGCCATTGAAACCCAAGCACAAATCAAAATGATGCTAAATGACCTGGGAGATGTCAGACAAGAGCTTGCTGACACCAGGATCACTTGTGAAAAATGGGTTGAATCTTGTAGGGGGTATCAACTACTGCTAAACAAACAAAGTGCTTCAAATGTGAAGTTTGGCATAGGATACCATCATGTTGAAACACCAACAGATTTTTCTCCCAAAACTACTGAAGATGGGAGAAGAATTGTTTCAAATGAAACTTCTGAAGGGAAAGAATGCACATCTTTCCATGAAAACTTTCTAAACAGAAATCCTGGCATTTTTAAAGAAAGTACTTCAGAAGTATTTACAAAAACTGACAATAAGCCATCAGTAGTTTCATCTACTCCAGGAGTTGAGATCCTGAAAACTACTGATGAGCAAAATCTTTTCACAACTGTCAGAAATTTGCCTTCAGAACAAAAACAGAAGGCAAAAGCATGTGAAATTTGTGGCCTGTTCAACCACAAAACTGAATTTTGTAGATACAGAAAAGGAATTCAGTTCAATCAAAAATTTAAACAACAGGTTGTGGGAAATCAAATCAGAAATGATTATGAAAAAGTCTTTAAACCCAAGAAACAACAACCTGAAAACACCTTTTCTCAGAAAAAGATAAAATCTCAACCAAAGTCTTTTTCTCAAAATTCCTTGTCAGTAGTTAGACCAGAATCATCAGCAGTTTCACAAACTGCTGAGATTCAAAATCTAAAGAACATGGTAGAACTACTGATGACCAAGGTTGATGGTGGTCCTAAAAAGGATACCACCATAGTTCTTCATGAAAAATCCATTGCCAAAAAGACATGGATTTCTCAACCTGGTCAAGAACAAACTGTAACTGTTCCCAAGAGCAAACCCAAAGCCAAACAGGCTTGGGTTTCCAAATCTAACTAATTTGCTTTTATGTGCAGAGAGTTTCCAGGGGCTTAAACAGCACATGGTATGTTGATAGTGGAGGCTCTATGCACATGACTGGATGCAGATACCTGATAAACAACTTTATCAGCCAAAGAGAAGGATCTGTGTCCTTTGGGAACAATGCCAAGGGATATGTGCTAGGACATGGCAATGTCTCCTCTGGCAAAATACAGTTTGACAAGGTCAATCTGGTGGAGAACCTTGAATACAACTTGCTGAGTGTGTCACAAATGTGTGATAAAGGATATTCTTCCTTTTTCACAAAGACAGCTTGCAAGATCATCTCACCAGAAGGCCAGAAGTTGATTGAGAAGATTATAGAAGATCATACTTTGCTGATTGCCAAAAGATGTGGCAATGTCTATGCAGTGGACATTGAAAAAGATAAAGTATTGAACAACACTGCCTGTTTCTTCTCAAGGGCATCAACTTCAGAAACAGATCTCTGGCACAGGAGACTTGGCCATGTGAACTTTAAAACCATAAATAAAGTCACAAAAATGGGCTTGGTCAGAGGTCTACCTTTGAAAGTATACCAGTGTCAAGAACACTGTGTATCCTGTTTAAAGGGAAAACAGCATAAGTCCTCCTATAAGTCTATTGAAGAATCAAAAACAACTGCATGTCTTCAACTACTCCATATGGACTTATTTGGGCCTGTCAAAATCATGAGCCTTGGTAAGAAGAAGTACTGCTTAGTCATCATTGATGACTACTCAAGATTCACATGGGTATTCTTCTTATTTTCCAAGGATGAGGCTGCTGAGATCATCAAGTTCTTCATTCTACAAGTAGAGAAACAATATTCTCTATCTGTCAAAACCATTAGAAGTGACAATGGGACAGAGTTCAGGAACAAAACTCTGGATGAATTCTGTTTGTCTAAAGGGATTATTAGACAATACAGTGTTCCCAGAACTCCTGAACAAAATGGTGTAGTAGAAAGGAAGAACAGAACATTGATAGAAGGAGCAAGAACAATGTTAGCTGATTCTGGACTGCCATTATACTTTTGGGCAGAAGCAGTTAACACAGCATGTTATGTTCAGAATAGAGTTCTTGTGGTCAAGAGACATTCCAAGACTGCCTATGAAGTTCTTCATGGCATGAAGCCCCTTATCTCCTTTTTCAGGGCTTTTGGGTGTCAATGTTTCATCTTGAACATCAAGGAATCTATCTCAAAGTTTGCTGCCAAAGTTGACTCAGGTTACTTTCTTGGTTACTCTTCAACTAGAAAAGCCTACAAGGTTTTTAATTCTCACACCAAGATAGTAGAAGAAACATTGAATGTCAAGTTCAATGAGTCAAAACACACTCTTATTCCAGCACATCCTGCTGAACTCTTTGACCTTGACAACTTTCACTTTGGACCTGAAAAGGCTGTTACTTCTTCCAAACCTACTTATTATGGTGATCAAAGGTTTGAAGATGAGGATCCTGCACCATGGACTCCTCAAACAGTCATTAAGTCAACTACAACACCATCAGAAGTTTTCCAAACTTCTGATCAAACAAATACTGAAGGCCAAACTCAAACATCTGCTTCAGCACCTGCAACTACTGAAGAAGCTGCAACTGCTGAACCAAATATCATAGACCTCAGTAGTTTGTTTGAAGAACCAGAGCCACCTACACCTGTCAGTGGTTTACAACAACTGATTGAACACAGAGATCATCCACTTGATCAAATCATGGGTGATATAGCTACAGGTGTTCTGACCAGAAACCAGCTCTCCAACTTTTGCCTATTCTCAGCCTTTATTTCTCAGTTGGAACCAAAGAAGTACCAGGAAGCCCTCAAAGACAACAATTGGGTGCAGGCTATGCAAGATGAACTACTACAGTTCAACAAGCAACAGGTCTGGGAAATTTGTCCCTTACCTCAAAACAAGCAACCAATTGGTACAAGATGGGTTTTCAGGAACAAACAAGATGAAGCTGGTATGATAATCAAGAACAAGGCAAGACTGGTAGTTCAAGGGTACTCTCAAGAAGAGGGAATTGACTATGATGAAACCTTTGCTCCAGTTGCAAGGCTTGAGGCCATCAGGTTATTTCTGGCCTATGCCATTTCCAACAAAATAAAAGTTTATCAAATGGATGTGAAAAGTGCATTTTTATATGGTAAAATCAAGGAGGAGGTGTATGTCTGTCAGCCACCTGGGTTTGAGGATCCTACTCATCCTGAGTGGGTGTACAGACTGGATAAAGCTCTATATGGGCTCAAACAGGCTCCAAGAGCCTGGTATGATACACTCTCCACCTTTTTACTCAAAAATAACTTTACAAGAGGTGCCATTGATAAAACACTTTTCATTAAACATGTTGGAAATCATGTCTTACTTGTTCAAATTTATGTTGATGATATCATCTTTGGTTCAACAAACACAAAATTGTGTGATGATTTTAAGAAACTCATGCAATCAAAATTTGAGATGAGTACCATGGGAGAACTGCAGTACTTTCTAGGACTGCAGATCAAACAACAAACAAATGGAACTTTTATACATCAATCAAAATATGTTAAAGAATTATTGAACAAATTTTCTTTAAATGACTGTAAATCATGTTCCACTCCCATGACACCTATCACACAAGTTGAACCTGATGATCAAGGAAAACAGGTTGATCAAACCATGTACAGATGCATGATAGGTTCCCTTTTATACTTAACTGCTTCTAGACCAGATATTATGTTTTCAACATGTGTCTGTGCTAGATATCAATCAGCACCAAGGGAATCACACCTTATTGCAGTCAAAAGAATTTTTAGATATCTGAAAGGAACTCCAACGCTGGGAATCTGGTATCCTGCTTCAAGCAATACCAAGTTATCAGCATTTTCAGATAGTGACTATGCAGGGTGTAAGATGACAAGAAAGTCAACATCTGGTGGTTGTCAATTCCTGGGTAACTGTCTAGTGTCCTGGCAATCAAAGAAGCAAACATCTGTTGCAACTTCAACTGCTGAAGCTGAATACATTGCAGCTGCAAGTTGTACATCACAGATACAATGGCTCCAATATCAACTTCTTGATTATGGAATCAAAGAGACCAAGACACCTTTGTTTGTAGACAGCAAATCTGCCATTAGCATCATTCAAAATCCGGTACAGTTCTCAAAAACTAAACATATTGAGATCAGGTACCATTTCATAAGAGATTGCTATGAAAAAGGCAAGATTGAGGTGAAGCATGTAGCAACAGCTAATCAGATAGCTGACATCTTCACTAAGCCCCTTGACACATCAACATTTCAGAAGTTAGTTTCCATGCTTGGAATGCTAAATTTGTAAGTGTTTATTTTATTTTTTTTCTCTGCATATCAGTTAGAATCCAAGTTAACACTTGATTCTACCCAACTCTACAGCAAACTTCTACATCAATAACTACTGATATGCATCAAAATTTTTCTTTTTCCTTTTTCCATCCTTGATTCCATCCTGTTTACCATGGTGGAATCAAAATGAAAAAAATTATTTTTCCTTTTTCCACCCCTGATTCCATCCTGTTTACCTTGGTGGATTTCAGGTTAACCTTTTCCATCTTTTTTTCTGGTTTTCACTTACAAATGTCAAAAGTCTGAAACAAAACTTCTGAAAAACAAAAACAGTTTGAGAGAAACTACTGATGAACAAAAATCATCAGTATGGGGATAACTTTCTGAAAAAGTGTGTAACTTCTGATAAAATAAACTTCAGAAGTTATGAACAAAGTATTTATAAAAACATTTCTCATCAGATGTTAAAACTACTGAAGAGAAAATGGGAACTACTGATGAAGTAATCCTTCATCAGCAGTTTAAGTCAAAAGGGCAAATCTGACTTTTCCCATCATCAGAGGTTTGACCTAATAAGTTTAAAACCTCTGATAAAGAGATTTTTAACCAAAGGCGGTTTTAAAACTTCTAATAAAGAAGATTCAAGCGGTTAAAACTTCTAATAAATACCTTTTTCACACACTTATCCTTTTAAACTCACAAAATATCCCTCCTTCTCTCTCAAAACTCTCTCAAAACCTACACCTGAAAATTCACTGTTCGATCAAAATACCCAAACCACAATGGCTCTAGTTCTAAAACAGGGACACAATCAAAGAGCTTTTCTTGAAAAACAAGAAGGCTGGTCCCAATACGATGAGATCATTGATCTTGTCGTCAAATCCCAATACTTTACTGCTCTCACAATTAACCCACCAATTCACACTGAAACTCTGAATGAGTTCTGGGCAAATGCTGAGACGGTTACAATGGGTGGTGAGGTCATTTCCCTCAACTCAAAGATAAAGGGGAAACAACTGACCATCACACCGGCCACACTAGCAACAAGACTGGGTCTGGATGATGTAGCTGCCCCTGACCATGTTGCTAACAAAGATATTCATCTAACCATGACTGAGTGTGGTTATCAAGGTACTCTCTCCCATGCAACAATATTCAAAAAATATTTTGAACCAAAATACAAACTTTTGTTTCATTATATAATTATGTGTTTGAGTCCAAAAACAGGGTCATATGACCAGATGCCCTCCACTTTTCAACCAATATTTCATTCCATTGTGAATGAAACCAAATACAGGGCATCAAAACTGTTTTTCCATGAGTTGGTGTTACATCACAATAATACCAAGAAAAAGTTTTTGTTGTACCCAAGGTTCATTATGCAATGCATAATAGGGGAACTGGGTAATGAGGTGCTTGTGGGAAAAATTTCAACTTTAAACCCTTTAACATCACAAGCATACTCAAGACTAAACAAACCGGCTGCCTGGCCAGAAGATGATCAGGGAGAACAACAACAAGTCCCCCTGAAGCCCACATCTTCCACACCCACACCACCAAAAGCCAAAAAGCCCAAGCCAACAAAAACTGTAACCCACCAACCCAAAAGAAAAGCTGTTCAGGAGGTTGAGATGCCTGAACATGCTCTTGAGCATTCTGCTCTTCAAACTGTTGAGACTGAAACACCCTCTCAGTCTCATCCATCTCAAACCCCACCAAGAGCACCCATATCTGTTCATTTCAAAAGAAAAAGACTTAGAAAAACATATCAAACACACTCTTCTTTTGAAACTGCTGAACAACAAACTATTGCCCAAACTACTGAACCTTCCCCACAAATTTCTGAACAAGAGGCAATTGAAATTGCCAAACTTCTCTCTGGGCTAAGAGAGAATGTCCCATCTGATCATGTCAGTCCCCATCAACCACAACAAACAGGGGACATAACTACTACTTTAGACATGGATGTGGACATCATTAGCCCTATCCCAAGAGATGAGGGTGGACCAGAGTCTTTAAGCCCAAATTTAGAGACTCTTGGGGCATCTGAGGCTGCTACTACTCAGTTACCACCCAGTGGTGGATCTGAGGACAGAAGTAACATAGCTAAGACCTCAGATGTGGCAACTACTGATGAAGGCTTAATGCCTGAAGTAGGAAATCCTCAGTACCAAGAAACAGAGGTTCATGAGAGAACTGAGTTGGGCTCAGCTCATGATTTAACTGAGACAGTCCTCTCTGAGGGCAACATCAGGGATACAGATGATTCCATTAATTTGGATGATGTTTCAAAAACTCCAACTACTGAATTGACGGCACTTTCTGAAGGTCCTGCTGCAAAGGTATCCAGGCTCAAGAAGCCAGTCACCTCTGCACAGGTTAAAGTCCACTCAATCCCTAAAACCCCTAGAGTGGCATCCTCTGTACAACATGAGGATCTCCCAAAAACACCCCCTTCACAGCAAATGCCTACCCAATTCCCTGGGCAAACAAGCATAGACCTGAACCAGCTATGCAGCCCAGTGGGTCCCCTGTACCACATGATGAATACACTCATCAGAAATCACTTCCAAACATATACAGCTGACTTGGAGCTGTCAATCAAGAACCAATTTGGAGTGATCAAGACCAAGATGAACGATCTGTCAAACAAAATAGACTACAACAGCCAGCAGATTGCTCATCTTCAAGGACACTTCTCCCAACCCTCTGCTTCAAGGGTTAGAATTGATGAATCCAAAAAGGGGGAGAAGATCAGGGAACCTAAGGAGTCATTCCAAGCCAGAGTAAAGGCACGAGTGGCACTCCTTGAAAGAGATCTGAAAGATCAGGCCAGAAAAGAAAAATTGGCCAAACAGTTTGGTGTCTCTATTGAAGAAATTGAAGCTGCTGAGAAAGAAGATGAGACCCAAAGTTCTGATGATTCCCTAAGGTGTAATGAAGAAACTTCTGATGACCAAACTTCTGATGAAGAATCAGAAAGTACTGAAGACAATCCTTCAGTAGCTGACAAACCATCAGCAGTTGTCAGCACATCAGAAGTCAACACTTCCCAACCTCAAACAACTGAACCTTCCAGAACCACTGCTCCCACTCAACCAACATCTGACCCCATCAGGCCTACATCTGTTACAACAATGACTGTATTAAACCCTTCTCCCATCTCTCAATCAGCTGAACTATTAGAGAAGAGTTTAATTGCAGCCAACAAGAAGGCCAGAGAAGATCAGATTTGGAAATCTCTGGAAGAAAGGGATGATTTGGACTTAAGCCATGAAGAAAAACTTCAGGCTTATGCAGCTGAACTACAAAGGCAGGCTAGCCTTGATGAGATTGCTGAACAGGATAAAAGACAACAACTGGTGTCTTATATTACCAAGAACAGCAAGACTAAAGCCTTTACACTCAAAGGACTCTCTATGCAAGAGCTGACAAGAAGAGCACAACTGCTTGCAGACAAAATGGCCACAAGCAAAGAAGGAAAGGCCAAGAGAGCCCAGATAATAGAAGAACTAGTAGCAGAAGGATATGGTTCAAAAGCCTCTGTATCCAGATGGAAAGAAGAAAGACTAATGGATACATATAGAAAATACTTGGCTGCCAAGGCTGCAAATCCTGAGAAGTTTCAAACTGCTGATCCTTCAAGATCAGTAGTTAGAACTTCTGGTGTATCTAGAAGATCTGCTGCTCAGAAGAAGAAGGCAGAGGACAATGTCAAAACTGATTTCAAAATGGTACTACTTGAGGGAAGCTCAATAGTCCATTCAGATTTTGACATTGAGGAGAAACCTCTGTTAACACAGTTCAGGGATCCTTCCACTTTTGCTTATCAAATACAAAAAACCATTACAGAAAAGCTGCATACCAAAGTAGTGACTGAACACCATCTCCCAACTGTTCAGATGCCTGGTATGCAACAACATCAACAAGGAAGAGAATCCCACCTGAGGCTATCTGAAACTGAAGACATCCAGCACTCAGGACCATCAACCCAAGGGACAAGTCTGGTTCCCTATTCTTCTGACTTTAACAAGTCAAAGATACCTATCATCAGATGGTCACTTACTGATAACAACTCAGTACTGTTGACAAGAAGAGACTTCTCAAGCAGGGTTTACAAGAAGATCAGTGATCTGAAGAAACTGTCAACACAAGACCTGCTCACAATTCAACATCTAGATCCACAGAGAGGATCTCTGTCTGATGATCTGTACAACCAGCTCAAGAACACCATGTACAAAGAGATATGGAAGATTGTTCAAGACAGAAGAAACACATAAGGAATTAGTAAGGTTTTGGCTTCATCAATCCAGGGGGAGATTGTTAGGACAAAGAGGATTGGTGAAACCACTTTTGTAAGCCTTAGTCTAATTCACTTCTGTCATTTTTGGCTAAGTATAGAAGTACTGAATAGAAGACAAGAAACTGCTGATTAGAAGATATGAAGAAGTGCTGAAGTTGCAGAAGTTCTGAAGTCCAAACCAGACAAGTTCACTTCAGAAGTACTGAAGACAAAACTACTCTTCAGTAGTTGTCCTTCATCAGCACTTAGCAGAAGATATTTGCCACCGCCCTTTTGCATCAGTAGTTTGTTGTTTAATATTACTTTTAGCTTTATTTGTTTCTTTCAATGTTGCAACTTGTGCAACTTGTAACTGGACTTTCTGTACTTGCTTTTCAGGCAAGATACATGCATGTAATCGTCTATAAATAGAAGGCTTCAACCTTCTATTTTAGACATTGATTTTTAAACAGAAAAATCCTTCAAACACTCTCATTGTTATATTCCATTTCTGTATTTATTGTGAATCTTGCTAAGTATCTAATTCTCATTTACAACTTAGATTCATAATAAATACTTTGTCATTTATCTTGTTTCAAACATCAAGGGGGAGTTACAACTCTGCCTTTGCATAAAAAGTGTTGCTTTAACTTATAACATTCCGCTGTGCTTATAATCTGATTTACTAGGACTTGCTAAACACTTAAGTGTCAAGATAGCAAGTTCTTACTTAGCAAACAAGAGCAAACTGATCCAACAAAACGTTTCTCCCGAATCCTTAACCCAACCTTATAACATCGAAATAGCCGACGGTAAAATTTTAAAGGCTACCGACGTGTTTAAAAATTTTACATTGACCATAGAATCCTGGGAATTCAAAATCAATCTTATCCCTATGAACCTAGGAGAATTCGATGTTGTGATAGGAATGGATTGGTTAGCCTCTAATCAAGCCGAGATAATTTGTAGAGAAAAGTTAGTAAAAATTCCGTTACCTAACCAAGAAATTTTAACTATCTATGGCGAAAAACCTAGAGGGACGTTGAACCTAATTCCAAGCGCTAAGATGATGAAACACCTCAAAAAGGGACATCAAGCTTTCTTAGTACATGTAAATTTAAGAAATAAGGAAAAGGGGTTAGAAATGTATAAGATTAAATTGTTTCGGAATTTGAAGATGTATTTCCAAACGAATTACCCGAATTACCCCCACCTCGTCAGGTAGAATTCCAGATTAACCTAATTCCTGGAGCAGCACCCATTGCTAGAGCTCCATATAGGTTAGCCACCACGGAATTAAGAGACTTAACAAACCAATTATATGAATTCATGGAAAAAGGGTTTGTTAGACCAAGCACGTCTCCTTGGGGAGCACCTGTGCTTTTTGTTAAAAAGAAAGATGGGTCAATGAGAATGTGTATAGACTATCGGGAACTAAATAAGTTAACTATTAAGAACCGATATCCGTTACCCAGAATAGATGATCTGTTTGACCAATTGCACGGGTCAAGATATTTTTCAAAAATTGATCTTAGATCAGGTTACCATCAAGTGAAGGTAAGAGAGGAGGATGTACCGAAAACCGCCTTTAGAACAAGATACGGGCATTATGAATTTTTAGTCATGCCTTTTGGACTAACAAATGCCCCTGCCGCCTTCATGGACCTAATGAATAGGATTTGCCGACCCTATTTGGATAGATGTGTGATTGTGTTTTTGGATGATATATTAATTTATTCAAAATCTGAAAAAGAACACGGACAACATCTAAGAGAAGTTCTAGAAACTTTAAGAAAAGAGAAACTTTATGCTAAGTTTAGCAAATGTGAGTTTTGGGTAAAAGAAATTAAATTTCTAGGACATGTTATCAATCAAGACGGAATCCAAGTAGATCCTTCAAAAATAGAAGCCATTCAAAAATGGGAAACTCCCAAGAATCCTACAGAAATTAGACAATTTCTAGGATTAGCCGGATATTATAGAAGGTTTATAGAAAACTTTGCCAGATTAGCATTACCTCTCACCTCCTTAACCCGAAAGGTTTCTAAGTTTGAATGGAAAGAAAAACAAGAACAGGCGTTTCAAAGTTTGAAAGAAAAGTTATGTGAAGCTCCCGTGTTAACTCTACCAGAAGAAGGGAAAGCATTTACAGTATACTGTGATGCTTCCCTACAGGGTTTAGGTTGTGTATTAATGCAAGAAGGGCATGTTATCGCATATGCTTCCCGACAGTTAAAAAGTCATGAGCAAAATTACGTTACTCATGATTTGGAAATGGGAGCCATAATATTTGCGCTAAAAATATGGAGACACTATTTATATGGGACCAAGTGTACCATCTACACAGACCATAAGGGTCTCCAACACATTTTTGACCAAAAGCTCCTAAATATGCGACAAAGAAGGTGGGTAGAAACTCTAAACGATTATGAGTGTGATATAAAATATCATCCAGGAAAAGCCAATATTGTAGCCGACGCTCTAAGTAGAAAGGATAGAACTTTAGGAGCAAAAGGTTATAAAATTTCTATAATCAATGAATTTTTGGCACAATTAAGAAATTTCCAAAGAAAAGCCTTAGAACCCACCATTGTGAAAACTGAGGCACTTAATCGAGAAGAAATAAGATTAATAGAAGGGACAGATGGGATACTAAGATACAATCAAAGAATTTGGATACCTCGACATGGAAATCAAAGAGAAATAGTTTTAAGAGAAATGCATGGTTCCAAATATTCTGTTCACCCAGGAAGCCATAAAATGTATCGAGACCTTAGGAGGACTTTTTGGTGGCCCGATATGAAAAGGAGTGTGGGCAAGTTTGTGGCCCAATGTGTAATTTGTTCCAAGGTTAAGGCTGAACATCAGAAACCTAGTGGTTTGTTAATCCAACCAGAAATTCCAGTCTGGAAATGGGACCAAATCACTATGGATTTTGTAACCAAGTTACCCAAAACCCAAAGCGGTTATGATACCATTTGGGTGATTGTGGATCGCCTGACCAAGTCTGCTCATTTTCTGCCTATACAAGAAGATTTTAAGATCGAAAAATTGTCTAGGATTTATTTGCACGAAATAGTATCTAGACACGGAATACCCCTCTCCATAATCTCGGATCGTGACAGCCGTTTCACATCCAGATTTTGGGAAGGCTTCCAGAATGCATTAGGATCTCAAATAAAAATGAGCATCGCATATCACCCACAAACAGATGGCCAAAGTGAAAGGACCATCCAGACACTAGTGGACATGCTAAGAGCTTGTATCCTGGAGTTTGGAGGTAGTTGGGACACTCATCTACCATTAATAGAATTTTCTTATAATAATAGTTATCACGCTTCCATTCAAGCTGCACCATATGAAGCGTTATATGGTAGAAAGTGTCGATCCCCGATATGCTGGAACGATATCGGAGAAACCCAACTCACGGGCCCACAAATTATCCAAGAAACAACCGATAAAATTTTGCAGATCAAGAAAAATTTAGAGAAAGCAAGAAGCCGTCAAAAGAGTTATGCAGATAATCGGAGGAAACCCTTAGAATTTCAAGAAGGAGATTATGTTTTATTGAAAGTATCCCCCTGGAAAGGGGTAATACGATTCCAAAAACGAGGGAAGTTAAATCCCCGTTTCATAGGACCTTATCTGGTAAAAGCTAGAATAGGACCAGTGGCCTATAGATTGGAATTACCCCAGAACTAAGTGAAATTCATGATGTCTTCCATGTTTCTAACCTTAGGAAATGCGTGATTGACGCACAAGCTATCATTCCGTTAGATCAGGTCAAAGTAAACCCTCAACTTCACTTCACCGAAGAAACTGTAGAAATTCTATCACGACAAGAAAGGAAGTTGAGAAGAGGCAAGATACCAATAGTACAAGTAAAATGGAATGCCAAACAAGGACCTGAAATAACATTCGAAAGAGAAGACATCATGAAAACAAAGTACCCTCACTTGTTCAAGAATCAGGTAACTTTTTAAAATTTCGGGGACGAAATTTCTTAAAGGGGGGGAGATTGTAACGACTCAAAAATTAAACGTAATTATAAGACGATTAATTAAAGAATATTAGGCCACCTCGAGGTATTAACTATTAACGTTACCCGGATAACAGACCAGCCCAGTAACAGGCCCAATCAGTTACCACGATTAGAATCAAAGGCCCGATAGAATGTAATGGGCCGTAATAGTAAACCCGATAAGAAAGTAAGCCAAAAACGGTTAATTATAAAGCCCGAATGATTCGGCCCACTAGTTATTAATAGGCCGGTAACCAAGTAGTTAATAGTATGGGCCGGTAAAAGCTTGGGCCAAGGATAATAATAAAGATGGACTAAAAACCATTAGACCAAGAAAGGCCTTAATAAATTAGCATATGTTAACCTATGGAATTCATAGTAGTAAACCGGTCCATCTTGGGAAAAATGTGGATGCCGCCATTATCATCCACCTAATCAATTAAGATTCTACAAATACACTCAACATATCCAACACCCTTCCACCTCACTTGTCCTACCCATAGGCAATAATTACATGCATGCACTAGGAAGTCTATAAGATCCACCCTTGGATTGTATAAACCCTTGATAAAACCACTACCCCAATCGCTATGAACCGGAGAAAACCACTCAACTTCCCTTCCTAAAACCATGCAGCAATAATACCTTCTTTCCATCTACCATTACACCAAAGTTAGAGTTTATATAAGGAATTAGGCCAAGGTTTATAACCGGCCGATTAGATTTATCAAGAACACGACCATCCGGGTAAGTACTTTTATCAAATCTTTAGGAAACGAGCGCCAAGCTGTGATGGCCAGCTTTAGTTAGGATAAAACGCCTAAGCTGTAACGGCCAGCTATATGATTATCTTTCTTGTTATAATATGATTTGTCGTTAACAGGAACTCGAAGGAACTAGCGTATCTACGGCTTGTGAAACACCACAATCGGAAGTAACTAATGTGAGTGTGTGTACCCCGTTTTGGTTATAATCTTTTTGGGGTGAATGCATGTTGGTCAAATATAAAGATTTATCTTGTGTCATAGTTATGTTATGTCATGATCATGAAAAACTATAGAATTCGATCGTATAGAAACTACAAGAATGGATCCATTTGGTATTATTCGAATGTATTCCGACCACCAAGAGGATCGGACCACAACATATGTCAACATGTTCCCTCGATATACATTCCACCTTAGAAAAGATCGAACCAAATGAGTCTTGCATGTTTATAAATGAGTAACCGGTTGTGTTATAAACCATTTGTATGTTATTTTGTGTTAACCGGTTAAACTGGCACCACTCACTAGCTTCGCTAACGTATTTTCGACATGCATTTCAGGTTGATGAATGAAAGGAAAAACCCGAGCTCTAAGTAGGCTAAAATCGAGTCGATGCAAAGTTGATAAATAACCGGCCCAGTGGGCCGGATTGCGTCCAAACAGGCTTCGGCCCATGTAGTATTAAAAGAGTTTGTTGTAAATAAATGTTGTGTTTTGGACTTGAAATCTAAAGAGTTGTGAAATAAATGATAATGTTTTCTTAAATGAATGTTATGGAATTAATTATAGATTAGTGTCATGATTACCAATCCGTAATGACTCGGTAAAAATCGGGTCGTTACAAACTGTAAGGAGTTTGGGCATTTCAGAAGTCAGTGTTCTGAACCTGCGAGAGAGAAAAAGGAGGTGAATGCTACTACATCCTCAGATTCAGAGGATGCTCTTATTTGCTGTATTGAGAGTTCTGTTGAAGACTGGATTATGGATTCAGGAGCATCTTTTCATGCTACTTTTAGCACGAAGAAGATGAAGAATCTGTGAACGGGTAACTTTGGTAAAGTTCGTTTGGCTAATAATCAGAGTCTTGATATTACAGGAATTGGCGACATAGACCTTAAAACTCCATTGGGAACCATTTGGACCTTGAAGAATGTTCGGGTCATTCCTGGTTTGAAGAGGATTCTTATATCCATCGGTCAGCTTGATGATCAGGGATACGATGTTCACTTTGGTAGTGGACAATGGAGAGTTGTTAAGGGCAGTATGGTAGTTGCTAGAGGCAAGAAGAGAGGTAGTCTGTACATGGTTGAAGCATCAGGTGTTGCAGTGAACGCAGTATCGAGTGACTAGAGTCAGACAAAGTTATGGCATCAAAGACTCGGTCACATGAGTGAAAAGGGGATGAAGATGCTTGTTGCCAAGGAAAAGCTTCCAGAGTTGAAGAAGGTCGAGTTAGGATTTTGTGAACCGTGCATCCTAGGCAAGAAAAAGAAGGTGACTTTTGTGAAGACTTGGAAAGCACCGAAAGCTCAGAAATTGGAGCTTATTCACTCAGATGTATACGGACCAACATCAGTAGCTTCACTTGGAGGTTCTTGCTACTTTCTGACCTTCATAGATGATTCAACACGCAAGGTATGGGTTTACTTTCTTAAACATAAATCTGAAGTTTTCGATACTTTTAAGAAATGGAAATCTGCTGTTGAACTTGATACTGATTTAAAGGTGAAATGCTTGAAGTTGGATAACGGTGGTGAATATATCAGCAAGGAGTTTACAGATTATTGTGCTGATAGAGGGATCAAGATGATAAATACAGTTCCAGGAACTCCACAACAAAATGGAGTTGCAGAGAGGATGAACAGAACATTATGTGAAAGAGCCAGGAGCATGAGATTGAATGCAGGGCTCCCAAAGATGTTCTGGGCTGAAGCAGTTAACACAGCAGCGCATCTTATCAACCATGCACCCTCAGTACCGTTGGGATTCAAGCTTCCTCAAGAAGAATGGAAGGGTAAAGCAGTTGAGTATGATCACCTGAGAATCTTCGGGTGCAGTGCTTATGATATCAACCCTGAAGGTGACAAGTTAGATGCAAAAGCAAAGAAGTATATCTTCATTGGATATGGGGGTGATCAAATGGGCTACAGGCTTTGGGATTTTGAAAGCAGAAAGGTAGTCAGAAGCAAGCATGCTGAGTTCAATGAAGAAGAATTGTACAAGGACAGAAACTTGGATAAGTCAAAGGTTCCGAAAGAAACAGTTGAGTTTAGTGTCAAGAATCAGAAGAAAGAATCTGTCACAAGGCCCGTAACAGAATCTGAAGATGACACAGAACCTGAGACTGAAGATGGTGAGAATGAAGAGTCAGTGGGAGTTTCTGACAGTGGGAGTTCAGAGTCTGAAGACGAACAGTCTCCACAGCAGCCTGACCAGTTTGATACTTCGGTCAGGAGATCCACCAGAGTTTCTAAAGCGCCGGACAGGTACACTCCTAGTCGTACTGGCCCCTCAGTTAGTTATATTCTCTTGACAGAAAATGGTGAACCAGAGAGCTACTCTGAAGCAGTCAAGATGAAGGACTCGTTCCAGTGGGAGCGAGCAATGAAAGAAGAAATGAGTTCACTAGACAAGAACAAGACTTGGGTTCTTGTAAAGCTTCCACAAGACAAGAAAGCTCTTCAGAATAAATGGGTTTTCAGGGTCAAAGATGAACATGATGGTTCTAAACGGTATAAAGCCCGTTTAGTGGTCAAGGGATTTCAGCAGAAGAAGGGAGTTGATTATGATGAGATCTTCTCTCCAGTGGTGAAGATGACCACCATCAGGTTAGTTCTAAGTATTGTAGCAGCAGAGAATTTGCATCTAGAGCAGCTAGATGTGAAAACAACATTCCTACATGGTGACCTTGATTAAGACATTTATATGGCACAGCCTGAGGGATTCCAGGTTATTGGAAAAGAGAATTGGGTGTGCAAGTTGAAGAAGAGTTTATATGGTCTGAAACAAGCGCCAAGACAGTGGTACTTGAAGTTTGATAATTTCATGGTGAAGACTGGTTACAAGAGATGTGAAGCCGATCACTGTTGTTATTTGAAAAAGTTCAAGAGTTCGTATATCATTCTACTTTTGTATGTAGATGATATGTTGATTGCATGATCAGATATGAATGAGATAAGCAAGTTGAAGAAGCAAATGTCCAAAGAATTCGAGATGAAGGATTTGGGTGCAGCCAAACAGATACTCGGGATGAGTATCACCAGGAGCAAGAAAGATGGATCTTTGACACTTTCCCAGGAAAAGTACATTGGGAAAGTGTTAGAGAAATTCAATATTAACAGTGAGAAGACCAAGCCTAGAAACACGCCCTTGGGAAGTCACCTCAAGCTTACCAAAGATCAGTGTCCCAGAACTGAAGAAGAAAAAGCTGATATGGCTAGAGTTCCGTATGCATCTGCAGTAGGTAGTTTGATGTACGCTATGGTGTGTACAAGACCTGACATAGCACACGCAGTCGGAGTTGTCAGTCGGTTTATGTCAAATCCGGGAAGAGAACATTGGGAAGCAGTTAAATGGGTGCTTCATTATTTGAAGGGAACGTCAAAGATGGGGTTATGTTTCAAAGGTAAGGATTCAGTTCTCAGAGGTTATACAGATGCTGACCTGGGTGGTTGCAAAGAGACATTTAAAAGCACCACAGGTTTCGTTTTCACAGTGGGAGGAACTGCAGTCAGTTGGATGTCCAGACTTCAGAAAAGCGTGGCTTTGTCCACAACAGAGGCAGAATACATGGCTATAGCTGAAGCCAGTAAGGAGCTAGTATGGTTGAAAGCTTTTCTGGAAGAGTTAGGGAAGATGCAAACTGAGTACTTGTTGCACTGTGATAATGAAAGTGCAGTGAAACTTGCTAAGAATCCTGTGTATCACAAGAAGACGAAGCACATCGGGATAAGGTATCACTTCGTGAGAGGATTGGTTGCTGATGGCACAATCAACTTGAAGAATATCTCAGGTGCTAAGAATCCAGCAGACATGTTTACCAAATGTGTAACGTTGGATAAGCTGAAGCTGTGCGGAGCTTCAGCTGGTCTCCAGGAATAATGTTGAGGAGATCGGGGTAATTGGAGGTGCATTGAAGATCAAGGGGAGATCTTATCTACAGAAGTACAGAAGAGATGGTGCAGTTCGTGGTCCGAAGACACCAAATGGGAGATTGTTGGAGATGTTGCCTTCAGCCCACTTATAGGCCCAGTCGTTTGAAGCCCAGTATGATTAACTTGTTGAGCAAGATTAGCATAGGGATTTAACCCTAATTTAGGCCTATAAATAATCTCTTGTACTTGTAGCTTTTGGTATCACTCAATAAAACAATACCCCAGTTGCCCCCATGGACGTAGGTCAGTTTAGACCGAACCACGTAAATACTTGTGTTCGTGTGTGCGTGTGTAACATCGCAAAATTTTCCCCAAAATTTTAATACATAAAAAGCCCTTATATATATATATATATATATTTTATTACACCTTTATCATTAATATTATACAAATGTGCCTAAGTCTTTATTTATCCTAACTCACAACTTATATACATACATAAATGTATATAAATAATAATAATAATAATATGATTCTAAATTCTTTTTTTTTTTTTTCACATACAAGATTTTTTTTTTTTAAATAAAGCCTTGAGTCAAATAGTCAAAGTCCTAGTCAAAGTCTTAGTCAAACAGTCAAAGTATTAGTCAAATAGTCAATTCATCATAAAACCTTACTTTATGGTGTTGACCAATTTTAATGGCTAATTGACTCGAAAACTAGTATAAAAACCCACCTATGACCCATTATACTTTGCACCTCTAAATCGATTGTTTCAATCCGATTAAACTTTCCCTCATACCTTTCTTCTATAATCTATTACTTCTACAATTGAAACTTTGATTATAAGCTCTTGTAATTGGCGAATTGGAAGCTTGATATTCTTTCTTTTTCGTTTTCTTCAATTTGGACTAGCTACGTTGTTGAGTCTTTGGGATTCGCCTCGCATACATTCACAACACATTATTCTATTTTTTTTTACGAGACATAACATTTTGCTAAGGTGAGTTTTACATAGCCCCTTTTCTATTTATCACCATTTTTGGGGTGAAACATGTTACAACATCATTTATGCAATTCAAACATCAATGTGTCTATGTGTATTTCTATGTTGCATTATGTCTTGAACATGACTAGGGTAAGCACAATTCTAGCATAAACATTCATCAGCCAAACGGTATACATTGATAGATCTATTGGACTGACAATCCCACCCGGATACATGCCTCCTACAAAGGTTACGTGGGTGTTTGTTACTGCAATATAAACGAGTGAACCATGAGCGTATGGGATGTACCACAATACAACAGTCACAAGGTTGATTATGCACTCGATTTACTTCTAGTATGTTTTCGCTTATGGACTAGATTGCCATGACACATGAATTGCACAACAATTTTATTCTATTATCAAAACCTATGTAATTCTCACCAACTTTTGTTGACCCAAAATATTTTCAACTTAACATGTTTCAGGTTCTACTTGTTTGAAGATTCGAATTAATGCTTGAAGATGTGTGCTTAGTTTTATTCAATTTGATGTACGAATTCTTGTAGAACAATTGTATGTAATTTATTTAAATCATTTAATGAAATTTATTATTCACCATGAGCTACTGAACAATCATCAATACGTGACATCCCGATGTTTCCGCCATCGGTTGGGGTGTTTCAGATTGGTATCAGAGCCATGGTTATAGGGAATTAGGTTATTAGAAAAATAATCTAGTCTATAACCATAGGATTTAACCAGTACTTGCTTCTTTTACTTGTTATTCTCTATCTCCCTCCTACTTCTTATCCCTACTTTCATCCTTACAAGAAGGTTGCTCTCCATCACTGGATCTACTCTCAGACTAATAGGACAAAATCCTCAGGTTTAACCTGAACCACCTTGAGATCTCGTCGAAGTTCTAGATTTTAATAACGAACACGTGCAATCTGGAAGGGTGAACGCCTGTATTCTGAGTCTTCTGTCTAGGCTGGCATTGCGCATATATCCCAATCAGACGAGGGACCCGGATGCCTACCTGGGAATTCTCGGGATGAGTGTTCACTTATAGGCTAAAGCATGTCTTCACTATGTTATTGGAATCTGAAATCTTTGATACGTCAACGTTTTCGTTTATTCGTTTTAATTAATGAATAAATGATTACATTCCTTATATCACCTCATTCATTTCATGCCACATTGAACCTTCATTGTGTCCCTTATAGATCATGTCTCCACGTCGCAGCACTCGCAATAACAGTGGTGAAAACCAAGAGGAAAGTAACAACAACCACAACACCAACCACAACAACAACAGAAACAACAAAGGTGTTGATGCCCAACTGGCTGCGATTATTTCCCAACAAATGGCGCAACAAATCACAACTCTGGTTTCTAACTTGTTGGCTCAAGTCATCCCAATGAATGGGAACGGCAATGGAAATGGAAATGGCGATGGAAATCACATAAAGAACGGGACCTTAGTTCGGAAAGGCGAGAAAACAAGTATTGTGGCCGCGGTAACTACCGAGAACCAGAAGCGCAAGACCAGGGATCCTAATGTAAACCTCACTACACAAGCTTCTAACAAGAAACCCTATACAAGAAACTTTCCATTGTGTAACACATGCAAACGACATCACCCCACTGTTTCAGTGTGTCGCCTGTGCACCAATTGTGGTAGATATGGCCATCTGGTCAACACATGTCGTGAGTCCCCAAACCCTAACACCAACCAACCAACCAACCCTGCTCAGGTTGCTAATCTTAATCGTCCTGGTAAATACAACTATGGTCAATGCTATGAATGTGGAAACCCAAATCATTTCCGTAACCGATGCCCTAAACTAAATCGAGATCAAGACCCTCCAGCTACTTAACAGCAAACCCCACCTTTTGAATGATGTCTACTTTTTAATTCTATGTATTGACACTTTTTGATTCAAGTAATAAATTCAAGTATTATCATAACATCTGAGTGCATGCTTGTTTGAATGTGAACTAATTGCTATATCTATAATCATACTTGCTTACTTGTACAACAATTAGTTGACTACCAAACAACCTACTCAACGATTGGTAGAGGTCATCATGTCTTTCCAACAGTCGGGAGAGGCCCTACAACCTGCTCAACGACTGGTGGAGACTATCGAACCTGCTCAACAATCGGTAGAGTCATAAAAGGACGCAAAACCCTAATGTAAGGTAAATTGATAATTACGGTCCGGAACGTAATCATGAATTTACAGGTGCGTTAAGGTAGTGAGAAATTTTATCAAGGTTTTCGGTAGTCGACCAATTGTATACCTGGTGTCTTTCTTTTAACTTCGGGACGAAGTTCCTAAAAGTAGGGGAGACTGTAACATCGCAAAATTTTCCCCAAAATTTTAATACATAAAAAGCCCTTATATATATATATATTTTTTATTACACCTTTATCATTAATATTATACAAATGTGCCTAAGTCTTTATTTATCCTGACTCACAACTTATATACATACATAAATGTATATAAATAATAATAATAATAATATGATTCTAAATTCTTTTTTTTTTTCACATACAAGATTTTTTTTTTTTTTTAAATAAAGCCTTGAGTCAAATAGTCAAAGTCCTAGTCAAAGTCTTAGTCAAACAGTCAAAGTATTAGTCAAATAGTCAATTCATCATAAAACCTTACTTTATGGTGTTGACCAATTTTAATGGCTAATTGACTCCAAAACTAGTATAAAAACCCACCTATGACCCATTATACTTTGCACCTCTAAATCGATTGTTTCAATCCGATTAAACTTTCCCTCATACCTTTCTTCTATAATCTATTACTTCTACAATTGAAGCTTTGATTATAAGCTCTTGTAATTGGCGAATTGGAAGCTTGATATTCTTTCTTTTTCGTTTTCTTCAATTTGGACTAGCTACGTTGTTGAGTCTTTGGGATTCGCCTCGCATACATTCACAACACATTATTCTATTTTTTTTACGAGACATAACATTTTGCTAAGGTGAGTTTTACATAGCCCCTTTTCTATTTATCACCATTTTTGGGGTGAAACATGTTACAACATCATTTATGCAATTCAAACATCAATGTGTCTATGTGTATTTCTATGTTGCATTATGTCTTGAACATGACTAGGGTAAGCACAATTCTAGCATAAACATTCATCAGCCAAACGGTATACATTGATAGATCTATTGGACTGACAATCCCACCCGGATACATGCCTCCTACAAAGGTTACGTGGGTGTTTGTTACTGAAATATAAACGAGTGAACCATGAGCGTATGGGATGTACCACAATACAACAGTCACAAGGTTGATTATGCACTCGATTTACTTCTAGTATGTTTTCGCTTATGGACTAGATTGCGATGACACATGAATTGCACAACAATTTTATTCTATTATCAAAACCTATGTAATTCTCACCAACTTTTGTTGACCCAAAATATTTTCAACTTAACATGTTTCAGGTTCTACTTGTTTGAAGATTCGAATTAATGCTTGAAGATGTGTGCTTAGTTTTATTCAATATGATGTACGAATTCTTGTAGAACAATTGTATGTAATTTATTTAAATCATTTAATGAAATTTATTATTCACCATGAGCTACTGAACAATCATCAATACGTGACATCCCGATGTTTCCGCCATCGGTTGGGGTGTTACAGCGTGTGTGTTCTACGATCCTAACAACGTCAAGCCTTATCGAGCTTTGCTTATTTATGTCAATTAATACTATATAGCCCAATTGTATTGCAACTCATGCATTAACTAAATTAATTTGGGCCTTAGGCTTCTTAATTGTCTAAAACGAGCTCATTAATGGTCCAAAACGAGTCCTTAATAGTCCAAAACAGGTTCCTTAATGGTCCAAAACGAGCTCGAGCCGAGCTTGGGCTCGTTTAAACTCTTGCCATATACACTTTGATCGAGCTTTCGAGCCGAGCTCGAGTTCTGAAATATACTATCGAGCCGAGCTCGAGCCCTAAATACAAGGATCGAATCGAGCTCGAGCTCGAGCTTCTGAAAAATGTCACGAGCCGAGCTCGATAATGCAAGGCTCGAGCTCGGCTCGGCTCATTTGCACCCCTATATGTGCCTAAGCCCATAAAGTCCATAAACAAACAATATTCTGCATTATCTCAACGTTCAACTTTTCAAAGTTATTTATTTGAATTTTGCCTTCTGTTATGATGTGTTAGAATAAGGTAAATCATGGGGATGCCTACATTTCTTAGTAACGTTTATTTTCCCACTAGATTTATACTCCGGGAGCGTCCCGGGGTTGAGAAAATCTAATATGACATATCAATTTTACATACGAAATAGACTGATGCGCTTTACAGTTATATGCAGGAAAGCTTCGGGTAGCACCTAACCTAAAACAATTAACAATGTATCTCCAATGTTAACGCCTAACCTTAAACAATGTATAACTCTAATATTAAAACCTAACCTAAAAAACAACTCCAATGTTAACACATGTTGTAAATAGAATTCATATTTACTGGTTTGAACATAACTAATGACTTGCCTATACATAATTAATGAATAACTTGAAGACTTTGTGTTTTCTTTTCCTGTATGAACTAAAGCCCACAAAAAATAGTCGTTTTTTTCTCGGTTTTTTATAGTAATATGGTACTCGTTAGAAAGATAATAAAACGCTCGTTAATTTGGTATAATTTTTTCTTTAAAAAATATCGTATATAAAAGATGTTAACGTTTAAAAATTATGAAAGGAAACATGAGAGAGAAAAATCCAATTTTGTTTTTAAATTATTTTTTTTTCTAAAATCACTCAATACCACATGACATCCTACATAACACTCTCAAGAGGGAAAATGACTATATGAGTGCCATGTAGGATTTAGCCCTTTGAAATACATATACATATATATATATATATATATATATAATAGATATAGATTATTTAGGAAGTAGTTTTAGAAAGTTTCTTGTTTGTTTCCCTATAATAGCACTCCCTTTTCTTCTAATAAACATGCAGAAAGTTATCATAATTATCCTCTCTAAATTTCTTATTGTTCTCACCTTCAAATCTCACTCTATTAACTGATCGATCCACAACATATAGATCCATAAACACACGAGGGTTGCTACCCATTGGTTCTGTACCTAAATCATACAAATAACACTATTATCATATATATATATGGTAAGTATCCTGAAAAAACCTTGTTGAGATGAAAAAACTCTAGAAACCCACTGTGTGATTCATATTCAGCCACGTATGTCATTTAATTTGAAGCCTTAAGGTTATTTTTGACATTTACTATCTTTATGTTTTGTCTCCACTTTTGCTTTGTCAGACATTGAAAAATGAACTTCTTCAACAATAATAATTTATACCCTCTCATTTCTCTCTCTCTTCAACACCAAAACAAACAAAGTTTGGTCTACAAATCCTCCCAACATCAACCCATCATCTCCTTCTTCGGTGGTGTTTTGAAGAATTAATCACCGGTTTCCAGCGGAGTCGACGGCAAATGAGGAGATGAAATATTTGTTTAAGTATTTCTTGATGATGGATCAAATTTAGTAGTTTCGTCGCAAACCCTCGGTTTAACAAGTCGCTAGTGACGGTGATGATCGTAATCGTACGAGTAGCTTCTTCATCCTTGCTATCAAGTTCTTCAAACGAGTGGGAGTTTTCGTGACTCCTCGGTATTGGTCGAATACCTTACTCTCAAGATATACAACAACAACAACCTTACCCAGTAAATCCCACAATTAGCGAAGCTAAGAGTAGGGTCTGGGGAGGGTGAGATGTAGGCAAACCTTTCCCCTATCCTTGCGGATAGAGAGGCCGCTTCCTGAGAGACCCCCGGCTCATAACTCACAAACGACAAGCAAACAACACTAAAAAGGTAATAAAGGGATACTGAATTTAGAGAAACACTGAAAGCGTCACGTAGTAAATAGAGGTAAAAATGCCATCAAAAACAACATAAACCATAAACGCCCTAATACAAGACACCCTTATGGGTCTCCTACCAATGTAAGAAAAAGTCTAGGCTCCTAGAACCACGCTACGATAAAACCAAACCACCCTAATAATCCTTAACCTTAATCCTGCATCTCCACGAACCCCTATCCTCGACCATGTCCTCAGAGAGGTGCATCTCTGCTAAATCCAGCCTAATCCGCTCATCCCAAGTCAATTTGGGTCTTCCTCTACACCTCTTTCCCTCTATAGTGAGGGTTTCCACTACTCTAACTAGGGCCGTCATTGGCCTCCTCTTCACATGCCCATACCATCTTAGTCTTCCTTCCTTTATCTTGTCGGATATGCTAGCTACCCCTAACCTTTCTCTAATAACCTCATTTCTTATTCGGTATACCCAAGTGTACCCGCACATCCACCTTAGCATCCTCATTTCTGCTACCTCCATCTTGCGATCTTGTGTCTTTTTGATGGCCCAACAATCTGTCCCATATAACATAGCAGGTCTCACTGCGACCCTATAGAATTTTCCTTTTAATTTAGTTGGGAACCTCTTGTCACATAAGACCCCACTGGCGTCCCTCCACCTACACCAACCAGCTTGTATGCGGTGAGTGACATCACTATCTTGCTCTCCATCCCTTTGAACAAATGATCCTAAGTACTTGAACTTAGTTACCTGCAGGACGACTTGGCCTTCAATAGAGAGTTGAGTATTCTCATCGCTGCTTGCACCACTGAAACCACAATACATGTACTCGGTCTTAGAACGACTAATCCTTAAACTGTTACTCTCTAAAGCTACACGCCAACGCTCTAGCTTCTCATTTAGGATTTGTTTGGACTCTGCAACTTACTCTCAAGATATGTTAAAATCTATTTTTTTTTATTTTGATATAAACCTCTGTTTTTGCTTTTAATTCTTAAAGCCATAAATGGGTTTTTTTTTTTCTATTGGTTGTTGTTCTTCTTTGAGGAAATTGGTTGTGAGCTAGACAACTTGAATCATGTTTTTTTTTTCTACAGGTTGTTGTTTGATCTTATTTTCAAGGGCTTATCAATTTGATTTTTTTATTACAAGGGCTTCAATGATTTTGTTTTATGTAGATCTAGATCTATATACACTAAAAATTTTAAACTGTGTGCGTAAATTGTTTTCAAGTCTAAAGATAGAAACTGATTACTATGTATGTAAATTGTTTTCAGGTCCTCTTGGGTTTACTTTTAACATGATTTTGAAAAAAAAAAAAAAAACTGAAAATAAGTTTTTTTTATTGATTATGACGAAACAAAATAAGCTTTTTTTTTAAATATCCGTTTTATGTTTTTGATGATTAATATTTGTTGTTGTGTAGATGGGGTTTTAATGAAGGATGAGAAGAATATGAGATGGTTAGTGTTTTTTTTAAAGACATGAGATGGTTTGTTACAATGAATATTTTTTATTTGGGGCATGTGAATGTACATGTAATCATTACCATTTTGTTATTGTTTATTTGTTTGAATCCAATCAAATGTATTTTTTTTGTTTGTTTCTTTGAATCCAGATTATGTTACCTAAATCTAACATCGCAAGTGTAAACTATAACACATCAATAAAAGTTGTAACATACTAGTAGTATAAGTTGTAACACGGTAACAAAAGTTGTAACATATCAAAGTATAAGAAGTAATACAGTAACAAAATTTGTAACATACTAGTAGTATAAGTTGTAACATAATATTAAAAGTTGTAACATACTAAAGTATAAATGGTAATACAGTAAAAAAAAAATTTGTAACATACTAAAATATTAAAATTTGTAACACGGTAACAAAAGTTGTAACATATCAAAGTATAAGTAGTAATATAGTAACAAAATTTGTAACATACTAGTTGTATAAGTTGTAACACAATATTAAAAGTTGTAACATGTACGTAGTTAGATATGTATATATGTTAACATTATTAAGAAATAAAATTTGTATTTATTAAACTTAACTTATGTGTTATATTGTGGTTAAAAACTTTTTAAAAAAATTAAAAATAATAATAATTTTTTAAGTTTCACTTTGAAAAATACCTCACTTGTTATTGTATTCATAAAAAAATTGTTTTCTTTAAAAAAAAAAGAGTATTGTTGTTAATATTAGTTTTTTTATTTATTTATAAAAACATCTAATATTACAATTTAAATGTTACAAAGGAGATAAATATTAAAATATTATTGACTAGTACTTTGACATGACTTGAAAGGTCTATCAATTTAAATGTTATTAACTACTAGTGGGGAACCCGCGCGTTGCTGCGGGAAGACAATTTGTCACGCGATATTTTTTACTGTTAGTTTATCGATTCTCTCATGATATATTGTGTAGTATTTGATTTTAAAGGTGTGCTAGATCTAGTAAATATATTGTTAATGGATTTTATTTTTAAGATGGTTCTTGGACTTGTAGAAAATAAATATTAACAAACTATTAATTAGTTAACAAACTACTAACTTAGTTGAGAAGACGACAAAAAATTATGCCATGGTGTCATTACTGGTCAATATCATATTGTTATTACTGGTAATATTGTTTTTATATGTTTTATAAAACTTTATTTGTAACTTTTAATAAGACAAACAAGTTAAGTGGTTTTTAGTTGTTAAATAAATATATATTTAACTCATTTGTGAAAAATGGGTTATTACCCAAGATTTAACAACCACATATTCTTTGCATTCATAACCAATATATATTAATGTATCGTGCATTATGCCTCTACAATTGACATATATAATCAAATCAATAGAGTTGTATAATGCGTCTCCGGACCAAGAAAAAAAACAAGAATTGAAAATATTACCGAATTGAAAATCATGTACATGTTAGGGCTTAAATAGTATACATGATACCAAATTAAAAATCTAAAAAAAAGTTATGGTTTTCTACCTTGTAACTTGAGCCATCTCACATTGAATATGACCTTATTAACTGTTTTCCCCTCCATTTTTACCAACAATATTAATAAACATTTCCATATCTTTATTCATCTCTACCTTCTAAATTAAAAAAATCAAAACATTTCAAGCTCCGGATGAACCACACCGGAATTCAATTTTTTTTAATAAAATCTCAATTACTAATTCATTCAATTTGAGTGAAAAAACAATTGGCTTTTAAAGAATTTTAATAGTATTTGAGATTAACAATAAAAGAGAAACGATGGACCATTAAAATCGTTGGCCTTCGTTTGCAATACTTACGTAACCAAGCAACCCTCACCCCATCACCTTCTATACTCAAATTATGATTAGCAACAAATAATGGGAACAAATTATGCTACTAAAATTTTGATTGATTATTAGATAGCTATAATAAAACAACCTTTTTTTTAATCTAAATCCTACCATACAAAAATCATTAAAAAAAATACAACATAACCAATTTTGAAAGGGAAATAAGGTGGGTCTGAATAAAAAAAAGTAATCTGAAATTGAAGAAAAAATTTACACAAATCAGTAAATGTGTCTAAAATTGTTCTTTCGTATTTTATGTATATACATCACAAAGAAAAAGGTATGTATTTATTACTTGAATTGTGAATGGAGATGGATTAGATTGATTGTGATTTCTAATCACTTTTGATTCCAGTGGCTATAACAGCAACATACATGTGACGGTTATATTTTTACATTGTTACGTAAATGTATTGGCACAAGGCGAGGTTAGACTATGGATTCAAAGTGGGAAAAAAAACGAAGAGCAACAAGAAAACTCGTGCTAATAACGTGTTAGAAAATAACAATCTAGTAGCAACCAACGTACAAGTCATATAAACATGAGAAGAAGACTCTAGACATCATGTATGGAAAGAAAGAATAAAGGAAAAGAGAACTTTATTCATTGATATGTTTCATATATCAATTTTTTTTGAACGGCCAAATTTCTTCTATTGTTAGTTGTTAGTGTGTATTGAACCCATGACCTCCATGTTAGTACAACAAGTTAGTTACCAAATAAAGGACCACTATTTATATGTCTATAAACATTGAAAGATATGTAAGTTATGTATGTGAAGAGTCACCGCATTATTTATATACCAAATACATGACCACTATTTATAAGATTATAATATTGATACAAACGTAATAAAGACATAGAGGTTATGAATGTAAAAAGTCACTACATTATTGTTAATTTCCTCATCAATTTTATAATTATGTTTAAATTAATTTTCTTCAACAAATTAATATTTAGGTAGAAAGACAATTTTACCGCTAAATGACTTACAAACATTGTACTATAGGTAATAAATGTTGTATTTACTTAATACCAAAATGTTTGCTATATAATTTGCTACAAAAATGTTTGCTTATGGATTTTTATACACGGTTTTTGCTATGAAACTGTTAATTACCATTTTTGCTAGGTATTTTTAACTATGGTCTTTGTTACAAATTTTAGACACGAATATTTTTATGCAAATTTATTAACTTGTTATTTTACATATCTCGTGGGTTTAATATTATTTTGTTTACAAAAGTATCCGAAATCATTAACTGTATATAAACACAACTCCAAAATTAATGATAAAAGGATTAGCCGTGAAAAGAATATGAATGTATGTATATGTGTGATTATAGTAAAAACTTAGTGGTTTACATTACAAGTAAAACATAGTATTTAAGCAAGAAACTAAGAATTAAGTGACTTCAAAAACAAACCTAGTACTAATGATTCTAAATTTAATAACTTGTTAGGCAGAAGAAATGTAGGTTTCATTAAATCTATCTTGTTTTGCTGGCAACATGTAATACATGGTTTCACCACTTGATCTTCATGTATCATACTTTTCGCCTGTTTGTGCTCCTTCAAATACGATTTTAAGACTGCATTATTAAGATTGCTAAAACAAAGAGCAACAAAAAAACTCGTGCTAATAACGTGTTGGAAAATAACAATATAGTAGCAACCTACATACAAGTTATATAAACATGAGAAGAAAACTCTAAACATCATGTATGGAAAGAAAGAATGAAGGAAGAGAGAACTTTATTCATTGATATGTTTCATATACCAAATAAAAGACCACTATTTATAAGCCTATAAAAAATGAAAGATATGTAAGTTATGTATGTGAAGAGTCACCCCATTATTTAGATACCAAATAATATTTATAAGACTATAACATTGATACAAACATAATAAAGACATGGAGGTTATGAATGTAAATAGTCACCACATTATTGTTAATTTCTTCATCAATTTTATAATTATGCTTAAATTAATTTCTTCAACAACTTAATAGTTGGGTAGAAAGACAATTTTACCCCCTAAATGCCTTCAACAAGCATTGTACTATAAGCAATAAAGGTTGTATTTACTTAAATTTTACGGGTATCCTTCACTCATGCTTTATAATATAGTATAGATATAGATATAGATATAGATATAGATATAGATATAGATATAGATATAGATATAGATATAGATATAGATATTGTAATTACTTAAATTTTGTAGTCATCCTTCCCAAATGTTTTATAATATAGTATAGATATCGATATTTGCCAAAGAAAATATATAATTCATGATGATAGAAAAGTACTAAAGAGTCAATAATCAAAATTAAGGGAATAAAAACATAAAGAGACAACACGTATTGAATCTTATAAACAACATATAGCAAAATGCTTGATACGTATAAAAATTGGCACTTAAAACAAAAATCACCTCTGATTTTGAAAATCTTTATAAGAGTATAAGGAGATGATGAGACCTTTCGCGTTATCCCCGGTGATCTCAAATCCATCTTTTGCCATTTAGAGACAATGTTAATCCCACCTGTCAATTATCATCAATCACCATAAATCCACAAACTCATTTTTTTCCGTTAACACAGTTTTATGTTTAAAAAACTATTTGACCCACTAAATCAAGATTCCTAAAAAAAAATACTAATTAACATCACAATCTTTGTGTATCAAGCTTCAATGAATGCCATAGAGAAAAAAAAAAGAAAACAATAAATAAAATGAAAGATACGGAAAAGAAATAATGTTTGCGTATCAAGCTTTAATGAAATGCAATAGAAAAAAAAAAGAAAATGATAAATAAAATGAAAGATACGGTAAGGAACTTGTGATGATAGAAGGGTTTTGAGGTGAGAAACCAAATAATTGCGTTTGGTGATTTATGTGGTGATTCTTGTTGTTGTTGACCCTATATAGATAATATATAGATATATAAGAGGAAGAAGTTACTAATGAATTGATCATGATGATGATGATGAAAGGTTGATAATTATGATAGGTTAAAGATTATGAGGGGTTGAAAGGTCTCACATTTAAGATGCATCATAGGTTGTATTTTGTATTCTAAATGTTGGACATGAGGGTAGAATTGGGATAAGATTTTAGGATGTGAGGTATTGGATTATGCTAAATTTACTATTATACCCTTCCAAGTGTCTTAAATGTCCATAAAGTTCCAATTCTACCCCCATCATGTAAGCATAATTCAATTGTACATGTTGCTTGAATAGTTGGATGCTTGACAAAATTACAATCTTGGCCATCACTCCTCCTTAATAAGATAATATAGATTAGTGGTGGCCCCATTTTCTATGTCTTTCAAATTGATGGTGTGCAAGTTTCATCGAAAGGAGAGATAGATAAAATACCTATTATGCCCTTGTTAATATTATAGAACAAAAAGAACATCTGCTATATTATTATTAAATTGTTGAATCAATATCAGCCTTTGATTAATGAAGATCAATGGTGAGGAATGGGTTTCTAGAGTTTTCACAACTCATGGGGGTTTTTATTTTAACCCAACCCTATATATATATATATATATATATATATATATATATATATATATATATGATCCAGATATTTTGAGAACTCGTGTGAGTTGCGAGAACCTGAGAACTCCCCTAGCCCAATAATAATGTGACACATCACCCACTTAGGATTATTATAATGAGGGGCATTTTTGTCAAATACCATCTCCCCTACCCCACCATCGCCCCTATTTAAAATACTCGTCTGATAATATTTTATATTTAAACCTTATTAAAACTCTCTCTCTCCCTCTCTCTCTCTCTCTCACACACACACACACAAGTCTCTCTCTCTAACACACACACGACTCTCTTTCTCTTTGTATCTCTCTCAGTGTTTACGGCTGTGGAGGATGGTGGTGGGACGGTGGGACGACGGTGAATCATATCTGAACAGAGGACGGTGATGGTGGTGTTTGACGACGGTGGTTTTGGTGATGGTGGTGGGATGGTGACAAATGGTGGTTTTTGGTGATGGTGACATGCGGTGGTTTTGGTGATGGTGGTGGGATGATGGTCCGACGACGTGATAGGGGTGTTTGGCTGACGGTGGTGGGATGGTGGGGATGACGGTGACAGGTATGTTGTTGTTCTTATTATTATTATTATTATTATTATTATTATTATTATTATTATTATTATTATTTAATTGTTTATTTAACATTTGTGAGTAATAATAGTAGCTTGAAGTTTTTCTTTCTCTGCTGCTTATTTTAATTATGAAAAATGAAGATAAGCAGTAGAATGACATTGTTTTTTTGAATTGACAAAAGTTAAATTAATGCTTATGTTTGTTTTTCTGTAATGATATTGTTTATGGTTAAAGAGGTTTAGAGAATGTAGCATTTTTTACGGGAAAAGTGTTTGAAATGTGTTTACTTTTTGTGATGTAGCATTTTAAAGAGGTTTAGAGGATGTAGCATTAACTGTGAACGGATTGATTTTCATTTCATTTAATCTTTAATGGCCAAACAACCACCTAATTCATTATATTCAAAATACTTGCATCATATAGAAGAAACATGTGAAATCATATATTACTGCAATTTATTTATTAATTCTTAAAGAAAAATTTGAGCAAAACCACACCATATCAAGTTGTAGATGTGGATTTGTGCAGGTAAGAGAGAAGTTGGATGCTGAGACAGTTAAGTTGATTGGAGAGGAGTTTGTGGTGGGTGGGATATTGTGTGGGGGTGAGGAGGTGAATTCAAGGCATGAAGAAGGTGGCATCATAATTACTTCAGAAACAATATCCTCATGGAAAGACGCAACAGGAAAGCTTGTTAAGACAATTTCTGAGGTAAGTAGTATCGTATGTCATATAAATATGGATACATGATATGATTCTTAAAGAACATGTTTATGAGATCGCAGCTAAGGAGAGAGAACCATATGTTGACAGAAGGAAACGAATTGATTTACACCAATTTAAATAGTGTTATATATACTCTAATGTGAAGTAATATATGTTTTGTTCTTTGATCTACACCAATGTAAAGGATAAGGATGTTAATTTTTAAAAAACGACTGAGGCGCACGCCTCAAGGTGCGCCTCAAGGCGAAAAGGGCAAAATACGAGTCTGAGGCGGCGCCTCACGGGGTCTTATTGTACGCCTCAAAGCTCGATTCCGTTTTTTTAACGTTGGTTCTAGTTTTGGTTTCATAGGATTTAGAACAGTTGTTGTATAAGAATAAATTAAACATTTTTTTAAATATTTGATGCAGGTACCGTTTCTAAAAGTGTTGAAAATATCACTCTAAAGTCGTAGCAAAATATCACATTGGCTTCTTTTTACACAAGGGTAGCGTCTAGATATTTACATATCTTTGAATAACTTATTCCATTCATAGGTGTAATAGAAAACTTATGATATCAAGCTATGGTGGGTTTCTGATTTACCCCAATGTAGATGTAGGGTCTGTATAGTGGGTTTCTAATTTACACCAATGGAATCATACAACTTTATTATCTTTTGTTGGTTTATTATTGGTTAATTATTTGTTGTTCTTTGTCTTTTAACCCTTTACAGCTCATCTTAATGGCTATGTTGAATTGTTGAAGATTTTACACTTGTGTAATTGTTTGAGTTAGTGGACAAGATTTTTATAGAGTTAGTTTAGATGAAGGTTCTGTATATTTTTAGCGGATTAGTAATTTTGTTATGTTTTCCTTTTCATTGGTGTAACTATATTACATTGATGTTTTTCTTACACTGGTGTAATTGTTTGACTTAATGGCAAGTTTTGTTGTTTTATATTGGTGTAACGGATATATTACATGTTTTGTTTGTTTACAATGACTTTCAAATTTATAAGTATCTTTTGGATTTTACACTAGTGTAAATAATTTTCATATAGGGTGTTTTCTAAACAAGATACACAGATGTGAATTTTGAATATATGTTATTTTTTTAAAGTAAATGAATTAAAAAATAAGTTAAAAAAATATGATTCTTTAATATTTTGAATAAATATTAATATGTTATTATATTATTTTTTTCTCTCTCATTGCATACTTTACTAAAATACCCTTATGTGCTTTATTTTATTAAAAATAATACTAACAAAAAATTGGTTACCATGTCAAGACAAAAATGTCACATCTTTTGATCTCAACCATTGGATCATCAAGATCAATGGTCCAAATGAGTTTCTATGGTTCTCACAACTCACATGAGTTTTCAAAGTATCCTAACCCTATATATATATATATATATATATATATATATATATATATATATATATAGCTGTTGCTTAAGATGTTAAAAGTAATCAAGACAATGACATGAAACCCTAACCATATCATATAAATTTCAGAAAGAAAACGATCGGTTGATTACAAATTCAAAACAGTAAAAACAGGAAAACGCAATGATGAGAAAATAAACAAGAGAGAAGAAGAAACCCACCGGCGAGTGAAAGAGAAAGATAATATTCGCGCCTTCGTTTATCTGATTCGAAAGGTCGGTGAAGGTGACAATAAAAGAGAATGAGATATATGAAAGTGTGATCAAAGTATATATAACTAAATCATGGGAGATATATAAAACCAAAGATAAAAAAATGCAAATAAAAATTAAGGAAACCGTGAATGTGATGATAAAGAAAAATACGTTTGGGGGGGTATATTTGAAAGTCGTGAAAAAGTTACGCTGTTATATACAAAGGCAAGTTATTCGAAAAAATTTACAAGAAAACTTATATAATGATAAGCATGATGATCGTGCATTATAGCGGGTCGGTTTAAGCATAGACAAAAAAAACATGATGCAATAATGTATATAGATATGGACGTTGGGAGGTTAAAAAAATGTTTAAAATAAAAATAACTGGCCAACTTAAAAACAACGTTAATAAAAATCACGTCAAAACGTGGATAAAAATAACTCACATGAAGTGTTGATATAAAAATTGAAACCCAAAAAAATATCAGGTAATAGAAAATTTGTTAAAAACTCAAAATGATAACTTTATTAAAGTTTAGGGTTTATAGTGTCGATTGGTAAGAAAAGAGGGGGTGGGGAATCAACCAACTAAAATCCAGGGCATGTACACAAAAATAAACTGAAGTGCGGGGAAATAACTTTATTAAACTTGAGAGGCTATATGAAACAATATCGAAGGTTATAAGTGTATAGAAAATAAAACGAAAAAAAAAAGACAAAAACCTAAAAGAACGGGAAAAAAAACATGGTTATTGTAACTAAGCTTACTCGGAAATGTTGTATATAATAATGTTGTCATAAACCTTAGATTTGCGAAACCCATAACCGAAAAGAAGCGTAATCGCAATTTTAAGTTTCAATAACACCTTCAACAATTCTAGTTTGATTCGTTTACTTTGTAATCAATTCATAAGTACCATTTTCTTAGTTAAGTTATTTTACTATAAAATTACAACCAACCGAGATACATGTTAGGTAAACCAAAATTGATGATTCCATTAGTTCTATCTACAAAAATATTACAAACAACAATTGATCAAGCTCTTATAAAAGAAAAAAAAAAAGTAACTAAAAGTAAGAGCAGGCGATAACAAAAATTGTACACTTATCAACAAGTATTACTATATCGGAAACAGACTTCAACTTCATTATGTCAAATGTGATGAAATCAACAAGAGGAATTAAAATCATCTCAATAACGGCATTTTTAATAAAGATGATTTCAGAGGTTTATGCACTAAAACTTCATTGCAAGTAGGGATCTAAATGAGGCATAGATGTTCAAGAGCAACTCGTGATTGGATCGGTAAAAATTTCGAATGAGCTAGAGCATGAGCCCAAGTTTGAGCTTCAAATATGACTCGTTTATTTATCGAGCCCGAGCTTTAGCTTTACGTGCAAAGCTTGTTTAGGCTCGTGAGCCTAAACGAATGTTATTTTTTTTATGTATGCAATGTTGTCGAGTTGAACATTGTTGTTGTGCACTTCACCCCAATTTTTATACTCTACTACTCGAACAAGATCATCATGCATATGGATATGCAGATGGTTCAAGAAGAATCTATCCTCCCATTTGGGAAGTTGATACGGTATATATACCAGTTTCCTTAGACACAAATAACTGGTTAATTTTAAAGATTGACATGCCGTCGATGCAAGTAACTGTGTATTTCGAAAACACTTGTAGTCCGAATAACTGTGGTGACACATTCTGCGTTCATAGAAAAATTCACCAAATTCTTGTAGAATTTGAGTCTACGTTCTTATGGTTTCTAGAAGTAATAATGTACCGGCAAAAATCGGCTAGTGACCAAATCCATTCTATACAAATTTGCGGAGAAGTTGTCTGGCCTGATAACGATCAGCAAATTGGTCAGCATTCAGGGGTCATAATTTGTATGCTACTGCGAAATTTGGTTCAAAACAGGCCAATGACGTGGGAAGAAACAAATCTTCATGATGCATGTATGAGATACCGTCGTTTTATGGCAGATGAAATTTATGCTGTCCGTTTCACACCGTCAAATATTTCAACTTAGCAAGTTTTAATTTAATTTTTATCTTCATATAAAGTTGTATATGTTTATATCTAGTATTATTATGTATGTGCTCATTAAAGTAAATAAAAAAGAAGCCAAATATATTGGATTGTTTTTAAAAACATAACATTTTAATAACCAAACAAAGAAACACGACTAATCATCATCCAAGTTAACTGTTGCACACGTATTTTGAAAAACAAAATCTTCAAAGTCTTCTAGTTCGACATAAATAGGAGACGGTGTTTGACAAACATTTATGTTCCTGCCTGAATCACGCCTTGATAATCTCGATTCAGATTGGATTGGTGCTGAACACCGGTCACGATGATGGCCATAACTTTTACAGCGACTACACTACACTGGTGTGGGTTGCTCACCTCGCGATAAGATTCGCCTGTTTTCACGAGGACGACCTGGTTGTCTTTTTGTAATATGTGGTGGTTGTAAATGTATTGTTTCATCGGGTGTCTCCCATTCAGACCTGTGGGGTAGGGGATAAATTGCTTTTTCATATGTTTTTTTGTATAGCTTATTGTTGTACCAACGAGAAGTATAATGACTACAATCATTTTCTTTTAAAAATCTTGCTACCGCAATCATGTGCCCACATGGGAAACCAGATATCTGAGGCACCCGACAACTGCATGTTTGATTCAGCATATCAACGAAGCCATTTTTCTTACCATCTTCGACTTGAAAACTGTTAAGCGCAACACCATAAACAGTCCACGTCCAAAACCCTTTAATTTTTTTTCTGAATTTTTCTCACCCCGAAGGGAGTAAGTACGTGGGTGTTTTCGATACCCTCCTTTCGACGCTCATAATACCATCGCTGAAGTTTTTGTCTAAAGAATTCAACAAGGTGGGTGATCAGATTTTTTCTTGAATGCTTGCATAATGCGTTTATTGACTCTGCACTGTTTGATGTCATATAATGATATCTTTTACCCGTGTAATGTGCTCTTGTCCACTTGCCCAATCCGATATTTAACAAAGTATTCCTTACTCGCGGGACCGCTGCACACAAGGAATTGAAGTTATCATCAAAATCAGATAGTCGATAAGCATTACAAGTTGCCCACCAGAGGTCATTTAATTCCTTCTTTTTATCTGAGGGTAAGTTTAAGTTGACCAAAAAGATGACGACAACACAACCCATGAAAATCACGGGAAAAACAGTCCGTATCACCAAGTCTATTGAATTCGCGCGATCAGAGATAATAGCCAGATCTGGATGTTCACCAATACACTCTTTAAGCCTACGCAAGAACCATATTCAACTTTCACTATATTCAGATTTCCCGATACCATATGCAACCGGTAAGATTTGGTTGTTACCGTCCATTCCAACAGCGAGAAACAACGTTCCTGTAGAATATTGTCAAATGCTTGCCTTCTCTATTCATAATCAATACTATATATAATTACAATGGAGTCTCATATATTTGGAGGTAATTAATACATTAAATACAATAATAATAATAGTCAATGAGGCATAATCATTACCATAATCAGTGGCGTCTATTACACCCCCGCAGTTGAAGCGGGAGGTAATCGGATGCTTAGACTGGAGCGAAAATCATCAAACAGAACCTGAGGCAGTCCCTTGGTGAATATGTCGGCCACTTGAAATCGTGAAGGCATGTGTAGTATGCGAAGCAGAACATTTTGAACATGTTTGCGAACAAAGTGGATATCTAGTTCGATATGTTTCGTACGTTGATATTGAACCGGATTACCTAATAGGTAAATGGCACTGACATTGTCATAATATACCAGTGACGCTTTTGAGAGTGGTCGTTTGAGCTCGAGTAGAAGGTTGCGTAGCCAACAGATTTCAGCAACGACGTTGGTGACACCACGGTATTCTGCTTCAGCACTGGACCGAGAGATGGTAGATTGACGTTTTGACGACCAGGAGACAAGGTTGTCACCTATGTAAGCGCAGTAGCCTGATGTGGACCGTCTAGTGTCAGGGCACCCGGCCCAATCCGCGTCCGTATAGGCACAAATGGTGAGAGCAGTAGAAGATGTAAGATGAAGACTATACTCAGCAGTGCCATGTAAGTACCGGATGATGCGTTTGAGGGCATTCCAGTGTGCCGTACAAGGAGAGTGCATATGCATGCAAACTTGTTGAACAGCGTAAGCAATAGCAGGCCTAGTAAATGTTAAATATTGTAGGGCACCGGCTAGGCTCCGAAAGGTGGCAGGATCATCAAATAAGGAGTCTGGTTGAGTACCTAACTTGCTCTGGGTGTCAATAGGTGTCGCTGCAGGCTTGCAGTTGTCCATGCCTGCACGATGAATGATATCCCGGGTATATGCCTGTTGAGATAAGAAGAGTTTGTCACCTGTCCAAGTGACTGAGATACCCAGAAAATATGATAAAGGCCCTAAATCCTTCATAGCAAATTCTCCTGCCAATGTGGTCATGAGCTGTTGGCGTAAGAGATCAGAAGATGTAGTGAGTATGATGTCGTCAACATAGAGAAGTAGATATGCGGTATCACGACCATGATTGTACATGAATAAAAAGTTATCGGATTTGCACTGAGTGAAACCGTGTTGCACTACAAAATCTGTGAACTGGTGGTACCAGGCTCTTGGTGCTTGCTTGAGCCCGTAAAGAGATTTCTTCAGGCGACACACGTGATCTGGAAAATCTCGATGGCGAAAACCCATAGGTTGATGCATATATATGGTTTCATGTAGGTGGTCGTGTAAGAAGGCATTTGTCACGTCTAGTTAATGAATAGGCCATGACTGGGAGAGAGCCAAAGTAAGAATAGTCCTAATAGTAGTGGGTTTTACCACTAGACTTAATGTTTCACCACAGTCCACGCCAACCTGTTTACCGCGACCATCACACACAAGCCTTGCTTTGTACCGTTCAAGTGTACCATCGGATCTGAACTTATGTTTAAATAACCACATGCTGTGGATTATATTCATGTCAGGACGACAAGGTACCAGTTCCCAGGTCTCATTTTTAATAAGTGCACTAAACTCGTTGTTCATGGCACTATACCATTCCTGTGTAGACAAGACATTTTATGGGTTTTTCGGTATAGGAGCGAGGGTTGTGGTATTGAGGTTAAACCGTTGTTTTGGTTTGGTGATGCCGTCCATGGCATGGGTGCGCATGGTGCGGACGGGTGGAGAAGTGAGACTGGGTTGGGCCGATTGGGATGCTGTGGCAGGTT